>CM076608.1:88776445-89231102 GCA_038502775.1 Hippodamia convergens
GACGTCACTCTGTTGAGAACATAACGTTTTGATAAACTAGAAGGTACAATGAGAGACTCAAAGTTGTAATTCAAAAAAGCAAGAAGTTCATGCGACAAAAGGTAGTCACTGAAATTCAGTTTTAATTTTTTTAATGAAATTCCAGTGGAGCTGGAAACTGGAAATTCTGTGCACTTGCGAAGAACTGACCACGGTTTTTCTCTCGGGAATAAGTTTCATGAAATAAAATCAATTCAACACCTGTATAATGTAACAGGAACATTGAAGAAATACTCATAGCTAGACCTTCGCGAATCCATGAAAATTACAGAATTTCAAATTTCTAGCTTCACTGGAATTTTGGAAAAAAAAATGAAAACTGAATTCTAGTCACGATGAGAAATTTTGTTATGCTGAAGTCCAATAACTTCATGTTAGCTTTCACTTTCTGAAATTTGTCACATGAATTTAGACACCCTGTATCAGAAATAACTGTGAGCTTTGAGTATAATTTAATATGTGAGGTCTTCAATATGATTTGTTTCTCTTATTATGTGTCAAATATGTTCATTGCGCCACATCTCTTGGAACAAAACAATGTTAGAATATTTCATTCTAACACTATTTTCAGTAATATTTTTTGATGACATGTTGGCCCCCTGCCACGAATTTATTTAACATTGTCAAATTTTATTAGATTGAAAACAGTTCTGCCAATCAATATTTTTTAATGCAGAAATAACTAAACGTTATTTACGGCAATTTTTGATTAATTTCGATAAAAATTAAGAGAATTAGAGAAAATAATGTATGATACTCGTAACAGAAAGCTTTTTCTGACACTCGTTCATTCCAAAACTCGTCACTTCGTGGCCCGTTTTTGAATTTTGAACTCGAGCAAGAATATCAATGCCTTCTGCACTTGAATCATAAATAACTATTTTTCTATTCCCCAAGATTCTTTGTCTCATATTAAATGCTTCTACCTTTTTTTCATATCACATAATATTGTGTCCAAAATAGAATTTCGTTTCATTGCAACACAGCGTGCTAGTGCGGCTCTGGTTTTTGCGTGTGTTGCAGTATGAGCAGCTCAGTCAACATGTCATGTTGGGTCAGTAGTAGTTATAGATAATGGAGGCAGCCCGTTGGGATTTAACTGCCAGTTGCCACTCCAAAATGAATAATCTGGAGCTAAATGTGGTGATAAGAGCGCTGCGCGGCAATATTCCGACCAGATTTTCCAGAAAATACCGTAATTTCATACGATCATGATTGCACCTAGATCAGCGATGCATTCTTCCACCGTAATAGTCCATTGAAACGCCTGAAATCCTGTATGGAAGACGCAAATGTGCCTGTTGAATATTCAGTCGTGTAATCCTAGAGAACCAGTCGACAAAACAGAAATAATGGATGGTATTTTATTTTTTTTCTTGGAGTGCTCAGTAAGAGAAGAGTAACTAGACTCAACAAATTTAAAAGAACACTGACCAGAATATTTGTTCAAATGAGTTTTCGTAAATATGTGCTATTCTATGTTGCCTAATTTCAGGGTAGATCCTAATGGAAGGTTAATCAGGGTTGTCAGCAGATCTTCTTTTCTTGTTTTTCAGAAGAATATTCTTATTTGAAATTCTCAAAGTCTTTTTCTCTGGTAGTGAGGGACCCCAATGAAGGTAAATATCCTTCCATAGATAAACCAGAAAGCTTAAAGCTTGTAAAATAAGGAATATTTTTCACCAATTATTCCGAAATTGTCAAAATAACATAATGAAAATGAGAGAAATGTGAATCTATTAGCCAGTATACAGGTTGAATAATGTTATTGTGATCTTATCTTGGATGTACAAGAACACCTATATGTTCATTTTAGAGCAATATTAAATGGAAAGAAACATTTATATACGTCTCGGCTCCGCGAAGAGGCTGTGAAAATCCATGAAAAAATTTTATTTTCAGTTATTTATATCAAGGGCGCACCCAGGATTAAATTTATATGATGATCTTGAATCCAAAGTCTCCATTTTTTGAAATGATTATATCGAATCAAATGATTCTCGAAATATAGCTTTCAGTTGATAAATGTTGTGCTAACACAGAATTTCACTAAATTTTGAAGTTCCTTCATTAGGTGTGCGTCGTTTAGGATACACTTCAAAGCTCCCTCCAAGACTGAGTTACTGATTAAGACACTCAAATCGTAATTATTCATAACGATTTCGTTTTCGTGGAGCTATAATTTTTTTAAAATTTTTTGTAATGCATTTTTTGTTCATGACTGGGTATATTTTGTACATTTTAATTTTGTTGTGAGGTTGAAGACTGGTATTCTCATTTGATACTAAGCAAAACCACTTGGGTAGCTTGATGAGAACCAACTCTACCAAGCAAGCACTCTAACCAGAGGATCGTCCTCGCAGAAAAGAACTCAGCCTGTCTTTAAAATAACCAAGGTTAAATAACATCTATTTTTCTAAAAGTCTTTTTCAGGGTTTCTCTCCCATTCTCTGAAACAAAAATCAATTAGAAATTTGAAGCGAAATTTCAGAATCTGATAGTACTCGATAAGAGTACTACATTATTATTCAAAATCCATAAGAAGGAGTTGCAGTTACGGGGTTGCAAAGAGTAGAAAAGTTGCTCCCCTTGAATTTGAAATTGTTGGGGTCTTAGCGGTTCCTCACATTTTCATTTCAAAGCCTGACAATCGAATTTTTGAGTTCTCGTAGGGCTCCACTGTATATACTTATGTAATATTATCGCGTTTTTTTTATTCAAGTACTGTTTTTGAATGTGGTGTAGCTTCAAATGTCATACTAAATGTGTCTCATATATGTTATAGAGGGTGTTTCAAAAACAGGTAGATAAAAAAAAATAGTTGTGGTTTGCCAAGGAAGAAATTTTCGGAGCGCCATCTGTATGTAAGATAGAAAAAGTGTTGAAGAAAAAAAATGTATACACATTTTTCACGATCAAGCTAAAACTACTGGCAACATTTTAATGAAATTTCGAAGGATCATGTTTCGAGAGCTGATACAACCCATGAATTTGTTTTTATTCCTGACTCCCATAGAGGGCGCTACATGCACGCTTCGGACGGAGTAGAATTGAACATAATTTTTTTTTAAGTTAAATTCTTTAGTCAAGATTGCAAGTGAACTTAAACAACATTCAATTTTTCAATAAAAATGTACTCTCTGTAAATGTAGATAGGTACTGTGTACAGTTTTCGGAATATTCAGATTTAAAATTATGAAGAAGTAATAACCGATGCGTGTATAATGTAATGATAAAGTTGTCAATTCTACTAACTGACAAAAAGCTACAAAAGGAACTGTTTGAATTTTGAATTTTTCCAGGTGGAACATAAAGTGTATGGCAAGGAGTAAAAGTTACAAATTTGGAGAAAAAAGAGGGTTCACAATTTTTTTATTAAATTTGTCAATAATATGTTTGTCCATCGCGGTTATCAATACACTCCCTGACACGTCTTGGCATTGATGCAAGAAGATGGTTTATTTTTTCTTGAGGGATACTATCCCAAGTCAACTGTATTTCATATCAAGTTTGTCGGAGCAGCGGTAAATTTTCAAGCATTCTACCGATGATGCCCCAAATATGCTCTATGGGCGTATGATCGGGGGATCTAGGCGGCTCTGGCGTTCAAAATACCTCTGGCACCATGAGGTCGAACATTATCTTGCTGAAATATTGATCGGTTAAAGTAACGGAAACATGCGACTCTAATATTTTTTTAAGGTAACGCAGCGCTGTGATGTTACCTCGAAACAAGATTAAAGGTGACCTACTTGCATGTCCAACAGCACCTCATACCATAACGCCTACTGACCGGTGTACATGACCTCAACATCAAAATGAGGTTTAAGTCTTTCTCCTCGACGTCGTTCAACCCTTCTTCGGCTATCATGTGCACCCACTCGAGATTCATCAGAAAAGACGACCTGATGCCATTCCACATTCGTTGTCTCTGCACCACTGTAATCGTTGCTGGCTATGCTCAATCGTAAGGGGAGGTCGATGAAGCTGCAGTCCTGAAGACCTTTTACGGCTGTAAACCGTTTGGACAGTTACAGGATGGCCTTGTTCTCCCAACAACTCATCAGCCAAAGATCGAGTCGTTGCAGATAGGTTTCTAATATCGAAAAGTCTCAGACGTCGATCTTGAACTTCATTTGGTGCCTACTCTTCTTCGGTTTCAGGCATTATCAAACCACGCTTGACAAAATTTCATAACAGTAGTTGGATTTCTGTTCATAAGGTTAGCGATTTCTCGAAATGACAATTCCGCCCCCCGTAGACCAACAATTCAAGACCTTTTTCAAATTCACTGAGGTGGCGACAGCGAACAGCCGGTTTATTGTAAAATTTCAAAAATTCGCAAAAAACAAATACATAGAACATTTACAGTCCATCCAACGAGAACCGATAGCGCGCCAAAAAATAAGGCGTGGCCAAATTCATCAGGAACGGATTCAATGTACCGACCACGCAACTGACGCGGACGGAAGGAACTCAGAAATTCAAATGAATCAATCACTTAATTGTCGTAATACATATCTGGAGAAGACGGAGAAAGCACTAAACGACAGCCAATGAAAATATTTAGAACCCTATAGGCGTAAATTTAGTTGTTTACTGGCGCTATCACTTCTCGTTGGATAGACTATGAGTAACGAAATGTTTATATGAAAACACCTTCACGGTATTTTCTCATTTACTCCTTGCAAGACTTTCTATATTTTCCGAAAAAGAATTTAAATTTGAACAGCTTTCTTGTTATTGCAGTTTCTCTGTCAGTAAGTATATTAATATTGAAAAAATAAAAATAATCAGTATGCATTTCGTGTATTAGAATTTGTTTGTCCCACGAATGGGACTTCATAGATAAGATTTAAAATATTGTAAAAATTTTTTCTTGAACGCCTGCTGTAATTCGGACACACCCCTAACATTTAATTGTCCAAATTGAAGATATTGAAGTGTCATACAGCTGTCAGCGAGCAGCAATAATACTCCCTCTCCCATTTCCAAAATAATCCAGACGTCCCTGAGACCTCCTAGTCCGATTGACGTCCGACCGAAAACCGATACAAGAGACCCGGCCCTTCGGTGAAGCCGCGTCCCCACACGTCGCTAAATCAGGGCTTAACTAGCACATCCCGTCAGTTAAATACTTTATATTGGCCATAATTCCAGTCGCGTAATTTTCAGAGCGAAACTCAATCAATCCGTTCGGCGAGATTGCCCCCGTCAGAATTAATATCGCCCTTTCTCTTTCTCTAATTCCCCGCGATTGCGGCGCGGCAGATTCGCGAGTCGCGACTGTCGCCACAGGTTGATGCGACGAACTGGAATAATATTTCGTCTAGGAGGCCGTGGTGCGGCCGTTAATGAATGTCTGAGGTCGGTTCCAGCATGCGAGAGGATGGACGGATTGCACGGGTCGAGATAGGCGATCTGGAAGGCTGGGATGTTCGTGGACAGAGGCGTACTGACTGTTTCTGAAGGGTAGATCGGTGCAGTTCACTCGTCCGAAAAGTCTTGTTCATAACAAGAACAAACCTAGCTGGGGTTGGAAGTTGGAATGAATCTGTAAGGTTAAAGAGATAGATAATTTACCTCACTCTAGGGGTGCCAATTGTGTAATATTAAGATAGAGATATAAATTACGTCATGTAATATTTTAACCATAGATGCTCCAGCTAGTCAGGACATGAGACCACCTTACATTTATATGAGGTAAAAGGAGATAATATGCTTCTACTCAGGCTAATGATAATCAAAACTTGAACAGTCGAGATTTATTCCTTTCTGATGACAATAGGTATTTACAATATCTTCTGTCACAAATTGAAACAATTAAATATGAGGACAAGAATATGTATACAACTATGAACAATTCGTCTGAAACACCATTCACGAGCGTTTTTCGTTCTTTGTTAACTTATCTTGTTATAACAATGCTGGACAAGGGAAGTGACTATCTCTCGATTTCCCCCAATGTTCGAACTTCTGAATCTCCTGGAAGACGTTGCAGTAAGAGGAGAAGATTGTACTAATCCAAATAAAAGCGTTGAAGGTCCAACTTCCTCCAAGGTGCAGGTACTGAAGGATTTGAAGACTTAGCTCCCTCCAAAGAGGTTTCAGAAGTCTAGATCCCTCCAAAAGATGCCGGAGATTTAGCTCCCTCCAAAAAAGGCTATAAAAAAAAACTTGTTTCAGTTCTCTGTACCGTCAAACTTTCACAATTCCCCGAGATCTCTAATAATCTTGGTTTACGTAAAGAAAATTCAGAAAAGGAAAAAAATGTCCACGTGTTCACTGAAACACTGGCACAGATAAATCGAGAAATTGAAAATCAGAGATTCACGGAACCGTGAAATGTTCAAATTCAATTATTTAACTCTAACATAGATAAACCAATCTAGAAGGAAGGTTGATTCATCGGATAGTTGAGGAAATCAGATGGAAAGTCGTACGATCCTCAAAATGGCGGAACCCAAGCGTCTCTCACCTCATATGAAACATATGAATCGTTAGCAAAAATAGATATATGGTTGTCTGATCAACTTCGTACTCACCAATCTTAACAATTGCCTAAGTCGAATTGTTTCAATCCAGAAAAGGAGAATAAATTATTGCCTTTTCCGGTGCAGCGTCGAAACAGCGGAACACCAGAGTCTCACGTCTGAGGTGACACGACCTCGACTGACTCGCGATCGTATACCACTCGAAGTCGCGTTCTCGATCCGAGAAGATCCGGAAACTCCCGAGATTTGAACTCGATAAATTGAACCGTTACAAATCTAAATGTCCCAATTTTAATGGTTTATTTATTTTTGTCAAGTTAGTTGTGTAAAATTATGCCACCTCAATGAAAGGTAAGATAGAGATGAGAGACAATTGCACGCCGCCCGGATGACCAATCACGAAAAAGTGGGCGTCATTTTCGAATGAGTGACCGTTCAATTCACAGATGTTCTGAAACAATGAAATTTCGAAGGACTGACACTTCGGTCGACTGATACCTACTGGGCGAGATTATGCTGTGATTGAGGAGTAGCATTGACGAAGAATTAGGAGTAATACTAGTTTATTCCAATTCATAGAGGCCAACAGAGGCGTATTCCGGATTTCAGAGGCCCCAACCTGAAAAATTTGCACACCTACAGAGATTGGAAGCAATTAGAGTTCTTGAATGTATCGAAACAAATTTCGGGAAATCAATTGTAATTTTTTAGGAAAAAGAGAAAAAAGAAGCACAAAAAAATTCTTTACCGCTGACGGAGACCCTAATTCCATACCGAAAACATTTTTGAAACATACAGTAGTTATCGGAATGAATACCTTTTCAAGTTATAGGCTCACAGCTTTTTTATGATGGATGTTCAAAATCGGGGTTGTTCACATTTTGTAGAATTACGCTTAGGACTGTATCCAGATAATTGAGTTGGAGATGGTAGTGTAAAAAATTTATTGACATCATTTACAATCATAAAATGAGTAAGTCACCCGCCATGAAACTGATACAATAAAATACAAATATTGAAATCACCTATAAACTCAGAGTGACATTATCAAACTAAAAGCATAGGTAATCTAGAGAAGTTCAAAAAAGAAGTCAAGTTGAGACAGTTCAACTTATTCAATAGTGAATATAACGGTTACAGTGATAGAGCAATAAAAAAAGATGATTGCGAGAGCCTCCTTTTTCATCAGAAAAACAGAAGGTTGAATAATTAATCATCAGAGCCGACTGAGTTGTAATAAAAGTGAAATTGGGCCTTAGAGAAGATACATGCGATGAAAGCTTGATTGTCTAAGGGATTTCGCCGGCGCGTCATTAAATCATTATTCGGCCCCCCTGAGAAAAAGTTCTGCGGGCGCACATGCGTGCATCGTCCAATTTCCAACAATGGAAGAGATTTCCTTATTTGCCTTATTCGGCATCATCAGTATCCCATATAACTGAAAGTTCCACATCTCACAAAGAGCTCATAAATTGAAAGTGGTATTCATTTCGATAATTTATATTTGGATTTTCTCTGTATCAGAAATGAATTGTTTTATAGGTATAGTATTGAATTGAAGTGCGTTGTTGGTTATTAGTTCAAAGAAAAAAAATTGATTTTTCAATTACCTTGTTCATTTACGAAAAACTTGAAATCAAATAACGAATATAATTCAGAATCTTCCGGCTCTGACTCAATCTCTATTTTGGGATCCAGTATTAGAACAAATTATTCAATTTTCTTCTTAATTTCTATACCGTTTCTTTCTTCTAACTTGTATTCATTTTTTCTCTATTTGAGCATCGTAGTGAGTTCATTGCACTACTAGAAGTGATGTGGTAATTAACTCATTATAGCATTGTTTTCAGTTATATGCACGTAGGAATTTCTTATCCAATAGAGTCTTTGATCCGTGGAATGGTTTGCCAGGATCTGTGGTTTAATATACCAGTGTCAATATGTTCAAAAACCGTTATGACCGATGGAAGCTAAGTGTTGGTGCTTCGTGAATTGTTTTATTTTAACTTTTGCAATTCTGGACTGGTTTTTCATGTTTAATTTTTTTTCTGGGTGGAATGACGATTTTTTTACTCTTGTTTTTCGAACCCAGTTGTTCGGTGTTTATCTCAACTCTGTAACTTTTTGATAAAAATAATAAATAATAATATTTTTCGTTTTGTGGTTGTCAACAGTCAAAATCAAGCAATTTGGGATACCCTATACATTTGACTTTATGTAAATTTGAGTTTGTATTTGGGCAACAGTTACCGCTATATCGTAATCGTTTAATACTTATTATGCCTACACAGAACATTAATTTGTTCATCTGAACCTTTTCTTCACGGTATTGTAAAAAACTCAAGGGAAGTACTAAACTTAGTATGTTCGAATTCGAAATCCTAAGCTCTTTCAACATCTGCAAAGATGTACAGGGAATCCTCCATAAATTGAAAAAGTTGAGGGTATTTCCGGTTTAACCGAAAGTATATTATCGACGAAAAATTGTACATTAGATGCATTTTGCGTCAGTTCACGTACCTACACAATTACATAGATATTGCCGTCTTCGATCAAAAGATGTTGTACTTTGTTCCATACTTTATCCCAACCCTACATTGAACCTGGAACTATAATGATATTTCTTCGAAATGAGTTCTGATATCAAATAGAATGCTTACTCAACATAAGTAGTTTCGTCATTTTTGACCCTAGTTGCGGCATATTCGTTCAAAAAGACAACAGAATTAAAAGTTTCTTCAATATCTGGAAGAAGAAATACCTACTGTTTTTTGGTTGGGACTAACGAATTTCTGGTACCAACATTCATGGTATATGGTGATAGAATCAAAACACTGAAAAATGTGGGTAAATTTTTTATTTCAGGGCAGCTTTGTCATGAGGATGATGATCTGTTTGAATCTTCCTAGTTGAAAAGCACAGCCCTTCACAAATTCACGAAACGAACAATAGGAATGCTTTGAAGTGACAACGACAAGATTCTCATTGGCAGTTCAGTTTTCATAATGGAATCAAACTTAATTCTTATATTTCCATATTAATCTCCCATCATTGAGTAGATTATGACCGCAGATACAGCACTGCGATAAAATGTGCAAGCAAGCCGCCAGACAGTCACAAATCGCAGATAATATTTACTCTTCCGAACTGCACCAGAAAGTCACCCATAAAATAATGCCTCATGTATGCATGCAGGGGCATACGCGCGCTGCCTATCATTACCTCGCAGCTTGTCTGCGAGCAAAAAACCTAGGCCGGCATGCATATTACATGTGTTGGGTGTATCCACTCCACTTGGTCCGCTGCCAGAGCCGGTGATAAAAACTCGCTCAGCTCGCAAAACACAACAATTGTTCTTCTGCTGGAATATCTCGTTTTGCTTTCCGGGGTTTTTGCAGGGGGACTGCGTTGATTCGCTCTCTTTCGGATCTTCTGAAGAGCGAGGAATTAGTTTTACGAAGAATTAGTTTTACCAAGAATTCATCCTCCTAATTCGTAAACCTGCCAAGTCCTTTGTTTTAGAATGGACTTGGAAGGTTTACGAATTAGGCAGAAGAATTGGTTCTTTCCATTATCGCTCGTTCAAGTTGAAGTCTCGACTATATTCCAGAATTCGAGTTGATTTCCATGAAATCAACATTTTGAGAGTTTCTGAACCAGATGATGGTTTCCACCCTCATTTTGAACAAACTGGGATTGAAATTAATTTTGAAACCATCAAGTTCAATATTCAATAACTCACTTAAAACCTTAGTTTCTCCGCAGGGGTCGAAATTATGGCCTATACCTAACACCTATATTCTATACTTAACAGCAGACGAAATATACTGCTCCACAAGAGTTAGGGATATCGTATTAATCGTTTTGAAACGTATGTAATCTCCGAAAAATCGCGGTAAAATCATTTAAAACTCAATAACAACTTGAATTAACCCAATAAAAATCAGTATGAGACATTTCGTCAATCTGGTCACCTTTTTTCTGAAGTTTGGTTCTTTGCATATGCTTCATGAATGTTCTCATTTTAAATGGAGTCAGTTTATCAACGGCTTCGATTTGAAGCGAGTTTTCTGAAAACGCCCAGACATAAATTAACAAACGCTGAGGCTAATAGGGCTATCGGAATTCTACAGGGTGGCCTAACTCAGGTTGTTGTAACGGAGAGGATCCAAGTCAGCCAAAGTGTGATATCTCGATTTTGGAATAGGTTAAGGGAGACAGGTTCCGTGTTAGAAAGACCAAGGCTCGGTGGGCGACGAAAAACAACACCTGTTCAGGATCGTTTCATCACCGTTTCGGCGAGAAAAAAGCCTACATCTACGTGTAGAATGCTACGGAATTCTCTTCAAAATGCAGTTGGGGTCCAAGTTTCCATCGAAACCATCAGACGACATTTGAGAGAGGTGAATCTAGGTTCTAGAAGTCCATTAAGAGGAGTGCCATTAACACGTGATCATAAGCGTCAAAGACTGGAATGAGCAAGGCAAAATATCAATTGAAACAATCAATGGCGTTGTGTCCTTTTCACTGATGAATCCAGATATGGACGATTTTCAGATTCTCTAAGAATAAAAGTATGGACAATCCTACGCATACCCTGTAATGTCATACATTGCGAGGGGGTAGTGTTATGGTATGGGCAGGGATATGTTTCCACGGGCGCACAGATCTACACATTTGTCCTGGGAATACGACCGCCTTACACTATAAGGAGCACGTCATTGACAATGTTTTGCCAAATTTTCATGCTGCTATTGGTGAAACTTTTCAATTTCTAGACGATAACGCTAGACCGCACCGTGTAGCCATAGTTGAGAATGCGTTCGAGGAGCTTGGTATTCCACATTTACCAATATTTGCGAACTCACCAGATTTGAATTGCATGGAATATGCTCCAAAGAAGATTAGATAATCATCAACCTACCCCAGAGTCCTCAAATGATCTGAAAGAGCTTCTGCTCCCTGTCCATAAAACCAAATTTTTAAGATTGGGGAATTCAAATTGATATGATTTGAAAATTGAGAGGATCGGAGGTCAGTACCACAAGACGAAGAATATAACTGAAAACAATGCTAGAATGAGTTTCAATACAGCACTACTTTTAGTACTGCAATGAACTCATTACGATACTGAAATAGAGAAAACATATTCTCGTGTACCGTACATGAGATGTGTGCATAACCTAAGTGAATTTCAAATTTCCTATTCTTGGCTCTTCTACTTTTTCGAGTAGAAGTATGAAACGGAACGTGGCATTATTTGGCTTTATTAAATCACAAACATTTTCTCCGGCGTGGTATATTTTTATTCTATTTGTAATTGTGCGGATTCCGAATACCGAACCATGAATTACCCGTTACAATGGACGAGAAGGGACGTATAGTTTACCCTGATTCTGGATTTCTTTCTTTCTCATGGCCGAACGTTTCTCATTCTTTTCGAATCTGTTTTTTTTGCGCGATACCACGGTTGGTATAATTAGATTTGAAAAAGAAATATTGAGTAGAGTTAGACGAGTTAGGCTGTACAACTAATCGTGATGAAATATCCATACAAAATTATGTCATTTTGAAACAAGTTGCTTTCATAATACTGTTTCCACGAAATGATGCTAGATCAAAGTATAGGTACCTAGTAGTGTCATACATTCAACTCATTGAAAATCCCTGCTTTCCAGACGTATTAACGTCAGAGAGAAGATAAATTTCCTTTTGTAATATATTATTTTGAAACAAACATTCTTGGCACCTAAGCTCTGTCATATTTATCCCATCATTCTTAACTGACCATTCCCTAGAATAAGATATTCAGCCCATAACCTGGTGGACTAGCGCATCCTCCATTTTGCGTCGAATATAAAAATCTCTGCGAAAAATTCAATGAGATACAAGGTATTCTTGCTATCGAATTTTCTTCAAGGTCCAGGTGAATTAGGTCCTAGAAGAGACAATCAATTTCCAGATTTTGCAATTGTTTGTAAAATTCAAAGTAGTGTTGACGACCTTGATGATGACTGAAATAATGGTAAATGTGAATGTAAAAATGGTGTACAGAGCCGACGGTTCATTCATTATATGAACATCCTCAGTGCACTAAATTAAAACACCTGGTGAATCCCATTCAGTAAGAAAATTATTGAGCTATTGTCAAGAGAAACCTCTTCAATAAAACAATTGAAAATATATAAGAAAAATCAATGACACAAACAATTCAGAATACAGGAATTTTTTTTTTCTGAAAATTAATGAACAGAATAAAATACAAGGAGAAACTAATTAAGCCGTGCTTCATGAAATCAATCAGGTACTGTTCTAGTTCTAATGAAGTTGTGTGAACACTTTACTACTTATTTCCTATGTGAAGAGGGGACAGACACCAACTAAAGAATTATAAATATAAATATTATGTGGCGTGAATGAAAAACTCAAGTCACATCTTTGATAACAGATAGTGTTATATACGGTGTTCAACCTTTCGTTGTCAGTTCTCTTGTTAATTGTATTGTTATCTCAATCATATCACGCAGAAGTATTTTTTTCAGGATTCGTTGTTTACCTTTAATTTCAGTTCATTCAAAATCGAAAGTTACTATAGTATATAACATTACTAGCAAGGTAAGAGGGCTTTTACTGGCGGATGGAGGATATAACGAGCCGCAGGCGAGTCAGTTACATTTGTTTCAGCGAAAGCGAAAATGAATGTACCAAAAGAAATTATTGAAGCAGCCAGCAGTGTAGCATCAAATTTATTACCTGCAAAATCAGCTTCAAGGTACGAGCGAGAATACGACGACTTCAAAAAGTGTCAAAACAAAAATAGTGTGATTGGGATAACTGAAGATGTTTTTTTGGTCTACTTGAATTAACTATCAGCTAGAATCAGCCCTAATACTATAGGGGCAAAATGTTCTATGCTGAAAAGCTGCTTGGAAATGAAAGAAAATGCCCCTGTTAAAAAATTTATTGAAAAATATGACGTTTTGTTGTCATTCGCAGATTTCAAAAGGTAATAGCGTTTCATCATCAAAAATCTGTGGTACTGGAAATAACAACTGTACCATGATTTTCAACATATATGACGGTTGAAAAAATTTTCTAATGTAAATAATATTACTAACTTTCAAAATTTTTGCAAGTTAACTGTCAGTTTTACAAGTTAGTGACTTGATAAAATAAACCTGCTTGATTAATATTGTGTTTTCGGAAACTGTCGTTCACAAATGAGAAACAAATATATGTTCTTATACAATCAGAACATGAAATTTAAAATATAACGTCGGTACAGATATCTTTGGGAATTCTAGCTCTCAACAAAGATTGAAATTTTTTTCTGAGAACAGTATAGGACAAAAATTTCACTCGTTGTTCAAAAGTTGAACTTCGAGTATAGAAATAAACAAAAACTCGTATAACGATTGTGAGAGGGAATTGTTTCTTTTCAAAGTAAGTTACCAATTGTGAATGTCATTTTTCAACAATAATGTTAATAAAATTTATTTATCGATTATAATGAATCAATTGTCTATCAATCTTATAGATAATAATAATAATAATAAGTTCCTTCATTTTAAATCACCCCTAACAGTACCAATACAGAAAGAGAAACGAAATGACGTCAGCAACAGTATGAATACAGTATGAACCCTGTTAAGTTATTACAGTTTAAAAAATCCTCAAGTGGATATGGTTCTAGTTTGATAAGGAGTTTCCTTATAACATTTCTGAATCTTAACAAATTTGATAATCTGGATGTAGATGGTAATTTGTTGTAAATATTTATACACATATAATATGGACATTTTTCTGTAATTGCGAGTCAATGAGAAAGATATATAATTTTCGTTGACCTTGTGTTATATTCATGTACAAAGGTAAATCTGAATTCAACTTGGTTCCTAAAAAACAACATCAGACATTCAAATATATATAACCCTTGGAAACGCCTCTGCATGAGTCTCTGAATTTCATATGCTTCGTTGTTTTAATGGTTGTTTTTCGTATTATGAAAAGGAGTTGAATGCTGGAGCTGCATCCCCAAAATACAATCCCATATATGAGTACTGATTCAAAGTAAGCGTGGTACAACATTTTCAATGTCTCCTCATCCACTCTGATTCCATATCCTATGCTAATTAGTATCAGCCCAGTTTTTTCCACATGATTGTTCAAATCTAAGAATTCATCAATGTGTATTTCAAGAAATCTTGTATCATGCAAAGATTTCAGCGTATATCATTCAGGAGAATTGTGTCAGTTGCAGTAATTCGGGAATTCTTTATCCTAAACAGCATGATATTTGTCTATGATGAATTCACTGACAATTAATTTCTGCTGAACCAATTACAAATGTTAGAAAAACTTGCCTTCGGGAGGTTCTTTCCAAAGACCAGTATATTAGTGTCATCTACATAGTTCACCAGTCCATCCATAATAAGATCATTAATGTAGATGATGGAAAAATAGGACCTGCGTTACTGCCCTGCGCTAGACCTCTTTCTTTGACTTCAATGTTGGATTTGTTATCATTAATAACAACTTGCTGTTTTCTACGTGAAAGATAAGATTCAATCCACTTATATGCTTTTCCTCTTATGCTCTTTAATTTGTAATCATTCCAGGTTCACGCAATAATAGACCTTGCTAAGATCTAAAAACATAACAATTGCGAAATATTTCGTTTTAAATTCTTAGAGAATCATATTTACAAATTAATAGATGGCCGTATTTGTTGACTCACCTTTCAAGAAATCATGTTGCGAATCTGAAAACAGATTGCATTTTTTGAAGAATTCCAACAATCTTGTGGACATTACCAGTTCGAAAATCTTGGAGAACTGATTGGCCTCTATAACTATCAAGACTGCTCCGATCTCCATTTTTATACATTGGTTTCATGGGGGCAAATTTCAAATGATCCGGGAATTTCATGGAGCTGTTGATAATATAACAATAATACTAGTGCTATCTGTTCGAGTGAAAGTTTAACAATACTGGTTGGAATGTCATCATATCCGCTGGAATATTTGTTCTTCAGGCTGGAACAAAGATTGATTAGTTCCTCAGTATCCACAGGTCTCAAGAACAGTGACTGATCATGATAAATGTATAAATTACTATTTTCATCAGAAAAAATGTCACGCAGAGCTAACTTTTTCACGAAAGAAATCAAAGAAATAGAGGACTGGGTACCAAAAACATCCTTGCATTAACAGTCGATATCAACTGTTTCTTTTTCCATCAGTTTCGTGAGTTACCACAATGTCGTGCAACCGGCAACTTATTTCATCGGAGAATTTATTATTTGCCATTAAGCCTTGCATATTTTCCTGAACGTCTCATTTCGTGCTCTGCCTATCAAATTGAAATATTGTTGCATTTATCATGTCTCCTTAGTAGCTATTGGTCATGATTATGACACCCTGATAAAGGGATATTAATATGGCGGAGCCGAATAATGAATGCATCAGTAAGAAATACGAATGTATTCTGTTGCGATTGTGGATCTGAAAAGTGAAACGAGGTGTTGAACGAAAGGATTGCACTTCATTTATTCATCTTCTGATGTCAGTTCACATTTTGCTCAGGTTTGAGTTTCACGAAAGGGATCTTCACTTCTTTTCATAATCTGTAATGTATGATTGAATAGATTCTGTAAATATTATGGGATAGATTTCATTCTGAAAAATGACTTAAGGGCTTCAATCTAAACCGAGTTAAGACGGAAGTTTGTTGTTTCCATTTGAGCAATCAAGAAAGATGTGGAGAAATATACTTTTCTCCTATTTCTTTTCGCAATCCAACTCCAATTCATGTTATGACTATAACACTCTCCATAAATCTGAATAGATATTTATAATCAGAGTCTCACTTTCAATAAACTTAGTCCAAATTACCATTTAGCTTGTTGTGTTAAAAGTTTTCTTATGTTTAGCAATTCAAAAAAAGGAAATTAGGTTTTTTCATTTCTTTCGAACATTGTGACATTTCTGTCATCACTAATTTATGAAGAGAGAATTTCTGTAATGGGTGGTTAATACAAAAACCACTCAATTGATCATAAATGACTAGTTTTTGGGGTAGATTGGTGAAGAGTCTGTTTTTTTCTGCTGCCCATAAAAGAACTATGTACATGAAGATGTTCTCCTGATCACGTAGATGTCCCCCAAGATCCTCGATATGATATTTTCAGTAAATTTTTTTTTTAACACGGGTGACGTCAGGGTTTTTTTTTCTCTGGGCTTTTTTCCCTTTTCTCATGTTATCATATTACAGACCTATATGGTTTTCCTGTGTTGCACTAACCCCATCAAGGTACTTTTTCGTTTCATTATGTATTGTATTATTTTAGCTCTCTCAATCAAAAAAATATATATATAATAAACTCATCGGAAGAAGAGAGTCTTAATTGCACTTGATCTCTGTGGAACACATACAAAGTGATCAAGCATGAGCATTTGTGATAATAATCTATACTAATATTATAAATGTGAATGTCCGTGTGTTTGTTTGTCCTCTATGGACGCAGGAACCAGATGATTGATTTTGATGAAACTTCAACTAAAATGTAGAGAATTTATTGTGAGGTTTTCATGTAGGGTTCATTTCTATATCACGAAGAAATGAGAAAAAAAATTCGAGATTTCATGAAAAAGTCGGTGATCAACCAGCTTTTTTCATGCTTTTACGGCCGACGCTGGGTAAACTATAAGAGAAGAAGAAACATCGTCAGAGAAAATTTGGTAGTGCTAAAAAAGTTCTGTAGAAAAATCCGCGACGGCATATGTCTAACTACTGAGGACAACCCACGATAATCACTTTTAACATTGTCAGTTCAATTCAAAATAATGTTCAATTTGAAGAGGGATCCCGACTGGCATGGAATTAAATCATATAAAAATGAATGTGATTGTTATATGTGGCATCTATTCCTGATGAAAAATGCTTCTTACAGTATAGTTTTCCAATGGATACTTCTAAAGTTGCCGCAGGTTGAACGAATCCGAATTTGAGCAAGAAATTATTGAATCTACGGGAGATCGCATTGTCACGTAGTCACATGCCTGTCTCTCCTTCGATACGAGGTTTTGAATGTGGGGTTGCAGAACTATCAGTACCGATTTGAATTGAAATAGCGGGTTAGAGCTAGTAATAACTTTTATTCATTCTTTAAGATAGGCTTCATCTGCACAAAATACATCACAAATAAAGAATCACCTAGTTATGAAGAACCTAAAAAAATCATCAATCTGAAAACCGCAAACCATAGACAAATTCAATTATTTTTCCAAGCTAAAGCCTTCTGATATCTAAGATATTTGGGACGAATGACTGTTCTTCTAGAAATGAGTGTTGGAGCCATCAGGCAAAAATCATGAAAAAGAGATATACAGCTGTCTGGAGAAATACCAATATTCACATGACATCATCCATTGAGAACTCACGAACCGAGCAAAGAAAACCCAAATCACAAACTTTTCATAAAAATGAAATCCATTTCAGGTAATCTAAGGCTATAGGCTATTCCAATATGAGCCTTCAACATAGTTTTCCTCAAAAATGGATGATAATAAAATGCGCAAATTAAAAGATAATGACATTGAAAGAGCCTACCGAGCTTCTTGGCCGTGGTCCATCAAGAATAATTTCACCTAACCGCAGTTGTAGGCGAAACGTTAGGTGAAATTATTCATAATGGCCAATAACCCCGGAAGACCCTTTAATTGTCAGTATATCCGGTCATGAGAGCCTTTGAACATTTATTGAAAGAAAATGTTCGATGAGATTTATTGTTCACATTCACTAGGAAAATAATAGCTGAAAATTAGAAGAATTGTCAATAAAATTGAGAATCTTGAATCTTCAAATACGAAATTGGTACTGTTATTAGTTTAGGTAGTGAGCACTCCAAACAAATTTTCGTCTAGTTACTATCATTTCTGTTTTTCTTTATCCTCCACTGAATGTTTTCGTTTTATTACTTTCTTATCTTCGAATCTATAATTAAATTCAAAAACATCTTCTCTCAGCAGAGCCGGACCGTGGGCGTGGCGAAGGAGGCATTTGCCACTGGCGCAAAATGTGAAATATGATATATTCCATTTTAAATAAAAATTGACTACAATTCATAGTGGCGTATTTACCAGTTCACAAAGTTGAGAAACACGTATGTAACGAACGCTACCAAAACGGAACAAAATCCTAGAAAATTATACATGGCGCGAAACACAACTCGGTGCACATAAAAACTGATGATATAATTGATGTTTTCGCTGAAAAAGCAAGAAAAGTTAAGTTTTAGTTTATTTATTTCCAAAGAATATATTGATGATTTCTGTTATTAAGTATTCATTTTTTCATTTATTTTATTTATGAGAGTATTTATTTATTTACTTTGTTAGAATATCTGTTGTTAGAATTATTTTTTAGTTATTCCATTAGTTCACCAGGGGCGGATTTACGAGGGGGGTAATGGGGGTAATTTTTTCACCTGTCACATAAACGTGGAAATGCCATTTTACCATTTTTTGTTTAATGGACTGTATCTTCGTCAATAATGGCGGAAAAGCTTAGTTTATGAAAAAAATTCACAGCCTGATGTTCCTCGAAGTCCTCCCTGAATCGGTAGATCGATCGGTTCAGCAGTTTTCTTGAACCGATTGATTGAAGTATTGAAAAAATTAAGGAAACAAGGTTTTTGTTACTTAAACTTGACCTAATTTTCCTAATCAATCAATAATTTCATTATTTTTTCACTTTTCACACATTTTTTTTTAATAAATCATGTAAAAGAAATATTTTTTTAATTTTCAAAAATTTCCGAAATTGGGGAAAAAAAATTAACATTCGAAGAATTTCGTTGATTTTTGTTCTAAAAGTAAAATGAGAATAAAAAAAAATATAATTTAAAAAAAACAAGAGACCATTTCTGACTCAGCTCCACTGGAGCTATGGACGCTGGAGACATATAAAACTTCATTTTCCTCAGAAAAAAACATGAAATGAATTTAAAGTTGATACCCCTAACTTGCCCACGGAACTCGTTAAGCGAAATTCTGAGCGACAGAATTTTTCTGTTTTCTGGCACCACGTTTTAAAAAACAATTTTTTTGAAAACCTTTCGACTCATTCGGTAAAAAACCGATTTAAAAAGATTAGCTCAAGATCAAAGAAAAAAAACCTTGTTCTCTTAATTTTTTCAAATGTTCAATCGATCGGTCCAAGTAAACCGCTCAACCGATTCATCTACCAATTTGGGGGGGACTCTGGGGAACATCAGGCTGCCAAATTTTTTTATAACCTATGCTTTCCCCCCAATATTGAAGTTGTTACAGTCCATCAACCAAAAACTGGCAAAATGACATTTTTGTGCTCGTTTTCCACGTTTATGTGCCAGGTAAAAAAAAATTATTTTTAATTGAACAAAAAAGATTTTTGTAGAAAATTTTTTGTAGAAGACAAATCACCTTCCAGTTCGCTAGGCCACCAGTATTTCCGGAGATATCAGCAGTTGAGTGAAAAAGGATTCTTTTGCATTCAAAACTGAATATCTCGAAAGTCGTAAATAGCAAATTAGAGCTGAATGAACAGGTTATGTGACATTTGCATCAGTCTAGCTAGAAGAAATTTTCCGTGAGCGTAGAGCAAAAAAAAACAATTTCGAAAAATTTTCAAAATTTTTTCTTCGTGCTTTATCCGATGATTGCATGGCCACCGGTACTCTAGCGTCTGAAAAATTGTTAACCAATAATTTCAGAAACTAGAGTCTTAAAGCTTCATTTTTTTATTTTCTATATGACCATTTTTCACTGAGATACAGCCTTTTGAAAAAAAAAATGAAAATTTTTCTATTCCTTTAATTGTTTCGCGAAGGGTATTAGAAATGAAATATGTGGTAAGCAAATACCTTTCAAGCTCAAAAAACTGGAAGCCTCTAGTTATTCGTTCTCAATGGTTATTACACCTCCCCCCCCCACGAAAAAAGCTATATCCGCCTTTGTCGTTCACTCATTTATTTATTGTTGTCTTCATGTTTTAATACTTTCTTTAGTGTTTATATATGACAGTATATATTATTTTGAGAAAAAAATAATAATTTTTTTATCGTTTTCTATTCATTTTGTTGATTGAGTTTTTGTTCATTTCCTTTTAAGAAATATGGGAGATTATTGTGAATAAAAAAGTTCTTCAGAATATAATCAATAAATGTCAATTAGAAAATCATGTATTTATTGAAAAATGAATTTCTTCAAGGGCGCATTTTGAAAGTTTGCCACAGGCGCTAGAATCCTAGTTCCGGCTCTGTCTCTCAGCTGAGTTATCTAGGAATCTCTTGGACGCCACTGAACTGCTCATGTTCTTGGTTCAACCCAGCTGGCTGTCCCAATAATTAGCCAAGGCACATTGAACGCTCGCGGTCCATATCGTATTTTATTTTAAGTCGTTTTGCCTGATTTTCCCTTAATGATTCTCCTTTCCTAGTAATTATCGTTATTTCATACTGAAAATTAACTCTCCAGCTGAAATGCAGTGCTATCAGAGGGTAATGTTCCGTACACATTGTATTTAAGGCGTTGAACGAAATCTTCACCACCTGTACAAAATGAGAATTGCAAAATTATTTCTCGAGGAATTTTGTTTCCCCTTATGCTCCTTGAAACAAATAATAATAATAATGATTGTCATTTATTGACCACAGTCAAAGGCCATCGACCGAAGTCCTTCAGCCTTGTACATTTATTTACAATAATCTTTCAAAAAAAAAAAAAAAATTATATTGTATTGGTAATTTAGTTTGAGACTTAATCTAATTAGCCATGGACGAGAGGCTGTCCATTATAGTTTGGGCTGGAAATTTCCTGGGTGGGTTGGTCACTGTATCTCGGTGGAGCATGCCATATATGTCGTCCAATTCTTTGATCCTATTGAAAAATCTTCCGTTTAGGATTTTCAGTCTTTCTGATATTGGCTGTATCCTGGTTTTTCTGTAGAGCAGTTCATTGGGTGGGTTGTGCAGTCTATTTTGGGGGTGTCTCATTCGTGTTATTGTTCTCAGTGATGTTCTCTCTCCTACCTCTAGACTGTGTATTACTGAATTTGAGGCATTTGCATATAGTGTGTGTCCATACTCTAGAATTGGTCTGCAGATTGTTTTATATATTTTCGTGGCATTTCCAATACTTATTCCTTCATTCTTGTAGGTGAGACATTTGAAGTGTTTGGCTCTTGCGATTGTTTTTTTCTTCGAGATGTTGGATTGAAGTTTCATATTTGCCTTGTTGTCAATCTGTATGCCCAGGTATTTTATCGATGGAGATGGTGTTATATTTCTATTGTCTATTTTTACCGTAGGAGAACTTGGTCTTATCTTGTGGTTGAAAATTATTAATTTTGATTTTTCAGGGTTGGGACGCAATCGCCATTTATAAAACCAGGTTATCAATCTGTCCATGTATAGTTGTAATTCCTTCATGCACTTAGCTTCAGTTTTACCATGGGATATTATAATGGTGTCATCGGCATACAGCAGGAGATATTGTTCCCTGTTATTGTCATCATTGATGTCACTGCAGTATATATTATAGAGGAAAGGAGAAAGAGGAGAACCTTGTGGTGTACCCTGTTCTGGAGAGAATGAGGTGGATGTTGTCTCATTTATTTTTACAGAGAGATGCCTTTCTTCCAGAAAACTTTTCACTATCTTCAACAAGTAATTCGGAGTATTTAGGTTGCGAAATTTAAAAAGTAGCCCCTTATGCCACACGCTGTCAAATGCTTTGTTGATATCCAGACTGATAGCAGCTGTTTTTTTCTTGGTTCTTTGAGCATTATGTGTGTTGGATACAAAAATGGTGAGCGGATGGATTGTTGATTTTTTTGGGCGGAATCCAAATTGACATATTGGTATGGCATCGGTAAGTTTCTCCTCCAGTCTTCTTTTGATGATTTTTTCAAAAAGTTTTCCCAGTACAGGTAGCAGTGTGATGGGTCTGTAATTCTGAACTTTATTATGGTCTGTACCGTGTTTGGGGATAGTTATTATAGTGCCATTTTTCCATACTTTTGGGAATACTCCATGCTTCATGCAGTATTCATATATTTCAATTATTTTGGTGTGTATTTCTTTGGCTAACCTCTTTACAATACTCCATGGCACAGTGTCTGATCCCGGTGCACTGTTTTTATTTTTAGAAAGAACCTCATAGTATTCCTCTTCGTTGATTTTTATATTTTCTTCTTCGGGTGTACTGTCAGCATTCTTGAAATAATTTTCATACCAGGCATTTACATTTGTTTCTTGGTTGTGGTCATACTTGTTATTCTTATCATATTGGAATGCGCCTCTGAAGTATTCCGCAAACTTTTCTACTTTCTCTTCGTCTGACTTATATTCTATGTTGTTTTCTTTGAGCGTAGGAATTTTATGGAATTGTTTGTATTTCGAAAGTTTGTTAACCTGTTGATAAAATGTTTTTCCTTTCGTCTCGTTAATATTGTTGCATGCTTTTATCCAAGTGTGTTGTCTGTACTGTTGAACCATGATATGAATGTTTTTGTTGATTTCATTGATGTTTTTTTTAAATTCAGGCTGTGGTTGGATCAGGTATTCTCTGTACATTTTTCTCTTCAGTTTTATGAGATTTATTATATAAGGTGGAAGTTCGTGAAGTGCCATATGGTACTTGGCTATGGGTGTGTTTTTTTTTATGCTATTTGATAGGGTGTTGTTGAAATTAGTTAAATAGTCTTCATCGATTTGCATGGTGTCATTTTCCTTGATGATGAAACAAATAAATTTTTCGATTTCCTAGAATCTCTGCACTTCAGTGCACTGGTGACATTGGTCAATGAATCCGATAATGAATTTAATTTCTACAGACCTTTCTGAAGTCCAACAAATTGCTTAGATTCTAACAGATATCAAACCTGGGTCGAGTAATTATATATTCATTTCAGTGATCTTTCATCACAGTCGGATCAACTCTTGCTGTAAACAGTTTCAATCGACTTTAGATATTCTTCAAAATGAAAAAGTTATGGCATATCTTCGAAATCGTCACAATTTTAAAATTATGTTATCTTTATATCGTGAAACGGTTTTCACAAATGGTCTTTTCAGTAGTAATTTACCTAGTGCAATGAAAATTATCGACGATTCTGGGAAAAGATGCTCGACTGCAAGTTAAGTTGAAAAAGAGCACGAGTGCCTTTGTCAGTTTAACTTGCATGAGAGGAAATTTGTCAAAATTATCGACTCATTTTCATTGAAAGAGTTCAATTTTATGTTAAAAAATTTTTGTACAACTGCCATTAAAAGTGACAGCAAACAATGTTAAAATTTATTGTTTACGTGGAAGCGTGTTGAAAATATTTTTAACAATAATGTTTAAGATATTTTTAGCACCCCATTTCCTTATGATGAAATCAGATGAGAAAAATTCACCAATTTTTATAATCAATATTTAACAATCAGTACTTATGAACAATTACTAACATTAATGGCATGTGGCGTTACGGAGCTTCGCAACACATTATTAGAATCCTCAGCACCCTCAGTACTTGTAAAAACCGGTACAATAAATAGTATATGATAGTGATCCAAAATCTGTTGAGGTTGGGAGAATTTTTTCAGCAACGACATTTTTATATCTAATGAAATGATCAACATAAGCCGTCGGCTACCGTCGTAGACTTCCATCCACCATGTTTTTTTTTCATATCCGTAATATTTGCTGACACTGCTACTGAAATGCTGTTAAGTGATTTAGTACTTGGTATTTCTACCCCTTGCGTTAATTACAGCAACGACGGTTAATGCTCAAAATGAGTGATCTTAAAATGTTCTGATCTAATCCTTCCCAGATTTCTCCGAGTTGGATTCTTGAGTCATTAAGAGTAGCTGGATGATTTTATGAACTTCTCAGTCTTCTTTGAGGTTGTCCCAAACTTGCTCAATCGGATTGAGATCTGGACTTCTTAATGGCCATTCCATTTGAGAGACTTCAACCTCTTCAAGGTTCTCCCGAACAATGCGCGCACGATGGGGTCTGGAATTATCGTCCATAAAAATTTTCACCAATGTATGGGGCAAATGGCACTACATGCTCTTCAAGAATGATCCTTATATACTTGTCAGCATTCAAAGCTCCATTATCAACGACCACTAGGTCTGTGCGAGCAGTCAAAGATACCATAATCGATCTGTAGCCGAAACCAATAGTATTAAGGAAATTGTACTGAGCATATCATTCATGTAGACGTCTGTATACAAGGAAACGTCGATCACAATGGTAGAGGCAGAATCTATACTCATCTATGAAGAAAACTCTTTCCCAATCGGACTCTTCCCAATAGATATGCTCTCTCGCAAAATCCAAACGCGCCCTTCGATGGGCTGGGGTAAGAGCTGGGCCTCTTGCCGCGACAGGAGGCCTAAAATCATATTCTCTGAGGCTATTTCTTATTGTTAGAGTGTTAATTTGCACCCCATGAGTTTGAAAGAGGCGAGCGGTTGCAAACCGTTGTCTCAATGAAGAAACTCTCAAGTAACGTTCTTGAATGGCAGTTGTTACCCGTGGTCTACCCTGTCCTGCTCTTCGGACATTCATACCTGTCTCCCTGAATCGCTGCAACATTCTGGACACACTTGTAATGAAAACTCCAAACCTTTCTAAAATTCTTGTGTATGTCCACCCTTCTTCTCGCAAAACTACCGCTTGGGCACATTCCTCTTGGGTCAAATTGCTTGTTTCGCGTTGCATAGCGATCGAGTGTAGAAATCAAACGAAAGAAAAACTATTGATCACTAGAATTGATCGAGAACAACTGATTTCAGAATGGAGCCAATACATTCAAAGTCTGATAATATCATCTTTTTTTATTCCTGCTGGGAAAAAACATCTGTATTGAAGAAGAACGTTGAAAGTGGATAACATTTGCATGCATAATTCTGATAAAAATAATTATCATTGAGAACACCTTCAGTTGTAGAATCAATTTGAGATTTCCATAATGTGCGTTAATTTTTTTGCTCAGTGTAGTCCATTTTCCATAATTGAGCAAGTTCATCCCGATTTTGTAATATTTTGTGAAAATTTTCATACTAGAATTCAGTGATTTCGAAAGTGAAGAATCGATTATCACAGTTTTTTTTATTATTCTTTATAAAATCAAGGAAAAATTGAACCATTTCTGTATTATTAATATGATGACTGCATTATGCATGTACGTATCGAATAGCTTGATTCGATTTTTGTGTTCCTCATGTTCATTGTGATCTGATTGAATTAATTCGAAAAGAAACGAAAACAACGTTATATTCGAAAGCCAACAACTAAAAATCAGTCGAGGAGATTTCGTTTTCCCCGGTAACTTGTTGATTTTCGGGATTGTCCCTCGTTTACCCAACTGACGCCACGTCGCAGTTAGTTCGGGTACACAGCGAGAGAAAATAAACAGCACGAGAAAAAAAATTAAGTCCTTGTTTGCCTTTGAAGCTCCGTGAATTGACAAGGAGATTAGCGATGGTCTTGGGGCCGCTCGGTGCACATTGCTCGGGGAGAAATGCACTCGGTCGTTGACTTGGAGACGTCTGGCCCCTGTCTGTCTTACCACTTGATAAGTATCGCCATTTCACAAACACAACTTACCACTTGCAGATGCATGTGCATCATGAACTTCTCTTCTGACGACGAGGGGAACAGTGGTGGAGAATGCGTTTGTGCGACGAAAAATATTTCTCATTTCTCAATTATTTTTTGTACAACTGACATTAAAAGATACACTTTTTATTGATTGTTTACGTGGAAGCGTGTTAAAAATATTTTCAACATTAGTGTTAAAAATATTTTTAGCACTCCAATTTCTTATGATGAAATATGAAATCAGAGGAGAAAAATTCAGAAATTGAAAATTTTTATTATCAATATTTATCAATCAATACTTATAAACATTAATATTAATCGTAAAACTAGAACAATTACTAATTTATGATTCATTAAGATCATGGTGACATTCGCTATGAATTAGTTTTTCGATATTGATTATGTATATTGACTTCTCCTATACTCACTTTGTACAGTCTAAAAGGATCAATAAATTTATCATTATCATTTGGAATCCATTTATTTTTTTTTTCATTTGCAGCAAACTGATCGATAACCTCATCGTTAAAATTTGGTGAATTTACACAAAAATTTTTTCTATATATAGCATCATAAATTTCATCGAAATATCACAGGGTATTCCAAATTGCTTGATTTTGACTGTTTCTGGTACTCCTAAACTAGATAGATAGAAACGATGTGAGGAGTTCTAGGCTCGATTTTCGTGAAAAATACAGTAGTAGAAACCTTTTCAACCTTTTCACGATATCTTAATTTGTTTTGAAGATATGAAAAAGTTAATAAATTTTAACGATTTTGAAGATGTGCCATAACTTTTCCATTTTCGGAAATAACCAAAAGCAATGAAAACTATTTACAAGCACCTCTTCCCAGGAAATAAGACACCAAATTCAATTTGCTTCATCTCAATTTTTTTTTAATTGATAAGAGATAAAGAAGAATCGATTCGAATTTGAAATAAAAAAGTTTTTTTCCGCACCCTCAGTACAAGAGGAGGAAAATATTGAATAAAATGTCTTATTTCCAGTGGTAAGGGGCCTTTAGAAAGTTACACTAGTATTAAGATATTTTCGTTGATGAAAAAGTTATGGCACATTATCGAAATCGATAAAATATCAAAATTGAATCATATCAAAAAAACAATGAAGATATCCGTAAACAGTTTCCACTTATGGCGTTTTCACGAATATCGAGCCCACTAATCCTTTCAACAATTTTACCTATCTAATCCAGGAGTAGGCAAGAAAAATAACGTCTCCTTGATCTGGGTTCCTGGTCATTCGGGAATTACAGGTAACGAAGAGGCCAACAAACTCGCCAGAGAGGGTGTTCGAAAACCACTCACTGGCCCAGAACCTTTCTGTGGTATAGGAAAATATACCTATAAGAAAGAGTTTCTGGAGAAGAAGGAAACTGAATGAAAAACACTCTGGAGAATCTCCCAGGGTTGGATCACTCCAAAAAGTTCCTTCGGAATTTTGAAACTGCAAGATTCAAAAGATATTTGAATCTCAGTAAGATCCAACTATACCTCCTCACTGGCTTTCTTATAGGGCATTGTCGGACACTGACGAGTGTAGATTCTGTGGGGAGGAGAAAGAAACTCCTATTCAACTAGTCACAGAATGCTTCGGCATTGTAAGCTTAAGAAAACAATACTTTGGTCAAGAGACCTGTAGGAGTGAGGAATTACCCTCACTGAAGCCTTCCGAGACTTTGGATTTCATAAGATCTCTGGGACTGAAAAGCGAGCTGTGAAGCTTTGTCAGGGGGCACAATAGACCATAAGGTCGCAGTGGAATATAACTCGTTTTTAACTATCAACTATCAATCCAGGAGTCAGTTATAGGTTATTCTCAATGATTATTTGTTGCCCCCATAAAGTAACCTAGACACACAAAACTACTTGAAAAAATACGTATGGTTCCTACTTCATCCAAAAATTTACGTAGGGAGTCGTTTTCGAAGAAATAGTCCAAACGTGATTTTTTCACCGCAACTTGTGCTCCTCTTTCAGTTCAAAAGACGTACACCCCCCTACGGCCGCTCACAGAAATTGCCTATCAATTCGCCGTTAGCTCCACCTACTCGATCGCACGTGCAATCGACGTAGACTAGACGGCAGGTTAGGTAGAGTAAAGCACATTATTCAATTCATAGATGAAAAAAGTTGGGGATTGGGAATGCAGAAATAGATACTAGGTACAAAATAATATTAGTAACTTCAGAAAGGCAATTTATTGGTTATTTAAGAATGGAAATTTGATTTTATGTTACTTCTTTTGGGGGTGCCATGATCTCTCGTGGCAGAGCCGCCACTGAGTGAAACACTAATTGATTTGCCTGAATATGGGTATACCTACTAAATTACTGCTCATATGGGACTGCAATTTTAACCTTCGGTCAGGCGCAACCCTAATCCTAACGGTTTCGGGCGCAACTCATCTGTGAGATTAAGTAGGGATAGAAAATGGGGAGGACGTTGAAAAATAGTTTTATCATTTAAATACACATAATATATAAAGAAAATTCCAAAACATAAATAAAAATTGACGGTGGAAATTAAAGAAAGATAATTTCTGCAGATTTCAATGTAACAAGGATATTTGTATAAAAACAGAATGTAATTGTGATTATATATGAAACAAAAACAAGTGTTTATTACTCCTGACAATCACTGCCAGGTAAACTAGAACAATGGAACTTTTATATTGTACGATATCAATTCCTTTCTCTACTGAAGTTTTGTTGCCCTTTATCTTTATATTTATATTCGTACATTTTACTTTAATTTCCAGAATACTTCCCGAAAATATGTATTTGAAACATACGGTGATTTTAATTTACTTGCATTTACTTGAGTTTGAAGCCATTATACCCCGAAAAAAAAATACTTGAAGACTCAAGCGGGCTCATTTCAACCCACAGATCCTATCAAGAATTGCAATAAATATGAAATATATTTTTACTTGTTTTTTTTGTTCGGGTGTTGGGAGCGCGAGTGCACGACTTTTTCATCCAGAAATACTGAAAAAATCAAATTCGATGGTACTTACGTTATCGAACGCAATCGATTCAAGAGATTATTGCACTCTTTTCGACTAACATCAAGGCTCTGAGGAGGTTGATATTGCACATACATGATCTCGATATAAAATCAAGAAGCTACAGAAAATCCCACCCCTGAGCGACAAACACCGCCGTGAGAAACTAGAAAAAACCATGCACTTAATCTGACAGATTAGGTGCGCCTGTCCGAGGGTTAATGAACTTTATGTGGCATTTTTCATTATAAAGAAATCTGTGATCATGGACGTCAACTGTAACTTTTAGAATGATTTACCTAGTTCAAATCAAACTCATTTGATTTTGAGATGTCTTTGCTAAAAGAATGCTAAAGACATTCGTGAAGCTTCCCTGATACTTTATGCTCATTTTTGTAATCCAGGTCCAGGCAAGCCAATATGTTCCGAAAGCCCTTCCAAATCTCATAACTCCCCACTAAAATCACCACTCTGATTCATGCCCCTTCCTCCAAAATCCTCCCTCTCCCTCCCTCAATAAATTTCGCGATTCAATTCAAATCCGAGCGTACTATTGACTTCCCACAAAACCGATAAAACAGTTTTCTCTTCTGCCGTTCGATAATATTCTCATTAGGAATGTGTCATTCTGATTCCAGACCACATGTCACTGTTGAATATAAGAACCGAAGCAGAAAACTAATATTGCTTTCGATGCATTTCCAATATCCAATCTGGAAACCTATTTCTGGTTGCAAAAAGTAGAAAAAAGAACCGAAGTCCAATGTTCGGATTGCGCATGCAGATCAAACTGGAATTACGAGCTCCAGGAGATAGCGGGTGTCCAATCGGAAGGTGAATGATGCGAGGTTCCGAACAGAACAGGAATTAAATGAAGAACAGTATGAGGAATGGATGCAAGAATGAATAACACAACATAAAATGATTTTTGTACAACTGCCATTAAAAGTGGCACTTTTAATGACTGCAAACAATGTTAAAATTGATTGTTTACGTAGAAACGTGTTAAAACTATTTTTAACATCAGTGTTGAAAATATTTATATCACTCCATTTTCTCATGATGAAATCAGATGAGAAGAATTCAGCAATTGCAAATTTTTATTATCAATATTTAACAATCATTACTTATGAACATAAATATTAATCGTAAAACTAGAACGATTACTAGCATTAAATGCCCTGTGACGTTAGGGAGCTTCGCAACACATTATTAGAATCCTCAGCAACATCAGTACTTGTAGAAACCGGAAGTACAATATTGGATGATGAAGATCATCCAATCATCTGTTGAGATTGGGAGAATTTTTTCAGCCATGAAATTTCTGCATGCAATGAAATGATCAACATAGCCCTCGGCTACTGTCGTAGACTTCCATCCTCAATTTCTTTTTATATCTGTTATATTTGCTCCTGATTCTGCTAGAATGACGCGGAGGATCTTCGAAAACAGGGTCCTGTAAATTGCTTTGTTTCTGGCAGTTTGGGGAATTCGGCAACAAAAGATGGAATTTTTCGAAATGTATTAATACCAACTGGATTGGCAGTTCATTTATTATTCATGCATTTCAGGAAAAAACGACGATGTTTGATGACAGAAGGGCGTGGTGCAAAGTACTTATGAAAATAGTCTACATATTTCCCCATAATACTGAAAGAACGACTGACTTTCGTTTTTGTATCTGGAAGTTGTATAACCAATGATTTATTCGTTATTTTGATGTCTTCCACTGATAAATTATACAATTTTTCACGCCTACAGGCTCCAAATAATCCGAAAATAGTTGCAATCTTAACCATAAAGTATTTCTCATCTGGTGCCTCCTTTGTAAACTTTTCAACTTGTTCACGAGTGAGAATTTCCAATTTTTTGGGACGAAATCCTTCACTTTTCCATTTCAAATATGCTATTGCCTTAAAGTATTCACTTACATCCACACCATTTTTAATAAGGGCGCTTGATTTTATCATTGGAATTTGCTCCACAGAGTTGTGTGTACCAGGAAAACAGTTTCACTGAAGTTTCCTTCTACATTTGTACATTTATACCAGTCCAGGAAATTGTTGTATGCTAAATCGTACTACTGAACACATTTTCAGGTAAGTGTTCCAGATTTGCTCTTCTTGCAGACTCTTCAATATCCAGAGGAACAAACAAATCGTCACTTCCATTAATAATTGGACTCTCGACAAACATATTAAACTGTTAAAAACCCAAGACCAGAATTGGGCAGGAACGAAAATCAAATGACAGCGTTTTTTTTTTGATTTGTTAGTAATCATAACGTTGGCAACGTTTGCCATTCACAACAACCGTTTGATTATTTGAATATTAGAATGCATTTTGAAGTTTATTGCCATTGCAAATTTGCCCATTTCATTATGAAAATAGGGAAGTTCTACAAAAAACATTGTATGGTATTTGTGTTAAAAGTGAGTTTATTTTTTTCGTGAAATATCACTTTCAAAATAAAACGTCACTTTCAACACTCATATCATAAATAACTATATCGATCATGTAGGATACTTCAAGGTGTAATCCAACTTTTCTACGACCCCATTCATTCCCATGAAACTCAGAATTTCATTAAAGTAATATATTTTCAATCAATCAATTGAATAACTACTAAATCTTTTAATTCAGTTCACATTCTGATTGTAGTAATAGTTAATTGTCTTTAGACGCGTAAATCCTGCTTTCTACAAGCAGAGGAACACCACTAATATCGATAATTTAAACCACCTAGAATGATAAAGTTGCAATATTTGCCTGTAAATTTTCATAGTTTGTGTACCTATACCTTCCTGAGAAAATCTGTTATCTGGAGCTTTTTGGAGAAAGGCATTGATTTTTTTCCATGTCAAAGTTTTCGATTTTACACTCTTCAAACTATCTGATTTTCTTCTTGGTGAAGCCAACACTAGGATAAGTTGCAATATTTACGTTATCATGGTTATTGTAGACTTTAGCATAGAATAAAGTGACCAGAGTGACGATGGCTTAATTGTTTTAGACATTTTCCCAGCAAGAAAGGATTTCGTGTTTCAGCTTCCAATCCATGAATTTCTGATGATTTTTTTCGTATCTTTGAAAAGATTTTATTCGGGAATAAGTTATATGCATTTTTCTTACTTTCCATTATATTGGATGATGTGCCCAATTCATCTTAGCTGCTACTGGACATTTTCCACAAGAATTATCATTCGTTATGAGAGATTTATCATTAACTAAATGATCTTTCAAAATTCAAAAACGCGTCGAAAAATTATGGCTGCTAATTGTTTCTGTGGTAATTGCTAAAGGCTCTATCTTATTGGTTATTCGCCGTGCGATTCACTTAACAGATTTCATCGTATTGACTTTTCAGCGTGCTTTCTATTTAACATTACTTTAAATAGGCAGTCACATAGTTGGTGATATAGAGATGAAGAAAATCCTTATGGAAACATAAGAATATGAATGCTAAATTCGAATGAGCTCCGAGTTTAGTAGAGCAGTGAAAGAATCGAAATCTCATTGCGATTCGATAACAAATGAGAGACTGGACTGTTGGAATGGCAAGTCTCGGCAGGAGGGTGTGATCTCGGCTATCGCGAATTACAATGCACATTAGTCGCATCCGAACGTCAGATGTGATAGCTAGACTGTTTGAAAATAAATTAGATTCGCCCAAATCAAAATGTTTACGGTTGAAGAAAAAATTCGAATCATAAATCAATATATTGCGGTGACCATAAATCCTTTCATTGTTGCCTTTGAAGATAGGCCAATTACTTCACGTTCGGCTATCTCCAAAATAATCGAAAAATTCCAGCAATGTGGATGTTCACAAACATACCGTCATTGCAGGATTGATAGACCACCAAAGACCATCAGTGGAAGTCGTTTGATGAATGGAGTGAATGTGCGTGCTGCTGTCGTAATAAATGCGCCTTTTTCTAGCAGACAAATATCTGAACAAGTCGATTTGGCTCTAGAACTGTTGGGAATATTTTGAAAAGAAATGGTTACCGATGTTTTAGGTGCGAACCCCTCAAGAAGTATTTCCAGAAGACCATTTCAAAAAAATGCGACTAACGACTAATGAGTGGATTGCAAATTGCAACCCGCGGCACCAGCAGAGATCCCCCACTCCCACCAAGATTTGCCATTCCAACAGTCCAGTCCCTTATATGTTATCGAATCGCAATGAGGTTTTTACTATTTCATTGTTCTACTAGACTCGGAGATCATTCGAATTTAACATTGAAATTCCTATGTTTCCATGATTTCATTCCAGATTTGTATAATAATTTCGTCACTTTCTGTAGGAGCAGTAAAAAAAGATGTTACGTTTGATTCAACTGAATAGAATGATGAATTATTTATTCATAACCTACCAAACTGTCTGATCTATTCATTGAATTCCTACTCTCGTTAAAATATATGATGCATTGAAACCATTTCAAAATTATCATGGGTATCCTTTGATTTGCCATCTTCATTATCAAAATTGAGGACGATTCGAAAATTTGGAAGGGTTGATATACATATATTATGTATTAGTATCGACTGATCGGTATAGTACTAGGATACTCTCCGAAAGCTCGTCAATGGTTCAATAAAGAGAATTTGAATTATTATCGATAACTTTTACCTAGTAGATTATGTTTATGTTTGGTTTGAATAAATTGAATCAAAACGTAGTATTTTTCTTGGGTTATACAATTATATCAATACCTAGATTTAGCAGGATGGTTTTCAATAATTACACAATTTATTTTTGTCATACAAAATCCTATAAGATATTAAATCGTTCACCATTTACAAGTAAGACGTCTAAAGCAACTCAACTTGTTCTTGGTGATTTTTTTTTGTGTTCGTGAAAGGCTCGATCCGTCCCTGTTACTCGCAATTCAGCCCCTCTGTCTCCGTTTTATATTTCACTCTCATTATATCTGGGATGGTTTTTTCCTGTTTTTGCCGTATTTCGGGTCGTTTTCACGTACTGACTTATCGAGAACCCGCCCGAAATACGCAACGGGCAAAAAAAAAACAGAAGTTCGGTCATTAAGGTCTTACCATGAGCGGAATTCGATACGGTGGATGGTCATTTGGGGCTAATCGTGCATTTTTTCATTCAGATCGGGACATTAGTGACCGTAGTCTGGAGATTCTCGTCAAGACCGCTATGAGGGGGTGGGTATTTTAGATCTTCAGATAGCCGTGTCGTTCGGACGTTATCAGTCGACGGTTTGAAATTTCATCGGTCTTTTACTTATACCCAAATTCACGAGAAGGGATGTCTGATGGTTTTTTTCGGTTCATTATCTGCAGTATGAACCCTCGGGAACGAAAAAATTTTCAACCCAAATGAAATTTATTCATTCCGATTAGGTAAAGATGGTCCGAAAATCGCAATTACGAGAGATGGACAACATAGGGTTCAATATTGATGGAGTATTTCCGTTCTTTCCAAGATTCAACGAATAATGATCAATCTCGGTTCGAGTAACTGAAAAAACAATCATATTTCGCATTCAAAATAAAGAGTAGAAGATGACAAGAAAAAAAAAGATGATTATTTTACTTGATACTACATAAATAATCGTACTATGTTTTAGCATATCTTTTCCTTTGCTCCAAAATGCGATATTCATCAATCAGATAGAAAAAAATTGGAAATCAATTCGAAATATCGGCACTTAATGTTTGAATCATTCGAACTTATCCTCACGTGATTCCAAACGTATCGGATTGGTGATGACGTCAATCTACAGTGGACGGAAACACTTGAGGTAACCGAAATTTCATTGGGAAAGCTTCGAACAACTTAATATAGTTATTTATGATATGTGTGTTGAAAGTGACGTTTCATTTTGAGAGTGAAAAATTTCACGAACAAAATGAAATCACTTTCAACACAAATACCATACAATATTTTTTGAAGAACTGCCCTATTTTGATAATGAAATGGGCGAATTTGCAATGATAATAAACTTCAGAATGCATTTTAATATTCAAATAATCAAAAGGTTGTTGTGAATGGCATTCGTAACCAACGTTATAATTACTAACAAATGAGAAAAGACGCTGTCATTTGAATTTCGTTCCTGTCCAATTTTCGTCTTGGGTTTCAAACTGCTCAATATGTTTGTCGAGAGTCCAATTATTAATAAAAGTGACGATTTGGTTGTTCCTTTGGATATTGAAGAGTCTGCAAGAAGAGCAAATCTGGAACTCCTACCTAAAAAATCTGTTCAGCAGTACGATATTGCATATAACAATTTCTTGGCATGGTGTGAATTGAAAAATGAGGAAGGGAATTTCAGTGAAACTGTTTTCCTGGCATACTTAGAAGAAATATAAAAAATTTGGAGTTAATCAACTTTGTGGAGCAAATTTTCAATGATAAAGTCAGGCGCCCTTGTTAAAAATGGTGTTATTAAATATTTTGAGGTAACAGTATATTTAAAAAGGAAAAGTGAAAGATATCGTTCCAAAGAATCGAAAATTCTCACTCGTGAACTAGTTGAAAAGTTCATAAATGAGACATCAGATGAGTACTTTGCACTGAGCCCTTCTGTCATAAAACATCCTCGTTTTTTCCTGAAATACATGAATAATAAATGCACTGCCAATCCAGTTGGTATTAATACGTTTGGAAAAATTCCATCTATTGTTGCCAAATTCCTCAAACTGCCAGAACCAAAGCAATATACAGGACACTGTTTTCGAAGATCGAAGATAGAAGATAGCCGAGGGCTATGTTTATCATTCCAATGCATATAGAAATGTCATTGCTGAAAAAATTCTTCCAACCTCAACAGATTTTGGATCATCATCATCCAATATTGTACTTCCAATTTCTACAAGTACTGATGGTGCTGAGGATTCTAATAATGTGTTGCGAAGCTCCCTAACGTCACAGGGCATCGATGTTAGTAATTGTTCTAGTTTTACGATTAATATATATATATATTCTTATGAAAATAGAGAGCTAGAATAATACAATAAATGTTGAAACAAAAAGTACCTAAGCTGAGGTAAAAAAAGAACGGGGTATCATAACATTCTTCGTATGATACTATAGAATCATACGATACTATCATCACTAGTATCATACGATACTATAGAGCCAGGGGAAAAAACCTCAGCCGAAAAAAACCTGCCACCCCGTAAAAAAAATAACATAAAATATCAAATATCAGGAAAATCTTGAAAGACATCAGAGTGATCATCTTCATGTTATCCGTCGATAGATTAATATCAATGTTCATAGGTAATGATTGTTAAATATTGATAATAAAAATTTGCAATTGATGAATTTTTCTCATCTGATTTCATTATAAGGAAATGCTCAAATATTTTCAACACTAATGTTAAAACTATTCTCAACACGTTCCCACGTAAACATTCAATTTCAACATTGTTTGCTGTCATTAAAATTTCACTTTTAATGGCAGTTGTACAAAAACTCATTTTCTGTTTCGAAGGTTTTGTCGACACATGAACAAATAGTTTTTCTGGCGTATTTTTCGTATTATCTTCGAACCCTTCCTCTAAAATCCACCTGTCAGTTATTTCCTCCGAATATCAAAAGGTATTATCCTGGGATGAACATGGAAGACATTGAGATTTATGAAAATAAAGAAAACAGAAACAGAAAAGAGAAAACCCCCTTGGTACATAGCGCTTTGTTGCCGGTATTAAGAAAAACCAAGATCAAGCCGATTCGTAGTGGAAGCGATAGGCCAATCAACATCGCGAACGTGAACCCACTACCTTCTCCTGGCATAAACCTCTCTCATACCAATAATCTTCTGAAGATTCCTCACTTCACTCAAAGGTTTGATGAACTCTCCAGTGTTTCCTATTATTCTTCAGGCTATTAATCCTGAAGACTTAACGCATTACCAATGTCAAAGAAGAATTGAAGTCTTTAATATAATTTTCTACTGACGCATATTAAGAATTTCTTGCACTGCAGGGGGAAGGAACTTCTCTATTTCAAAAAAAATGCTACTACCCATTTTCTTTGTTGGCGTTTTATCCGCCAGGGGGCGTCCAGATTTCTCGATTCGCCGAGACAAACTATACAAATCTCAATCCATGCATTTTCTTCCTCCGCACTTCCACAGTGATAATAATACGGCCCTGCCCACGTGGAAGAGAAAAGGCCAGCTGAAACGCAATCTCTATCTAGACGAGTTTTTGCGTCAACTGCCCTTGGGGAGTCGGACAGAATGTATACGCCACCGCACCTGCCGCTGCGATGGCCGATACCAGGATATTTGCTCTTTACATCGGGGGAGGCGCAGGGGAGGGCTGGGAGTTCTAGAAGTCGCCACATTATTATCTCAAGAACGAACGGCCCCCTATTTTTCATTTCAACTTGGAAGTTCTATGTTCCTGAAATTGGTTTCAAACTTGTGCAAAATCCAAGGTGTTCAGGTTTTGGCAAATCACTGTTATTGGCTGTTACCAGAATAAAATTAATAAGTCACCCGTATGAAATTAATACTGTAAAAAATAAAAATATTAACAGCATCTCTGAACTCAGAGTGACATCATCCAATTAAAAACAGAGGTTTTCTAGAGCAGTTCAAATGAGAGATCATATGAAGTCAGACTTAGACGTTGAGACAGTTCAACTTACTCACTATCAAGCACAACGTTCACAGTGGCAGAGCAATCAATGAAATTGATTGCGCCAGCCTTTTTATTCTGCCAGAAAAACAGAAGGCTTTAATAATGAGTTCAATTGAGAAGACCTAGTTGTAATAATGATGCAGGCCAAGAGAGAAGAACAAGTAGTGAAAGTTCAATCATCTGAGTTTGATAATCAATGAAATCATTACAGAAAATATTAGTAGAGCAATATTATTATAATTAATATTAATAACCTTGGTCTGAAAGAGAGTGCGAAATTCATCAATGAAAACAAAATTTACAGAAACAGACTGCTTACGATTAAGCACGACTGCTCACGATCAAGCAATATTTGAACGTCCACAAGAAAAATTAGACATAATTTTGACAAATCATGGGCGATACCAAATAGAGTACTACGAGTGAAACCCCTAATCCTTGGTTTCTAACTAGTAAGAAGAATGAGATGAATGAACTTGAGAGATAAGGCTTATAATGAGTAGATCATACCGATTGATTGAGTTCATCATTATCATAGGAGACCTTTCAGGGTGAAACCAGGACGAGAAACTGTTGACCAGTTTCATGTGTAATACAATTGACCATTGAACCATATCAGATTAGTTCACATCTTGTTCTGCAGGAGATCAACTAGATTAAGAGTTCACCCTGAAGGTTTGGGGATTCATCAATCTGAAACTCGAGAATAGTAATTAGCAATATGTTGAGAGAGGTTAACAATAGAAGAGTAAAATGAACTAATTAATAATAATAAATGAGTATTCATCACCTGGGAGAAAGATATGAGAATGTTCAATTCTGGTGCGTCTACTTGAAATCCGATATCTTTTTCACTCTCAACTAACTAATTTAAGGTTTCTGTTTCATTTAGGATATCATATGAAATTATTGCCTTCCTCAGGGCAGGGTAGCGATCGCAGAATGGAGCATCAAGGGAGAGAGAGAGTTTATTGGTGTTCTTACAATTTTACAATTGCTTTCTCAGGTCATAAGTATAATGAGAAAAATATAAATACATTGTAACACAAATGTTTTGTTGAGAGAGCAGTGTGAATAAATAAAATAATGATATATTACGTGTATGGATATAATAATAAATAAAGTGTATAGATAAAACAATAAATTAAGTGTATAAATAAAAATAATAGATCTTAGCTCCATTTTGGAGTGCATATCTTTCAAAAATATTTCGAAAGATATTCTGACGTTGTAACGGTGACGTGGAACAAAAAAATTTTTGAAAATATTTCGTGATATTCGAAAGAATGAAAAATATGAAGATTTGCTGCTAAAATACAGCTTTGATATAAAAAGATTCTTTATATCCTATTCCCCTATGAATCCTTCCTGCATGTCTCAGTAGTCTAAAGACTGATTCACGTTGGGCATAGTTTCCCCACAATATTACCCTGTTTCGAAAATATATGGTTTCATTATATGCAATTGCAGATATTTCACTGATACATCCACGTATTTGTGCCTATTCAATGCATTCATACGGAGCAGGTTGGAATATCCAGAAGCGTCTCTTGAAATATCTCACTTGGAGGGAGGATGGTATGTACCCCTTGAGATGCTCCGATTATAGCTTGATGATGAAAAGGTTCTCTGGAGGTTAGACGAAAAATTTTGGCAGTGAAATTTTTGTATAATGCTCTGAACAATATAGTTGATTCTCCTCCCACACTAGCTGTGCTCAATTTCACAGTAAGAAGACAGAATTCAAGATCACAAGAGCTGTTTTATTTCCCCCACTCAGGACCAATCTGCTCTTGCAATCACCGATTGAATTTATATGCCAAACCTTCAACCCTATCTCTGTGGTTTGTGATGCAAACTTTGATTCTCTGTCATGTATTGGCGAATCCAAAAATCTAAACTCCCTCTAGCGGCGAAATATCGCCCTAAGAAAACAAGTATACTTTGAACACAGTTTATATTTCTAAACTTTGCTTTGGTGTAACCCCGTTCAAAATACATGGTTTGTAATATAAATCAGCGATATTTTCGTTTAATATCCGAAGATTGGTGAAATTATTAGGTTTTCTGAATAGTAGAATTTATGCTGAGAAACTATCGAAAGGTATTTATCCGAGAATTATAAGTTAACATAAGATTATTCTCAAATTCATGTGTTAAATTTCAGGTTAGAAGCTATATTGAAGCTGAGCAAATATAAAAAGATTCATTTGAATTATATTGGGTAGTGGAATGATATTTTCGTTATGGGTGAATGAATTATAACCCTTGATCATTGACTTATATACTAGATATATTGAAAAAAAAAGCTTGGGTGAGAAGATTGAAGATGTGAAAAATGTTTGTTTTCTCTCTTCATTTTCAGATTGTTAATCTTGCCTTAGGTCTGTTGTAAAAAATTTCGTGAATATTTCATAATAGTTTATATATCTTTTCAGGTTCAAAATTTCAGCAAATGAAAGTTCCTGAGCTTGAGCTACTCTGTGACTTCTCGAAACTTGCAACCGAGCTTGCAACGTAGTTAATATCCAGAAGAAATTAGGGCTTGTAAGGCCCAACATAAATTGAGGAGAGAATCCAGGAATGATACTCTTAGGGATAAACATATATTCTCAATCAACAACTCAGTGAACTCATTTCCATGATTTTGAAAGTGGTGTGTAAATCAAAGAAAAAAATGCTGCAATATTCTCAGCTTTGAATAAAGAGGAATAATCTGCTGTGAATGTGCTATTCGAAATCTGTGAGATTTGAAAATGCAGAGGAAGTACCTGAAGACAATGGGACAAGTGAACACTGGTGATTTAATGTGAAATTTTGCTAACGCCATTAAAAATAAGAAACAATTGAACTCCTGCACTGAATTTGCAAACACTTGGTTTGGAAGATTATAAGTTTTCAAACAATTAAAATTTTTTAAGTATTTTCTAAATTTTCAAAGGTTTGTTCTATATTTATGCCAGCATTTTGTTTTAGTTGTTTCACTTTGACATGGCAATTACATACATCTCTTCTGACTTTTTGGTATCATCTCTGTCAAATTTTCCATTCTGAAACAAATATTTTATCTAAATTTGATTGTTATCTTAATATTGTATGATGAAAGATATATACAATTTCCATTTTAAAATTACGAACAGAACACAAATAAAGACTGGAAAAGTTTTCAGAATCGTTTATTCATTCGGCTACATATGATTGAAGAAATGATTAAATGAAATGTTCTCGATCAAATTTTGTTCGTAATCTTCATGAAAGGGAGCACCCACTTTCAAAAATAATTTGGTAAAACTTTAATAAACGATGAAGTCGTATGTTTCCAAATCCAACAGATTCATCTGAACCTGTGTGCACCACGAATGATTCTGATTCAATTGGATATCATTTCGAGGTAGTACCATTTATTTACGAATTCTGTAGAATCTTATGGATCTAGGAAATACTTCCAAATATATTATTCTACGCGAGGGGTAAATATCTGCCCAAAATGTTGTACACCATAATTCCTTTTTTGCAAATAAATCCCAATAATTCCTTATAATTTCAAATAATTCCTAAATAATTCCAATAATTCCCAAATAATTCCAATAATTCCCAAATAATTCCAATAATTCCCAAATAATTCCAAATAATTCCAAATAATTCCAAATAATTCCAAATAATTCCGAATAATTCCCAATAATTCCTATTTAAATCCCATAAATCCCAATAATCTCGAATAAATCCTCAAATAATTCCCAATAATTCCGAATAAATTCCCTTGAATGAGAAAAAATTTCCGTAAATCCTATATAGATTCACTTATGGGTTTTTGTTTTTGATGAACACTTTGCAAATGATTTGACGGCACAGATGCGAGTGAAGGGGCAGTAATAAGATGCATTAAAAGGTTTTTAAAATTTTTTATTAGCATATAAAAAACTATTTTTCGTAAAAAGGGCAAGTAAATGATGAAACATCTCGTGAAACATTTACTATTGACTCATACCATGTCAATAGTTCTGTTTTTTATTTCTATAGGCAATGTTGATCTGACCTAAGACATCTTCTGTAATATTGAAAATATTTGACCTATTCTCCTTCATAGATATAGGTCCGAAAAATATGTATCCAGTTTCAACTTTGGATAAATCTTCTTTGGCAGGCCATTTGAATTCATTTTTTTTTTCGTTTGTTTTGTCTCAAAAATTTAATCTCAACCATCGAATTATCGGCAGTACCTTCAACATGTTTTAAGAGTTTTCCAACAAACCATCCTTCATCATAAAACACTGCATAGTAGTTATTAATACCTAATGCAATGGTCAACGCTGATGATGAACTAGAATATTCTAGAGTTTCTCCCTGATATTCGCTTTTATTAATATTGACTCGCATATCATTTTCCGAGTCAGAGAGAGTTTCGGTCTCTGGACTATCGTCATATTTTATGATGTCATCATCTTCTGAACTGTCTGAGCTCTCTCTCGAGATACCTCTCTTACCTCTCTTTGACCTCCCCTTTCTATTAGTCACTTTGGGGTCTGATGAATTTTTGTTGTCCACTTCTATTAGTGCCGAGTCTAGTGCCTTAGTATTCTGAGGTCTTTCCTCGGGTCTTCCTATACTTTTCACGACGAAACATTGTAGTCTATCTGTACTTACCCTATTTTTAGTTTCCTCTAGCAACCAACAAAGCGAAGACTTTCTAACAATTTTCGACTTATTTCCAAGAGTGACTCGAACATATGGACCATCTTCAATTGTCTCATCCAACAATTTGTGATCATACCTTCGTAAAATCAAGTTATCCATTACTCCGACATTCGACATATTAGATAAATCTTCAAACAGATGACTATTTGGATTGTTCAAGTCATCGTCGTTTATTCCTTCATCTTCTATCGGTAGAGAAGTAAAATGTTGAAGCCTCTGTTGAAAATCATTTGTTGAAACACTTGCTGAACCGAGGGATGAACTTTCACTACTGTCGATAATATTGTCGTCTATCCGCATATCCTCTTCATCTTCTAGAATTTTTATCCTCTCTTACGAGGTCCTTCAATGGTGGAATTGCAGCATAATTCAAGATGTTTTCTTCTACAGACATGCCAAGTTCTCGCGTATGCCCTAACGCATCAAATCGTGCACGCTCTACAGCATCGGCTATCATACTATCCGTATATTGTTTCAAATCTACCTGAGAATTCGTATCAACCTTCATTTTTTCTTGCCTTTTTTGTTCTCTTGGAAATATAATGACATTGTTTAGATCGTTTAGAATATTATCAACCGTCTTAATTCTATCTGGACGCCTCAGAATATCTCTAACGTAAAAGTTGACAAGAGTCGAATATGTGGAGGTCATGGATCTCTTCTAAACGTCTGTTCACATTTCTGATTTCCAAAGAGAACAGGCAAGAACATGTCGCTCGACAAGGATGGATTATCACGGATGTTCATTACAATATTAATTAAAGAATGCGCATTCAACTCGACGCAGGCATAGCAGTTCGATGAAATGAAATGCTCTCCGATTTTATGTTTGTTTGATATAAGCCACTGGCGCCAAATTCTCAGAAAGAAGACGCAGTACCAAATCGAATAAATTCGACGAGTCACATCTATTTTCGAATCGAGAAATGAATCAATAATCAACCGAATCAATTTCAAAAAAGCAATAACGCCTTGATTTTGTGGGGCCTTCTCTAACAAATTGATAACATTATTCGAACATAATTTCTCTGCGGCTTTGAAATTCATCTTGTCCATTAATTTCAAATCAGATTTTGTTAATAAATGTTTGTCTTTGGAGTGGTCTGCAATCATTTGTTCGAGTTGTTTGGCAGTTGCATAAAAATCACCAATCCTCAACTTGATTTTATCATTAAGCAGTCTAGTACGTAGCTTGGTAGCTATATGTACTGTATCTTGAATATACGAAGCGCAGTCTTCTGAAGAGTAGTTTGCTCGAAACCATCCCCATTCAGGTCGTGGCGAATCTGTAGAGGAAGATAATTGAGCACCTTGCCTCATTGCTTTCAGAAGACGTGTATCGCCATCAGATCCAAAACCCAATACAATAACACCTCGCTCCTTCAAATTCAATTTTATGTATTGCCACCTTTGCGTAACATCGGCGGCTGTGAATCTGTTATCTGTGCCGAAGATGGCAAGACAATAACCTGGCGCGGCAGGTGATATAGGTTGGGCCATAATTACATAGGCATAATTCGATCTTACTCCGTTCTTGAAATGGTCCTGTATTGCTTTTGCAGATGTTGCTGAAAATGAGCAAAATACTTGGCAAAATATAACTTACCTGAGGTTTCACTTCCGAAGAAACCTTCGGTATCAGTTTCAAACTCACTAATAGTTCACTGTGAATCTCTAAAGCGAAAACGGAATAATCAGTACCGAAGACATGCGTAGTCAAGTCATGCGTAGTCAAATCATGGATAGTCAAATCATGCGTAGTCGAGTGCGTAGTCTAAAGGTTGCCAACTTTCTTCTTCTTCTTTCTTTGAATAAATATGGCCCTCGATATGGCCTAAATACCCATGTGTTTAATACTTCTATATTGCTAGTTGGGGTCTAGAAAAGACCTCGCAAAAGGAAGACAACACCACGGTGCATACATAAATACTTCTTTCTGTCTCCCTCGTTTAGACCGCGGATTAGACTCATAATTTCATGCGCATGAGTCATATACTATGGACAATTTATAAAAGAAAAGATGAAGGAGAAGAAATCATATTTTCTTTGTGACAATATTGTTTATTATTTCGGATTCTAAACTAGTAAAAGAATTGTTTCAACCACAGTTTTAACCATAGAATATACCATTACGTATATGTCTTTGTATATGTTCTGTTGTCTAAGTTCGGAAAGGTTATTCCGATTTCTTTCATATATTGACTTGAACATTTAATAAATGAAGAATTAAACAAACATTTTCGTTTGGTCCATTTAAACCGGTCAGAGCGCTCGAAAATCGTGTTTATTTGCGAAGTGAACGAAGCTAATTGGTCGAGATCCCCGCACGTGGTATCTAGCACGTGGTAGCGGTTGTTTCTGCACAGAACATGATAGTTCAAATGCTTGGTAAATCCTCGATAAATCCTTGGTAATTCCCAATAATTCCTGATAATTACCTTATAATTCCCAATAATTCCTAATAATTCCTAATAATTCCTAATAATTCCTGATAATTCCTAATAATTCCTAATAATTCCTAATAATCTCTAATAATTCCTAATAATTCCTAATAATTCCTAATAATTCCCAATAAATCCTCCAGACTGTACACCATAAATCCTCAGATATTTACCCCTCGATTCTACGTCATTTGAGTAATCCCAACAAGTGTGATACATATTCATTTGACCAAATAATTGTTCTTACAAGTAAATTAAACATCTTTGCGTACAATTTTTTCATCATTCGTGGTGAAAACGAGTTGTTCCTCTGAATTCGCCACACTTAATGTACAATCAGAAATGCATTAACACACACTACCATCTTAAAAAGCCTTCAAATTGAAAATCTATTCATATAAATATCCCGTTGTCATTCAAAAATTAACAAAAAAAAACCCTAGCGCCACTCAAGCTGGTTGCTAAATGTCAAACCTAGAAAACAAGTATTCACAGCGCCTTCAACGGTAGTTGGATTCGCCAATTGTTGGACTTGTCTCAGTAAAAACGGTGTTTGAGCTTTGGATCACTTATGATCTTCTTTCATTTGATGGTGTTACGCTCGGTTGTTCATTATCTATCTATTGTGTATTGATGTGACTGACATTTCTCAATGTTCAAATAAGAGAGATAAATGTATAGGTTGAAAGCGTTAAATTTAAAAATCAAGGGTTCAGTTTCCACGAAACGTTCATATGAATTAGACCAGTTTCATTTTTTTTTTGCAAGACCACGCCAACCTGAAGAATCCTCGAATTCAAGATCACCACCGTGACGCCTAATCCAAAAACTATCGATCCTCCTTGGTGAATTATGCTTTCCTTGAGGGTCCCCGACTGCAACACGATCCCGAATGAGATTCCTGCACTAAATCGCTTCCCGCCCGCAGGAAACAAGGACCAGGATGAATTGTAAGGAATGTGTAACAGGAATTACACGGACAGTTATTAACGTGCCAGCGCAGCGTCCCCGTATCTCATCCCGCCTGTATTCCGGCCGAATAAAGTGAAAACTTCGACCGGGCTTTATCGGGCGACCGGCGATATATCAGGGCCAACTCGCGAAACGAACAATAAAACCGCCGAAAACATAAATTACTCAAACGGAACCCGTAAATCAGGCCCGGCTGGCAACGATGATACCGGGGGAGGCTGCGAGTTAATCCGCACTTCCATTTGCATATGATATTTGTCATCTGCACAATGGCTGTCGCTGGTGCAATCTTAAAAAGCGCCAGACCGAGCCGCTGCTTAGTTGTTAAAAGGATCGGCGTCCCTTTCTTCCGGGTCTAAATATTGTTCGCGCCACGATTTGTTGGGGGTTTGCCGTGAATTGGACGTGACAAAACTGCTATGACGGTCTCTCACGACACGCTGTTTCGCGAACATCTCATATAAGGTTGTCGATTTGGTTTCACAATGCAGTATTGAGATTCTGATGACGAAGGAAGGAGTTCATTGCAAGCTTGTTTCTGTGTGCTAAATTGTTATCATTTCCCTGAGAGCTGTAACTTTCAGATTTTGAGCCGAAAATGCTGGAGACCTTGGGATTTAGCTCAGAGCGGAAAAAACCACGTCCTTTCTGCGAAGTTCACGTTTGGCCGTGAATACGAAGACTTTCTACATATTTATGTAGTAACTTAACTGGATCTAGGGAAATAACTAGGCACCAGGTAATTTAATGGAATGAAACATAGATGAATTCAAAATGATAATCATCGAAATGAATACCATTTTCAATTCCCAGGCTCAGAGATCTTTTATCATGAGGTTGGAGAAATGATATTTGATTTTGCCACTGAGATGAGAGATATACCGGTTTCGGCCTTATTGGGCCTCATCAATATCCCGTACATCTCAGGACGAAATCTTCATAAAAAAACTTCGAAATTTAAAGCAATTGGTTGTGAAGTAATGAGTAAAATATTACAAAGTACTAAGGTGGTGACATCCAATTGCGTCAAAATGGCCCAACAAGGCCCAAACCGGTATATCTCTCATCTCAGTGACAAAAATAATATCGTTTCACCAACCTCATGATAAAAGATCTCTGAGCCTGGGAATTAAAAATGGTATTCATTTCGATTATTACTATTTTGAATTCATCTATGTTTCAAAAATGTTCTCGATGTGGCCTCCGTAAAAGCAAAGAATTTTCGTTTTCTTATCTCATATAAGGTTGTCGATTTACTTTCACAACGCACTATTGAGCTTCTGATGACGAAGGAAGGAGTTCTTCTCTTTCACCCCTTCTGCTCGCTTTCTGTGTGCAGAAGTGTGATCATTTCTCTGTAAGCTGTAACTTTCCTATTTTGAGCCGAAAATGCTGGCCGACCTTGAGATTTAGCTCAGAGTCACAAAAAATCAGAGCTTTTTTGCGATCTTCACGTTTTTCCGTGAATACGAAGACTACAAATTCAGATTCTTGAAAGTTTAAGGTCATAAGCCGAATACACGGCTGGCTTATACCGTCAACCGTCAAAAGTTGGCTACTCTTCTTCTGATACGTCTGTCTCAGCTACTCAACAACATTACTAACCCACTTTTCCTAGTTTTCAGTTCATGTGATGGCAAGTCTGAAATGTTGAAACCATTGGGAAATTCTGTTGTGAATTTGACTGTTCCTTCGGGTTGATCATCATTGAGCAATGGCAATAGTATATTTTCTCAATTTCAGTATGGTGATGAGTTCATCACAGAACTAAAGGTAGTGCTGTAATGAAAGTCATTACAGCATTGGTTTCATTTATATTTGTCGTTTTGTGGTTGTCAGTACTGACTTCCGATCCTCTCAATTTTCATATCAAATCAATTCAAATTCCGTGATCTGTCAAATTTCGTAAGTCACACCAACTGCCAAGATATAATACAAAAGTCACTCATCTGAATTTTTATTTGAATTTCGAGAGGATTTCTCAAAACTTTACCGAAATAGAGATAATTTCATCTAATATTCGTTGCAGAAGGCAATTCCGACACTCATGCTTTCGAAAACTTGCTCCTTCGTCGCTCGTTTTGGAATTTCGCATTCGTGTTAGAATATGAGCTCATTCTGCAACTTGTTTTAGAATATACTATGGTACTCTCTTGTAAGTTTACAAACTATATTATCATTGATTTTTTCAACATCTTTATTGGAAGGTGCGTTTATTTCTTTATCTTTCATCCCTGCATAATTTTCATTGGTTGACCAAATACTTCATCAATAAGATCGTTGTTTGAAGTGATATTCTGCGGTCTTCCATATTATTTTGAGTCAGTTTGCCGTTGACTAATTTTAGTTAGTTCAGTCTGTATATCAGACTGACTAACAAAATGCATGCACAGGGAAAAAAACCTACAAACTTGATTATTTAATTACCCAAAATGAAAAAAAAAATAAAAATCAAAATAAGATGTGAGATGAGAGATTTCGAGACTTTTGGACTCAAACTCTCTGAAACATTCATAATTGAAGAGCTGATAACCTCCTCTTGTAGAAATACTCCTGGTTTTCAGAAATAATACTTCCTTTTCACTTAAGTTTCGCAACAAATATGCAATTTCCGATCGCGCTTCCTGTAACGAAAAAACTGAATAATAAAAATATCCCTTATTCGAAAAAATTTATGTTTTTTTCACTCTTAGAAACCTCCTTATAATATTCCATCTAAAAAAATAAAACGCTATCTTTTTCCTCAACAGACTTAAACTGCTGACTAAGTGTAAAGCACGAAATAATAAAAATTATCTCCTTTTCAACGTGGTCCTTGCACAAATATCTTATTGACTCGAAACAGTGATTTCTATATCTATCAAGAATCAACATCACCTTATATAATAATATATTTATTCATTGAAAATGCTGGGAAAATATAACTTAAATTATTCATCAAACACAAAAGTTCCAAATAGAACCCTACAAAGAAAATTTTTTTTCGTGTCTATCCCAAAATTCAATGTACAAAATATTTTAGCATTTTTAATTTTCAGTTCAAAATTGACATGGATAGATACTGCTTGATTGACTCACCCTGTATATCAAAGTGACAACAAATCTCAACATAATTTTTTACGTATATATAAATGCACCCAAGTTTGATATCAATTAGTTCAAAATCAGCACATCAAAGTCGGCTGTTCAGCATGATGAAGGAATTACTTTTCTTCGGATTTTTTCTCTAACATAAACTGTATGGTTCATTTAATATATTCATAATATATGAAAAACAGTACAATGAGGAATATCCGTACATTTGAGCAGGTCTATGATTTTTATTTTATTGATTCTTATCAACTGGATCAGCTATAATTTTCTGGACGACATTTTGAAAATAATGATAATATATATTTAATGATATGAACTGAATGGGTTGTACATTTAGCCACAGAATAATCAGTCTCGTTGCATCTATGGAACCTTTAAAGACATTGATTTGTAGAGTTTTTGTTGGTGAAGATGAACTGTACCTGAACCGTGAATAACCAGACTCAGAAGAAAGTTTTCTGCTTCAGGGTGTTTCCGAAAACTTTGCTGGGCTCTGGAAGTTTATGAAAACAATAGGAAAAAATGTTGAAAACATTATTCGTTATCAGCTGCAATCCAATGAGATGAAAATTTCACAGAAATTTCAAATAAACTCACCCAATGTAATCTGAGTTCTCAAGACGTTATTTCCCAACGAACTGAGTTAGAATTAGATCTGCAATTAAGGATAAAATATAAAGATTCCTTGTCTCTTTGGATCTCGCCTTCTTACTCACACAACCTTTTTTTGAAATATATCAAATACAAATTGCTGTAATTTTTGTTCGAAGGTGGATATCGAGAAATTCATAATTATGATGTGCAGTATCTAATTTCTTAGAGAGAGAAGTGCAGTCATCCAGCTAAAACCTCTTCACGAAACGAAATGTATCTTCAAGAGAAAGCTGAACTCTATTTCGAGTTCATATTGGGCGATATGCATATTGCTGAGATAAAGCTGGCAATTTAATTAAATCGCAAGGGTAGATTATTTTATTGTAAACAACTCTCAATACTTTCCATCTAATAATTGTCTAGACTACAGGCGCCACTATATCGTATTTCTGGGGTTGAAAGCGGAATATTCCCGGTAAGGTGCCATTACATCTGTTCAGGACAGACCAGTCTGCAAATAACAGTATCTTTTATCGGACTAATGAAAAACGGAATAAGTGTAGGTGATTTCATTTTGAAAGTTTTTATTTTTGCAGGGTGCTATTCAATGTAGCGGAGTGAATCACATTTCTGCACTGCAGGGTTAATACGGACAGATCCACCACCTTTGAAAATTATGTATCCAAACATTCTGAACTCGTTTCACGAAATTCGTCGAAGGGATTTTTCTTTACTAAATTTCCTCACGAATTGCAATGAGTATCTCACTGAGACTACAGATCCCCGTTACCATAATGTCTTGTAACTGAATTCTCATCAAAACAGTGTCTGCTTAATGTTTTTCTTCCATTATTGTAGCATGAACAAAAACGAAGATAATGATCAATGTTTAAATCGACTGTTTTAGGTACTTCTAGACGGGATAGGTAAAAACTTCGAGAGGTGCCGTGGGCTCGATTTTCGTGAAAACGCCATTAGTGAAAACCGTTTCACGATATTTTGATTTTTTTTAATTTGATAAATTATCGATTTCGAATAAGGGCTATAAATTTTTTATTTGCAAAAATACCTGAAAACGATTAAAACTTTTTAAAAGCTCTTTTTCACCGGAAATAGTTGATAGTTGATAGTTTAAAAGGAGTTACAGTCCACTGCGACCCTATGGTCTATTGTGCCCTCAGACAAAGCTTTACAGTTCACCTTCCAGTCCCAGAGATGTTATGAAATCCAATATCTCAGAAGGCTTCAGTGAGGCTACTTCCTCACTCCAGCAGGTCTCTTGACCAAAGCATTGTTTCCTTTGGCTTTGTATGACTAGGTGAATAGGAGTTCTTACCTCCTCCCCACAGAATCTACACTCGTCAGTGTCCGATACGCCCATTCTCAGCAAGTGCTTTCTGATTCGACAATGCCCTATAAGAAAGCCAGTGGGGAGGTGTAGTTGGTTCTTACCGAGATCCAAATATCTTTTGGATCTTGCAGTTTCAAAATTCCGAAGGAACTTCTTGGAGTGATCCAACCTTGGGAGATTCTGCCAGAGTGTTTCTCTTTCAGTTTTCTCCTTCTCTAGAAACTCTTTCTTATAGGTACATTTTCCTGTACCACTGAAAGGTTCTGGGTCAGTGAGAGGTTCACCGGAAATAAGAAAGTCTGGAAGTACCAGAAACAGCCAAAATCCAGCAATTTGGGATACCCTGATGAAGACATGCGGTTTTCGCTACCCTACCACTTTTTTGTAAAACTTTTAAATCTACATTCAGAAATATTCCAACTACTCTTGTTTCAGAAATACAAGATGGAAACAGCACATTTTAGAGATGTTATTGATTGTTATTGAACAGCTAATGATAGATATTTTCACGTAGAAGTCGTGGCGTAGTTTTTTTTTCACAGCATTGTTTTTGAGCTTGAAAATAAACTTGGTAGTTTTCAAATAAAATACCCTGTATTTATTTTTCATAACCTAACTCTTAATGAATTTTAGCTCAGAAAAATCAATATTTATATTTGATTTTTCATCAGTAGGCCATGATTTATTTCACATGATGATTCAATTATTACGTTTAATTAATTCTGAACATGAACTCAAAATATTAATCTTCTACATAAACTTCAAAATGGTGAAAATGAAAAAAATTTCAATAAAAATATTGGAATTTTTTTGCATGTTTAACTTTCATGCATCTGTGGAAGAGTTTTTCTGATTTTTGAAGGTAAAATTCATTAAAGGTTAGGTGGTGATACATCAATGTGTTCAGAAATAAAATGCTAGGATTTGACGTTAAAATATACAGGGTGCTCCATTTGAAAAATACCAAGTTGGTGCTCCGAAAAAAAATTGTATACGTGACTGAATCATTATGAGAAGTTTTCATTTTTTTTCCAGTATTATACGGACCCGAGAAATGAAAACATTTTCATAAGCGCACATTTCCGTTGTTGGGTTGCTCAAAAAGCCACAAATTACTTGGCAATGAAATTATACAATCAACTTCCAGTAAAATTAATATCTACAAGAAATTTCGAAAATCTGAAAAGAAATTTCTTGATAGATGAGGTTTATTACAGTACTGAGAAGTTATTATCAGGATGTACCTGGGATGTCACAAAAAGAACCACTTCGGGAAGTCAGAATAATAACTTCCCTGGGATGTCACGAAAAGAACTTCTTCGAAGTTTTTTTGATAGCGTTTTCATGAACACAATAGAAATTTAACAAAGAATTTGCTCTCATGGAATCACGGTTTAAAAATAATTCATTATTGTCGAAAAAATGAAAAAGAAGAAATTTATCAATTCACACGGAAGATGACATCCACGAAGAATTTTTTTTCATGATCAATTTATTTCAATCTTATTTAATTTTGTGTTTTTTTACATTTCTCCACTTGTTTTGACTATGAATTGTTACCTTTTTGTTGTAATTATTTGCCTATAAATTTGAATTTGAATTTCTGTTTGGGGATTTAAAAGTTTCACAAAAGAGTGCCACAGTCTATATCTTTAATAATAGCTAAGAAACAGTGTACATTCTAGCTCTTCATCACAAAAATAAAAAAATCTCAGAATCAAGAATTTTTTTATTCGTCACTTGACGAATGTAGTTTCACACCATAATATATTTCGATCGTATTTGAGAGAATTTTTTTTTGATATCCCAGTAGAAGTAACGAAGGCTTCTCAAACTTTTTCCCATTATACTACAATAAAAATTGCATCCATTAATCCAGCACCTGTTAATACCTAAAGTGAACTCTTTTACTCCGGACGGAAGACCATTCCTCAACGTTGCTCAACGGGCATCAATCTTGCAATGGGCCCTAATATAATGTAGCCTGTCTAGACCTCCGTCGACTGGATATCCAATTCAATTAAGTACATACGTTGTAACACGTTACTTTTGTTTTCTTTTTCGTCTTGCATTAAGGCAGGCAATCGTTGCGGAACCCCCGCTGATGGAAGCCTCATTGGGAGTGAGCAATGACACGAGACTAATTTATGTTTGTTTTTGCTGATTTATTATTATTTATCTTCCTCTCAGCGGTCTCAGTCCAATTTAAATTGACGAAAAACATATTAACGAGGAATATTTTCGATTTGGTTGTTCATGCTTGAGGCATGAAGACCTTATATTTGGAAATGTTCAATTGCCAAATGAATAAATAAGGGTAACTCGGCAATATTGGACTAACTGCAAATCGTAAGAAATAATCTGTTAATTCAGTTATGGTTTGATCGTTTTCCTTCAATCAAATTACAATAAAAGTGGTCGTGGGATTAGAATTGACTACAAAAGAGTGTTCGTTATTCAAAAGACAATTGCACGATGAAACTTCAACTTCTATATTCTTTTTTCTCATCAAATATAATGGTCCTTCTGATTTCGTGTAAAATCCCTTTACTTTGCCACATCTTGAAGAACAAAATCGTGAAAGAATATCCCAGTATTACACTGTTTTCATGGTTATATTTGATCATTACATTAGGTACAACTGCCTGTGACGGTAAGTGGTGATTGAGATAAATAGATCTAAGACGTCTTATAATCCTTGTTTATATATCTCTAGTTAATCAATGAAGTGTAATTGGGGGAGTTGGCTGATAGAGGGCGCTTTATTCAACTCCTGTATTATTATATTTGTCGTGATAAAATCTCAAATTTGTCAACTCTAATCTACAACATATTTATGTTACATTGGATTTTGAAGAGTAGCATTCAGTGTCCAATTTGAAGTGAATTCGTTAAATAAGCATCTCAAACTATAGAGCCCTCTATCATCTTACCTCCCCAACTGCTGTCCATTGAACAACTAGAGTTATATGAACAATGATATACCATACTTAGGTTCTTGTAAACACAACGCTATCGAAATATACTGCTCGACAAGAGTTGGGGATATCGTATTCAAACGTTTTGAAAAGTATGTTATTTTCGAGAAAATCGCTGTAAAAACATTTAAAACTCAAAAACAACTCGAATCTATCCAATAAAAATCAGAATGAGACATTTCAACAATCTGCTCGCCTTTTTAGTGAAGATTGGATCTTTGCATATGCTTCATGAATTTTCTTCTTTCGAAATGGAGTCAGTTTATCAACGGCTTTGATTTGAAACGAATTTTCTGAAGATGCCAAGACGTAAATTAACAAACGCTACAGGGTGGCCTGACTCAGGTTGCTGTAGCGGAAAGGCTCCAAGTCAGCCAAAGTGTGACATCTAGGCTTTGGAATAGGTTCAGGGAGACAGGTTCCCTGTTGGGAGACCAAGGCTTTGGGGCAAATTTCAAAAGCAGTCAGAAAACTTTCAAAGGAGTTGGAAAAATTTCAAAGCAAATGGAAAAATTTCAAAGCGGTTGGAAAAATTTCGAAGCAGTTGGAAAAATTTCAAAAGGCTTGAAAAAATTTCAAAGTAGTCGGCAAAATTTCAAAGCCGTTGGAAAAAATTCCTAAGCAGTTGGAAGAAGTTCAAAGCAGTTGGTAAAATTTCAAAGCAGTTGAAATACATAATTCCGAGAGAGTAATGAAATACAAGGGAATCTGAAATAGAAAAAACAAGTTTGCAATCAGTACTTGACAATATATGTATCGCCGGCAATGAATGGTGTTTAACCCAGAATTTTTACCATCAAGTGTTTGGAGAGATGCGGCCTCAAGAAGCAGGTACCTGCTGTAAATTTTTCAGTTACGTCACATGGACTGTGTCATAAAAAACCATCTGGTATCTTAAATTCAAGCTGTTACTATCAGATAAGCAGAATCATCATCAGGTACGCTCTTCGTACATTGTGTTATATTTTTGCGAATAAAGAATATGTGTAAATGAATTCAAATAATGAACCTAAAAAGATTGGAAGTGAAGTTTGAGTTATGTGGTGATTCATAAAAAATTAAAAAAAAGAATTAGAACATAAAATGCACGAAGGACAACCAGTGTGAGAGAAAATTATGGGCAGTCATCACAGAATATCGGAAAGCAATTTGTTTTATTTTTTTTCTAACAATAAAAACTGAAATTAGCTACGAAACACAAATCCAACACAACAAAAATAATTCAAAACATTATATATAATATATCCTCAATTCCAAACACTAATTGCAATAAACGCTGCAAATAGTTCGAAATCGGCAACTCAAAGTAGCATATTATGTTCGAAATTCTTTCTTCAATATGACTGATTTCGGGCAAAACCGTTTCCTTACTACTATTTTTTTTTAAGAATTATCTTGATTTATGACACACACTTTGACACAAATTTTTGTTTAATTCCTTAATTATTTTGCTTTTCTTTATTTGATGGAATCTGTAAGCAGAAGTTAGGCTCATTTTTTATCAAATGAAATGTATTTGCTGAAAATTATGTTCCTATTATTCTGTGAAATGGACCCATGTTAGGGATGAGCAGTTCCAATATTATGGATCTCATCAAAGTTGTAAGTAATTAACTTTGATTTTTCCTCTACAGAACATTCAATCATGTATATATCTTTATTTTATGGAATCTGTTTTTGATGTTTAAAATATCTTGTTTTATGATGCTTGAAATTTTGAGATACACCAAAGAATGAAACTGAACGTAATTAAATAATGAAACAAAAAGTGTGTCTCAAAGTTTCAAACATACTTCCATATACTCCTCACAAAAAAAAAGATTCCATTGAATAAAAAAACTCACATTATCGAATATTGAGTAATTGGAAAATGAACGTTAATTTCTCATCACTTTGATTCGTAACATATATCCTTTCACAAAATAAAAAGAATTTCAGAAAAAATATTTTCTCTGATGAAAATGAGCCGTGCCTTCGCTCCCAGACTCCATGAAATAAAGAAAAGCTACAAAACTGAAGAAAAAAGAAGTAGTTTTTCGCAAAGTTTCAAGCAACATCAAGATACCCTTCATGAAAAAAAAGATACCATAAAAATCTACTTAATTGAATGTTCTGCAGATGGAAAAAAAAAGTTAATCACTCCTCACTCTGTTGAAATTCATCATTTTGAATTTTTTTTCCGAAGCAAATACTATACCATAATATGTATAACGGTGTCCTGTTAATTCAATGTACTGTTGGAAAATTTTCGATCAATTTCCCCCCCCCCCCAAAAATTTGGCTTCGGCCCGTCCCTGATTTGATCATCTATTCTGGGACAATATGACTACAATAACAATGACAACCTTTCCAAGAAATAGATCGTTCTTGTGTTACCGTCAATAATTCCCAAGGAGTAACTTCCAGTTATGTAAATTCAATACACGAACAGCCATGCATAAAATTTCAACTTTATAGGACCAATCTCCTAGCTCTGACGACTTTATTTCGTGTGTAACGCCCAAATACAGACCCAGAGCATGAAGATACACGGCCAACTTGTCCACATATACTGTGAACACTAGGTTTGTTCGTAACTTCTTCGGAAGTTGCGACCAAATGATTTCGTGAGCCGAGTGCCATGAGGTCCCAGTTGAAAACTCTCGTAGTTATGTTTTTTCTCCCACTATTTCTTGTAAAAGGGGATTCAAGGAAATTCTGAAGAAACGCCATATCAGCTCGAGCAACTTTCAAAGTTTTTCGTCGATTTTGGCAATCGCTATTCCTGTCAGGAAATTCTCCACGATCTGAGACTGGAAGTGAAACAATCGAAGCCGGGTCTTAACTCGGCTTCTCGAAAGAAAACATGAGTTTTCTGTAGTTTTTCTCCGTGATTTATTCGTGTGAACACAAGGAAGGTTTTACTATAGCCGTTATTTTTTTTCATATTTTGGTGATATAGCAAGCAATTATAATTTTTTGGTGATTCCCAGGAATAGAAAACTCATCCATCAACATTTAAATTTATACAGGGTGTATCAAGTTCGACGGCCTATTAGACGTTTCTGGAGAACTGGGTCTACTCGAAATCTGAAAATTGCCAAAAAATTCTTGAAGACTGATCACTTTCACTTATATAACTTATACAGGGAATGGAAAAACCATTTGAATAGTTATTTATGATATGAGTGTGAAAAGTGATGTTTTAGTTTGTGAGTGAAAAAGTTTGTGAAATTTCACGAATATATAAAATCACTTTTAACAATAATACCATACAATGTTTTTGGTACAACTGCCTTATTTTGAAATGGGCGATTTTGCAATGACGATAAACTTCAAAATGCATTTAATATTCAAATAATCAAAAGGTTGTTGTGAATGGCAAACGTAGCCAACGTTATGATAACTAACAAATGAGAAAAGATGCTGTTATTTGAATTTCGTTCCAAATATGTTTGTCGAGGGTCCAATTATTAATAAAAGTGACGATTTGGTTGTTCCTCTGGATATTGAAGAATCTGCAAGAAGAGCAAATCTGGAACTCCTACCTAAAAAATCTGTTCGTCAGTACGATATTGCATATAACAATTTCCTGGCCTGGTGTAAATTGAAAAATATGGAAGGGAACTTCAGTGAAACTGAATAAAAATCAAAAATACAGAGTTCATAAACTTTGGAAAGCAAATTCTCAATGATAAAGTCGAGGATATCGTCCCAAAAAATCAAAAATTCTCACTCGTGAACAAGTTAAATACTTCATAAAGGAATCACCAGATGAGAAATACTTGATGGTTGAGGTTGCAACTATTTTCGGATTATTTGGAGCCTATCGGCGTGAAGAATTTTGTAATTCATCAGTGGAAAACATCGAAATAACAGATAAATCACTGGTTTATCAACTTCCAAATACAAAAACGAAAGTCAGTCCTTCTTTCACTATTATTGGGAACTATATGTATAGACTATTTTCATAAGTACTTCGCACTGCGCCCTTCTGTCATCAAACGTCGTCGGTTTTTCCTGAAATACATGAATAATAAATGCACTCGGTCAATCCAGTTGGTATTAATACATTTGGGAAAATTCCATCTTTTGTTTCCGAATTCCTGAAACTGCCAGAACCAAAGCAATATACAGGAGACTGTTTTCGAAGATCATCCGCTTCATTGCTAGCAGAAACAGGAACAAATATTTCGGAAATGAAAAAACATGGTAGATGGAAATCTACGACGGTAGCCGAGAGCTATATTGATCATTCCATTGCATATAAGAATGTCATTGCTGAAAAAATTTCCCCAACCTCAACAGATTTTGGATCATAATCATCCAATATTGTACTTCCGGTTTCTACAAGTACTGATGGTGCTGAGGATTCTAATTATGTGTTGCGTAGCTTCCTAACGTCACGGGGCATTAGTGTTAGTAATCGTTCTAGTTTTATGATTAATATTAATGTTCATAAGTAATGATTGTTAAATATTGATGATAAAAATTTGCAATTATTGCTGAATTTTTCTCATAAGAAAATGGAGTGTTGAAAATATTTTCAACACTGATGTTGAATATCTTTCTAACACGATTCCACGTAAACAATCAATTTTAACATTGTTTTCTGTCATTAAAAGTGTCACTTTTAATGGCAGTTGTGAAAAAAAGTCTGTTTTTTCGTTTTCAATTTTTATATACAATTTTGTATACAATTCTGAAAACATTCGTATAAAAATCCTTACATTAGTCGAAATACTTTTCAAATTATCGAGAAAAAACTGAAGAAAAAAGGGAATAAGAGTATTCGGTTTTCAGTTTTTCATTGCTATTCTAAATATCTAAAGCACAAACTGTTTTCAAATTTTCGAAGTCGCAGAGTAAGGAATTATTGTACATTATTATAATTTTGAACTGGTCACAAATTGGAATCAAGATTGGTTATTCGAATGAGAATCCTATTTTCTTATGATTGCGTTGGGTTCTGAGAAAAAAGATAATGATAGTGTTCTAACATATAAATTTGCCTGAAATAAAAAATTCTGGAGTTATTTAGGATTTTTTCATTTTATGTCGTAAATTCATAAAATCTGTTTCATATCAACAATGATGAATAAAAAACTCATAATATCTGCTTTTGTTCTCGGGTCATAAGCCAAAGTTTGAATTTCGGTGATTGTTCATTATCTCCGTTTCTACTAAAAAAAAAACATCAAAGAGACGTTTTCTCTTATGGAAACAATAGTTGATTGTGACCCAGAAAGAATTATCATTTTTATGTCATTTCAAACATATACCTATTACTCATTATGAAAGGTAAAGAGTTCATTTCTGAGTAATAGTTTTCATATAAAATTCTCAAACCGGTTAATCTTTGAAGCAGAAGCAAAAAAAATTTCGATTCATTGAACGTAAACGAAGCTACTATCAGCATCGTAAGTATCGAAAAAGTTTTTTTGGATCGATTATACGGAGTGGGAGAAAGTTTTTCAAGAAAACTGGTACGTAATGAATTCATGGAAATGTTCCTGCACTCAAGGATCATAAAGTATTTGGACCAGGTGAAGTGGGCAGAGCACACTATGGGCTGAATAATAAAAATGTCCATTGCAAGATATAATTTCACGAGAATTGGATAATTTCATCCGAGAATGAACCTTAACACCCTCAGAAAACATTCTGAATGAATGCACTGAATGCGTTCCTAATCTGAAAGAAATACAATGGACATGTAAGGAGAATTTATGACACCATATAATACAAACGAGGGTCAATGCATCAAGTTCTAAATACGATTCCAAATTAGTAGACCACTTGGCGTTTATTTGAAGACTGCAGTTTTGGAGTTGAAGTTTTTTCTCGGATCCTGTATGGGATAAAAAAAAATTTAAACTGCTTTTAATAGATATTTTCACATAGAAGTCAGTGGCGTAGTAAAAAATTTTTTTAAGAGCACTGTTTTTGAGATTGAGCACAAATGTGAAAATTTTTAGATAGAGGACCCTGTATATTTTAACGTCGAAATTTTGCAGACCCTGAGAAATAATTATATTTCGGAAGTGTGATTATTTTCATTTTCGTCCTGTATCTTAATATATAAAACTGAGTCGGCCATTTTGTTGGTTACACCATTTATAACTCAAGATTGGATGAACTGTTTGTTATGAAAGATTCTTTGTTGGATTCGCCTACGGCGGGGTTGAAATAAAATACATTCAAACTCTGAAAAATTTGATGAAATGGAAAAAGTAATAGAAAAAAACTTCCCTTCTTGCGAATAACGCCAGTAGATGTCGCTACGGTTAATGACGTTTTCATGAAAGTATTAAACAATTACTGTGTATTTTGAATTGCCTAAACGTCCTAGCCTTGGAATTGTAAGGTCTCTTTTCAAAGTTCGTACACATTATTATGTTTATAATTTTAAAGTATTGAATTGAATATAACGCTAACTGTGGTAGCCCGTGAACAGAAATTGAAATTTAACTCATAAAATACTTTGTAATTATAAACATAATTATGTGTACTAACTTTGACAGGAGTTTTTCGGTTACGTCCATTGAGAATACTGAAAAAAATCAAATTCAATAGTATTTACGTTATCGAGCGCAATTGATCCAGGAGATTTTTGCACTCTTTTCGACTAACATCAAGGCTCTGAGGAGGTTGATATTGCACATACATGATCGCGATATAAAATCAAAAGCGACAAACACCGCCGTGGAAAACTAGAAAAAACCATGCACTTAATCTGACAGATTAGGTGCGCCTGTCCGAGGGTTAAAGAAACCAATGGTAAGTACAATTTTATTCATTTCTACAGCAAATTCGCAGGGTCAGCTAGCCTATCTAATTGCCACAATTGGTCCCACGACCAGATCCCTTACGCTCTTTAGTTTCTGGGAAAGGAAATGATTCTAAACACTTCTTGGCCAACATTGAAAAATATGACAGCTGTTTCCAGACGAAATTGTTTGACGAAATACATACTGTCCACTTTCAAGGTATTATATTATAGTAGTTTATTATAATATTAAAGTTGCTTTTTTATTTATCGATTGAGGCAGTACGAAGTCTGCCGGGTCAGCTAGTTCAGGAAAAAAAGGGAGTTGGAATATTTACATTTGTGAGTTTAAGAGTTTAACAAAAAAGTGACACAGGGTCGTGAAAACTGCAAGTGTCTTTCTCCAATAATAGCTGAGATACAGTGCAGTCTCACGCAATTTGGGACACAGTGTACTATCTATGTTTTACGAAAGAAAAATTAGATTCTGGATCTTTCAGTTTTTTTGTCAGTTATGCCCACTTGCACCGTTTTCTGGTAAGGCACTTTATCTAAGGCACCCTCAAATTTTGAGTCATGCTTTTCCCCGCCTTAACGGATCAGATCTTGCACCGTATATCTAATAAAAAAGACTTTGTTAAGTACGCGCTAAGCAATGCCAAATCTGGCAAGACTGTATAAATCAGTGAATTTGTTTGTTTTGACATAGAAATGCGACATGACCATATGGTTTTGCGTAGGCACTGAGCACAGCGAAGTAAGAAGAACACTTGAATTCATAGGCGAACAAGATAATTTGTCTATGCATTTTCCTTTTCAGTATTCTGATTCACAGAACGACATATACTTTGGGCCGCTGACGAACTGGCAAAGTACAACCAATTTTTTTTTATTCGAAGCAAATGATTTCATTTGATTTCAACAATTCTTTATTCGTAACTTGAATGACATAATTCTGCGCCTGTTGAATATTATCGAAGTAATACTTTTCATTATCACAAGAGTAAATAGTACCTGCAGAATAAATAATTACGTGGGTACAATCAATTGCTCCAATAACACGAGAAAATCCAGCAATTTGCTAAAATTGGGTTAGGGTGGAATGTAATTCTGCTTCTGTGTGAGGCATTTTTTATGAATACTGAAACTCGAACAACTATTCTTGATACCTACTGTAGATTCGTGGATTTTCATCAAATCGGATTCAGCCAATGAATGTCCTGCTGATGCGTAGAGTCGGAGACACTTAAGGAGTTGGCCCATCGGTGATACACTCTGATTCCTACAATCATCAAGGCTTAAACTACCTTCTTTGAGGTTTGACATCATCATATATAAGATATAATAAGATATGTACTTACATATCACTTGGCAATTCTGAATCATCCTCAATTAATCTCAGCAGTTGCAGAGTAGTTTTTTTTTGGTCAAACGAAATTGCCGAAAGAATGCGAATTCGTCCATATCATGGTAGTGATCGGCCCTATTAAATTCTAGACTTCTAGGAAAGCCATAGTCAATGATATCTAATATGCCGAAATCATCCTCATATAGATCATCAATTTCATTTAATAAAAATCTATCCATAATTAATTATTAAATTCACGCAATCAAAAACAACACGTCAAAACTGAAGTTCGTTTTTGAAGTTTGAATATTTGAGACGGGCTAAAGTCTTGTTTAAGACATGAATATTCGCGGCTCGAAATAGTCATAACTTATATGGCACTTAAACTGCGGTGCAAGAGAATCGGCGTCTCAAACCTAACTTGAAATTTGAGTTGGACGTAAGTCAGACATATATTTGACGGTGCAAGTGGGCATTAGAATACCACCATAACAAGGCTACCGAAAAAAAAAATTAACTGCAGATCCCTAAATACGGCAGTATCCAGACTGATGAACGAATCGGCCTCATAAACGCCTCATTTCACCCGAAAATGAAGACGAAGCAAGCAGTCCGACAAATCCCCGACATCATCCCCCTTGATTATCCGGACCCGACAGCCACCCATCAAACAATCCGATGTATCGAAATCCATTTTCTCCCCGGCAAAAGACGGACAGCCGGCGGATTAGAACGTCGCAAAATCTATTCCCCATTGTTCGGCGCGAGTTTTACGACGCGAGGCGTCCAATTTCGGCGCAATTTCGAAGCAATTTCGGAAATAAAGCAAATATTGATTGCCGAGCGCGACCGGTGGCGGCGCTGGCGTTTGTCTTCGCCGGGGCAAATCTTCCGTGCAAAGAAACATCAATCAGGAGAATCGCAGTCGTTTTATCCGTCTCACCTGCAGGCTCTAATCTTGTTCTATCTATATGTAATCTGGATGTATTTGATGTTGCTTCGCGGGACCGCCAACGCCGACTGCGATAGCTCTGAGAGGTATTTTCGATAATTTATGGGTTTGTTTCGTTCCATCTTTGGCCTCCTTTCTTGATGTGGCGAATCCGCGTTTTTGTCCGTTAAGAGGCAGTATCAGCCTTCGAATTTCATCTTTAATTCACTCTCAAAATTGTTCATATAAGTAGAGACTTTTCTGTTTCGAAGAGCCCACCAAAGTAGCATTGCACATATGTGACACATACTTTGCAAAATTTTCAGATATGAAAAACAATATGAAAAGTTTGTTGTGTCTTGCGCTTTCTCGGAAATAACAATATTTTCGTAGTGGAGAATTGAAAATAAAAATCTTGTCTCAATTATCACCGAAGCTTTTCCGAAACCAAACAACGATGTGTAATAGGGGTAGCGCTTATGTCATAAATAAAATGTTATATAAGTGTCTATTACCGTGAGAGGCCTACTGCTGTATTTACCAGTATAATAGTACGGTGGCTCCCTCGATGATAATACATTTCTGGATATTTTCCTTTTTTAGATTGCATGATATTCTTAGATGCTACAAATTTTTCACAATTTCCTGACCGATTTTTCAAGAGTGGCTATGATTATGTTTTGTTTTGCTTAGAGTGATTATTTTTTTAAGACAAAAAATAAAACGGTAAACAAAAAAAACAAAAAATTCTTTGTCTCTACTGAGGCCACACCGAAAACATTTTTGAAACATAGATGAATTCAAAATAGTAATAATCGAAATGAATACCATTTTCAATTTCCAGGCTCGGAGATCTGTCATCATGAGGTTGGAGAACATACCAGTTTCAGCCTTGTTTGGCCTGAGATGTACGCGATACTGATGAGGCCAAACAAGGCTGAAACCGGTATATTTCTCATCTCAGTGACAAAATCTAATATCATTTCACCAACCTCATGATAAAAGATCTCTGAGCCTGGGAATTGAAAATGGTATTCATTTCGATGATTACTATTTTGAATTCATCTATGTTTCAAAAATGATTATTTTTTGTTTAATAATATGAGATGCACATGAGAATATTATGAATCAGTATCTATTACCACAGAAAAAGACATGAGAATGTTCATTCTTGGAGCAAGTAATCACTTCCATGTGAGGGGTCTAGGTCTAGATTATCTAGACTAGATATATCTGAAAAATCTATGAAAACTACAAAATATACCAAAATATATATCTTAGAGGAATGTTTAAGGCAATAGAGATTTTATTTGAATAAAGCGACAGAGGATTACTAATAGTTTTATAGATTTTCATGATCTGAAACGTGGACCAATTTTAACACTTTATGAAAAGCATGAAAATAACATGGAAAGTGCAACAATTAATAATTCTGTGAATTTAGGTATCTTTTTTTTGAACAATTACTCACTCCTAGAAATGAAAGAGATGAACAGTTATTATTCGAGGTGACTTTCTGAAAATTCTAATTTACAAGATGAGCACAGAGGAGGTCTATTCACAGGCAGAGCTAGATTATAGAAAAGGACGATCAATTGATTCAATTTATGAACATGAGTGAATTTGTCAGCTGATTAATACATAGAGTAAGGTTAATTTGACGCGAGCAGTCAATCAGCTGACCATAGAGCTGTATGGAGTGGAGTGGGCGTGGCGCTGCGATGTAACCAAAGGCGTAGCTGCAGATGAGGTCAGAGGGGTGCAACGCTCAATTTTCAACAACCAAAGAGACAGTAAAGGAAATATCCATAATTATTAACGACCGAATGTAGAATATTCCAGTTATTCTTATAATTAATTTGATTGGGTAGGTTCTGCCACATATGATTTATAAGTTGATAATCATACAAATTGTATCTGCATATTCTGAATATGTTTACAATGCCAAAAACTTCGGTGGTATCTACTGTTAAAATATCAAAAATCTCTCCTTGCAGATTTTTAGTTGTAAGAGTTCTTTATATTTCATTGTTTCTGTGTGTTGTAAGTGAAAAAGTTCTTCTTTCCAATGGTTATTATATATATTCTTTTGAATAAGAGAGCTAAAATTATACAATAAATGTTGAAACAAAAAGAACCTAAGCTGAGGTAAAAAAAGGAACGGGGTACCACAACGTTCTTCGTATGATACTATAGTATCATACGATACTATCATCACCAGTATCAATAGTTATTTGTCTTTACAAACAAATAACGGCAGCTTGGGAGCAAGCATAGTATCAGCTAATGCAATGGAACTATCATATTATATTATACATATTATATTAATTCTATCATTTATGGATTCATCATTTTTAAGCATTTTAATATTGTAACTCGAGTGCGCCTAACTATCTTAATCATGAAGCTGTCTCTAGAAGAATGATCGTTATTGTAGAAATAAATACTAACCTTCATGACAACAATACCTCAAGTTTTAATACTATTTTTCTTTCCAAGAACACCCAACAAGGATAAGAGGGCCTAAAGGAAAGATGTCTGGCTGATGCTGACTTATGAATAGGTACTGCGATTTACTCGTTGACGTTCACAACCCAACAAACACATTTCAAATTCTGATTATATATTTTGCAATGGAATGAATCTATCGTTGTAAGAAATATTTCTTTATTTGTTGATAATTCATGAACAATAAATAAATTGTTGAGGTTCATCATTGTTCTTACTTTCCTTTTCTCCAATGTATTAAATTTCGATCTAATTTGTGGCAATCAATCATGAATTCTGATTACACAATCAGGATTCACATCGGAAATGAATATAAAAAACATGTATAGTGGGGTCCGCTAGTGGTTGGAAGTAAATTCAAAATTCCCGCTTAAATATTTGTTGAAATTCTTGCCGTTTGATCACAATTCCTACCATATATGGCGGCCAATCTGTTGCCTTGGATTAGTAGGGAGTTTTCATTTCTTGTATATTCGTGTTCTGTGTGTGGGTGAAACATTCATGAACCATCCGCCTCGCCGAATACCAACCAGCCGCTGCATCCCGCCATAATTCCTCCTCTTTACGGACCCTCATCTCCATCCAGGAGACCACGTGCTCTCGGAAGTGGCCCCATAAGGAACAGCGCGCTTCCGGCCCGCGCCCGCCATAAATCGCACGGGATGCGGTAACGGTGCATCGGGTCTGGCGTCGCCGGCGTCGGTCCGCGTCAGAGGAGCGGCCGGCGGGGCGGGTGACGTAGCGTCTAGACGCGGCTTCTCCCTCCAATGGTACCTGCCGGCCTCCCCTCCAGGCGGTGACGCGCGCCGGCCATGCTGCTCACCGGATTCGTCTGCCGCGTTCGCAGGTCGCGGCCGAAGTCGGAGGCAGGTTGAACTGTGTCGGCGCAGGAGAGAGGAGCGATTGTTCTGCGGGAGATGTTGGACGCGGCAGGTCAGGCTGTTTCGTAATTTGAGGGATTGTGGTGGAATGGATCACTGTTTTTGGGTGTCGATTTTATTTCCTTCTAAATAAAGAAATTATAATGTCATTTTTAATAAACTAGGTGACGAGACGACAGCCGAGTCACCAGCAATGTCCGAGACAATCTGGGACCTCCATTTATCGAGTTAAATCACGTATCATGTAACATAAAATCTAAATGAACAAAAATACGTCAAATGAATGATCAAAACTTATCTGAATTCTATAATGAACTGAATAACTATGATCAGCGAAAGCTGTACATTGTTGATCATGAGGACGTCAACCTTCAATAGACACTTTTTTTCGGGTTTATAAAGAAAAATTTGAAAGTTGTTTCCCTGTTAGAGAAATTAGGCAAAAAATCGTCAAAAATAACCCGCAAAAACAAGACCCGAAAGTAAATGAAATCAAAAAGATGTTGGATGTGTGTGATGAATGAACTATAAAATGTAATAGAATGTTACCTTTATTTGTTTAGAATGTGAAATACGTTTTATGTTGTTATCATATGCCATATGTGTTTTCTCGGTAACTTCTGAGAATTCATTCTGTATTAGTTCGTCAAAATTGTCAGGGCGGTTTCAGGAAAAATAGAAATTGCAATGATCAGGTTCTCAGTTTGACCACATTCATCGAATCAGGTTTCGATAATAAATTAAAAACAGGTTCAGCTTTCATAGATTTATCTTCTGCCTACGACACGGTATGGAAAGATGGTTTGACCTATAAACTTTATACACATCTTAAATGTGGAAAGATGATTCGTTTATTAGAGAATATGTTGTCGGATAGAAGATTTCGTGTTTTTGTTGATGATAATAGTAGTAAATTCAAAATATTGAACAATGGTCTTCCACAAGGATTTGTTTTAGCACCCCTTCTATTCAATTTATATTTATGCGATATTCCTTGTATTCCATCTGAAAAATTCATTCACGCCGACGATATTGCACTCGCTTTCCGTCATTCTGATTTCAGAAGTATTGAGGAAAATTTAACTTCTGATCTGAAAATTTTGAAAAATTATCTTTTCGAATGGCGTTTGTGTCCAAATCCGAATAAAACCGAGGTTTCGTTATTTCATTTGAATAACCATCAAAAATTTAGAAAATTAAATGTCCTTTTCGGGAACTTTCCTTTAAAACATAATTTTACTCCCAAATACTTAGGTGTTAAATTAGATTTCTCTCTGAATTACAAAGCACATTTGGATGACTCACGAATGAAGCTGGAAACGAGAAATAACATTCTACAGAAACTTGGTGGTACGTCATGGGGTGCTGACCCGACTACTCTTCGCACAGCAGCCCTTGCCCTGGTTTTTTCCACCGCTGAATATTGTTGCCCTGTTTGGCTCAATAGTGTTTATGTTCAGAAAATCGATGCACAGCTCAATTTTTCAATGAGAATAATTACTGGAACCATCCAATCTACACCTATGGCTACCAGTGCTATCAAATATAGTTCCTCCTCATATTCGAAGACAGTCTGCAACTTGGAATTCTTGGAATAAATTCATTTCATTTCCGGATTCTTTTCTGATACTTTCCCACGTTCCAGAAAATAGAATTCCAAGACTGAAATCTCGTAAACCCTCTAGGCGGTGACGCGCGCCGGCCATGCTGCTCACCGGATTCGTCTGCCGCGTTCGCAGGTCGCGGCTGAAGTTGGAGGCAGGTTGAACTGTGTCGGCGCAGGAGAGAGGAGCGATTGTTCTGCGGGAAATCTCGGACGTTTCAGGTCATGCCGTTTCGTAATCCGATGAGTTGTGGTGAAATGAATACCTGTTTTTGGGTGTCAAGTTTATTTCCTTCCAAATAACGAAATTATAATATCATTTTTAATAAACTAGGTGACGAGACGACAGCCGAGTCACCAGCAATGTCCGAGACAATCTGGAACCTCCATTTATCGAGTTAAATCACGTATCATGTAACATAAAATCTAAATTAACAAAAATACGTCAAATGAATGATCAAAACTTATCTGAATTCTATAATGAACTGAATAACTATGATTAGTGAAAGCTATACATTGTTGATCATGAGGACGTCAACCTTCAATAGACACTTTTTTTCCGGGTTTATGAAGAAAAATTTGAAAGATTTCGGACGTGGCAGGTCAGAATGGTGGAATGAATTCCTGTTTTTGGGTTTCCATTTTATTTCTATCAATATAACGAAATTATTATTAGACGATGACATTGCTATACTCTGTTCAAATTTGAGCGAGACCAATAAAAACAAACAGAATCGTCTGGTTTGCGCACAATAAACCTCGTCTTGGTCATAACAACGCTCCCTTCGACCGCCCTAAGAAATTGCCAGGATCGTACTAGAAACTATGCTCGAGATTGCGGCAAGGTCATTCCAGGAAACACCAGAGATTTAGAGATTTGGGTCGGAATCTGAGGGTCGGAATCTTGTAAGATTCCGACAAAGTAATTCCGGAAAACACCAGATTTGGGTCCTGTCCATTAAGTTAAAACTGAACGAATGTATGAAATCTCTTTATTCGACTCTGGACGGAAAGTATCCGAAGGCCTTCCTACCGCTGCGCAAAACTTGTTTTATTGCTCTCGCTTGAATTTGAACAGAGTATAGTTGACGAGTCACCAACATTGTCCGAGATAATCTGAAATAACCATTTATCAAGTTAAAGTTAAATTCAAAGCTTCAACCAAGATATGCCTGAATTTTTTTTCTTGGCATTTGATTCCAAAGGTATCGTCTTGATAAATTGGTTCTACAATTTTTCCAGAAATACCTAATTTACAACAATTGAAGATACAGAATTTTTTTTTCGTGATTTTTCAACAAGCTGTATCTCAGTGAAAAATGGTCGTATGGAAACTGAAAACAATATAATGAAATTATTATTAGACGATGACATTGCTAGGTGACGAGGCGTCAGCCTCGTCACCAGCAATGTCCGAGACAATCTGGAATCGCTATTTATCAATTGTTGGGACATCATTTGGGCTATTTACATTATCTATATTGTCGGTAAATACCAACAATATAGAATATATGGATAATGGAAATGTCCCAACAAATATTCCATTATCAAGAATATCTCGTCCACAGCTATTTATCAAGTTAAATTCAAAGCTTCATGATGGATTTCACTGCCTTGATTGAATTTTAATTGAATTTTTTTCTTGGCATTTTATTCGAAATGTATCTTCTTGATAAATTCGTCATACAACTTTTTTTAGAAATACTTAATACACTTTGCGCAACAATTGGAGGAACAGAAAAATTTTCGTAATTTTTTCTAGTTTTTCAACAAGCTGTATCCCAGTGAAAAATGGTCGTATGGGAAATGGAGGACTTTACTTTTGAAGCTTGAAGACTCTAGTTTCTTAGAGTACCGGTAGCCATGCAATCTTTGGATAAATCAGGAAGAAAAATTTTCCAAATTTTTCAAATTTTTATTTTTGTTCTACGCTCATAGAAATTTTTTTTAAGTTAGACCGACGCAGAGGTTGCATAGCTTGTTTTTCCAGTTCTAATTTGGTTTTTATCACCCTCGGATAAGACCATTTGTCTTCGAGATATCTAATTTTGAATGCATAAAGATCCTTTTTCACTCAACTGCCGATATCTCCGGAACTGAGCGCCTAGCGAACCGAGAGGCGGTTCCTTTATTACAGAAAATTTTCTACAAAAATCTGTCATGGTTGATTAGAAGAAAAAAAATTTCTGCCTGTACCTTTGTCAATATTGAGGAAAAAGCTCAGGTTATAAATAAATTTTACAGCCTGATTTTCCTCGAAGTCTCCTCCTAAATTAAATTAATCAATTTCGATTCAAAGACAATTAGCGCGTCCTAGATTCATATTATTACTAATTTCTGCTCCGAAGGCAACACATCTCTCGCACGTAAGAATAATTCAGGACAATGTTATCCGGATTACATGTAGATTTTTTTACTGTTTTCGTTTTTCGATTTGATTTTTGACCTCATAACATTTTTTCACGATACGATAGCCAAGTTCTCGACTCAAAAATATGATCCAGCTAATGTGAGCTCGAATCAGCTCATCACATTCTTGGACCAAAAGGACCTTATACGAGATATGAGGATAAACTTCGACATTTCGAATGTAAACTAGTAGATTTGGATTTAGCTGGAAAAATTTCCAACAGAATTGGTTGAAAACAAACATTTTCTCGGCCATATTTGGGCCCTATAAAGCTTTTTTTGTTCAAAAATCCGCGGGATTTAATATTCTAATAATGAGGTCCTCTGTATTTTTTTCAGGAAATCGATTGGGCCCATCATATTCTGGCCCCTTTGGGACTTATGCGTGTTATAAGGACAAACTATGAATGTTCAAGGATGAAGCCTAAAAATGGAAGAAAAAAGTTTCATTCAACCAATTCGGCTGAACCCAAATTTGAATTTAAAAAGGAAGGTTTGCATTTGAAATTGCAAAGTTGGACCTCTTATCTCGTTTTTCTGGACTCAAATATCACTTATAACCTCATTATCGGAATATGAACTTTTGCATCCTGATTAGAATGAACATCCCTGGATTTTTTAACAAATAACTCTGCATATAGGGCCCAAATATGGACGAATAAATTTTTGGTTTTAGCCAATTCCGATGAAAAATTCCCAACTCAATCCGAATGGGCAATGAAAAAGATGGATTTGCATTTGCAATTCGGGGCTTTTTGGTCCAGAAATTTGATCAGCCCATCCGATTCCCCGGGCGAAGTCACTAAAAACCTCAATATCGCAATTTCGATTTTCCACCTGTGAGCGAAATAAATTCACTGTTTTCAGTGCCTTATTATCAATATGCCTACTTGAGACGATCGATGAAAAAACCCAAAGAGAGTCGCCTATATTTCAAATCAATTAGCGAAGAGAGCAATAAGTATAATGTATCGTCGTTTGAATGTAATATCCGACGGTTGAAATTTTTTAAACCCCACCTAAAAATGAAAATTTTGAATCATTATTGGCAAAATGAAAATGAAAATCGCTTCAGAATTATCCTGGAAACCCTTCCAAAAACTATATGTTTTTCTTCTGCGGGTATAACTCCAAGTTTAATCAAATTTTTATTCAGTTGTTCGTGTACTAATATAAATGGATTGATCGAGCAAAGTCAAAAAGACGCCTCAAAGTCTTGGCATCTTTTGGATTTCATACTCAATAAAATTTTGATTACGAAGAAGAAAACTGTCAGAATGAAAAAGCTGATTTGCCGCCGCTAGGGTTTGCCGGCCCTGGCGGCGAACCTGCCTGTTGAAAATCACCGAAAAATTTCGAAAATTTTTCTGTTCCTCTAATTGTTGCGCGAAGTATAGTGGATTAGATTAGGCGTCCTTTTGAAAGGACATTAGACAAATCCATACTAATAATAAGAATGTGAAACTCCGTATAATTGTGTGTTTGTTTGTCTTCACAGAACTTACACAGAATTTATATGAGTAGATTTCATATGCAATGTTCAATTTTTGTGATTGTTTCTTTTTTGATTATCTCATTTGACCATTATTGTCACCATTTGTTTGTAATAATTAGCAGAATAAATTTGATTTGAATAAATTTATTTGAATGCATTCCTCCTATATCAGCACCCCAGAGGTAAAGTGTGTTAAGTCACAATATCAAAATTAGACAAAACAGCGATTTTTCAGTTCCATGATTGTTTCAAAGAATGTTTACTGCCATTATTTGGTGACTTGCTATACCCAGGGAGTCAAAAATGTGTTTCACTAGCTAAAATTTACTAATGTGAATCTAATATTGTAGATAGTTCGTGGCTGGAAAAATGTGACTTAACACACTTTACCTCTGAGGTGCTGATATATATATTGGTAATTTGAAGTGATCCATCAAAGGGGCGATGTACTAGACGTCATTCGCAGCAAATTACGTTCATTGAAGCATAGTCCGAAAAACTATGGTTATAAGGATATAGTGATTTTTCAAATTTTTTGGATTTTTTTGCTTCATCAACGTTAATAATTACTTTCGTAAAAAATGCTCAACCCTTAGTATTCTTTGAATGTTTTTTTTTTTTGAAAGCTGAGGGTAGGATCGTCATTTATTCACTAGAAATTTCGAAAACCTGGGATATAAAGGGTAATAAAGGGTAATAAAGGGTAATAAAGGGTAATAAATGGCTACAACTGTTTTAGTCATAAATTCTCGATGAAAGAATTGAGAATTACTTGAGAAATCATTATGAACTTGGTGTACAAACGTAGTGAAAAATTTTTATTCATCAGCCTTTCAAAAAAGAAATTCCATAAATACATAAATACTTCATGTAATCAGAAAAATATGGCCCAAAACCGAGCAGGTAATAAACTTTTTGGAGTTATTCTTAACATATAACATTTTCTCTAATAATGTGTCAAATCCATTCATTCTGCAACATCTTGTAAAACAGAACAATGTTAGAATATTTCATTCTAGCATTGTTTTCAATAATATTTATTGATGACATGTTGGCCTACTGCCTTGAATTTATTTAACATCTGTCAAAATAATGAGATAAAAACAGTTCTGCCAATACATTTTTTCAATGAAACAATCACTAAACGATATTACGGGAATATTTCGTTATTTTCGATGAATCTTCAGCGAATTAGAAAAAATAATGTATGATTCTCGTACAGAAGGCTCATTCTAACACATTCCAACATCCCAGGACATGTTAAGCTGAAGAATATCATAGTTATTAGTGCCCCAGAGGCTGAAGCAAGGTGCCTGTATGAAATCGGTTATCTTTCGGTCCTTTGGGTTTCAGCCAAGCAGCTGAGGATAGTATTTCTCAGTTGTTTGAAGTCGCTAGCACTTTTGAGAACTGACTGGTGCCGGCGGTTAGGCTATCCAGCTTTTTCCTTACCTCAAGACTACGAAAGAAAAAATTCAGGGATCACCGATCTTGCCCGTTCTGATTTACGTCAAGGGAAAGCACCAAGAACTGGATATCCTATATCAGAATTCCTTCCAGGTAATATTCATGCCGTTTAATTATTTCGCACTCCCAAGAGATCCCACCCTCGATGAATTTCCACATCAACATTTCGCAAGATCGTGAGATCAATTAATCGCCCCAAAACTCTTGACGCAAATTCGATAACGTCGAAACAGCGCAGAAGACAAACAAAATGCCGCAATTGCCGGTAACAGGACGGAATGCTTACGTCTCCTTCTCGTGCGAATAATATGGCGGAAGGGTCCCGGACGGGCTTAATCAGTTTAAGCCTCGTCTCCACATAGTCGCCTAACTTTCCTAGGCCATAACTGATAGTTTCGCCGGAAAATCGACCCCAGACCTGATCCTATTAACACCCGAAGCTCGATTTTTCGAGAATGGCGATAATTCAGTTTGACGCATCGTAGGATGGGGATAATTTATAGGAGAGCGTTGCGAGTTCACGCTTCATAATCCGCAACCTTCCTTTTAATGGAATTTGGCTTGAATTAGTTCCTCTACCTTTCTGCATGTCAACTATGAATCATAGGCCTGAACACGTTGTTTTTGGCTTTGTTTATTATAATTTATCACTCGAGTCCTTGATTTTTCGGGGACAGAAGAAACGTTACATTTAGAAGGGGTGCGTGAAATCACTAACTTTGTTCTTCAGAATGACCACTCCATGACAATGACATGTTTCAGTCTTAGAGGGGAGGCAAATTTATACATATATTTACTCCTGTACTTTCTAACGGTGCTAGCTTGCATGTGGTGATAACAGTATTCTGTCAATCTGTCCCATGTCTGAGGACTCGAGGGGTACCACGAGAGCCCTAGAATAAGGAAGAATTTGGGTTCTTGTAGTCAGCTTGGTGTTTCATTTAGATGTCTTCCTTTATTCCTTCGTTGGTTTTCGGTGCCTTAGGATTTTTCTAGAACGCATTTTTTTTATGTTGTAGGGAAGGAAAATAGGAGAAAGGGTCATTCTTGGTTTCGTTGCCAATCGGAAGAACATGGCTCTCAGGATTCATCACTACTTTAGCTCACACACCATGACAAGATGATGAATGTCCTTATTTTGGAATGTTATCAGTTTATCGACGGCTTGGATTTGAAACGAGTTTTCTGAAAATGCCAAGACGTAAATTAACAAACTCTGAGGCTACTAGAGCTATCGGAAACTTACAGGGGAGAATGACGCAGGTTGTTGTAGCGGAAAAGCTCCAAGTCAGCAGAAGTGTGATATCTCGACTTTGGAATAGGTTCAGGCAGACAGGTAACGTGTTGGAAAGAGCAAGGCTTGGTGACGTAAAACAAGACCTGCTCAGGATCGTCTCTTCACCGTTTCGGCGATAAGGAAAGCTACATCTACTTGTAGAATGCTATGGAATACTCTTCAAAATGCCGATGGGATCCAAGTTTCCATCGAAACCATCAGACGACGTTTGAGGGAGGTGGATCTAGGTTCTAGTCGTCCATCAAGAGGAGCTCCTTTAATACTTGACCATAAGCGTTAAACACTGGAATGAGCAAGGCAACATATCAATTGGAACGATAAATGGTGTTTAACTGATGAATCCAGATATGGACGATTTTCAGATTCTCGAAGAAAAAGGGTATGCATACTCAGTGAACGTCGCAATGTTCAAAAAGTCCGTCTATTCCGAGGGGGTAGTATTATGTTATGGGCCGGGATCGGTTCTAACGGGCGCACAGATCTACACATTTGTCCTGGGAATATGACCGCCTTACACTGTAGGGAGCATGTCATTGACAATGTCTTGTCAAATTTTCACGCTGCCATTGGTAAAACTTTTCAATTTCTGGACCTAGACGATAACGCTAGACCGCACCATGCAGCCAAAGTTGAGAATGCGCGCTAGGCGCTTGTTATTCCACATTTACCAATACCACTCACCAAATTTGAATTGCATAGAATATGCATGGGATATGCTCCAAAGAAGATTAGAGTATCATCAACCTACCCCAGGATCCTTGAATGATCTGAGAGAGCTTCTGCCCCATTCATGGAACGTAATTCCTCCAGAAATATTCAACAACCTCATGTGTAGTATGCAAAAAAGATGTAGATAAGCTTTTATTTTTATTGATGCCTGTGGAGGCCATACATTGTATTTATAGTCTTAAAATGCTTGATTTCTCTGGGAATAAAATTTCGTTATTCAACGCGATTTTTCTTAACCACCCTGTATACGCTGTAGACCTACAGGCTTAAATTAATTTTATTTCCTGCAACTTGAAATCATGTTAATATGAATTTTCTCATTTGAACTCTATTTTTTTTTAAATTTTAGTCAATAACCTAACCTAACCCAACTCATGTGGTGCAGTTTATTTATAAGGAAACAGTTTCATGAAGGCAGCATGCATGATATTGATATCATCAACACTTGATGGCACCTTCGAAAGCTGCCCGGTGCCAGCGGTTATGGATTTTTTTTAACCTCAAGGCCACAAAAAAAAAGATTCGACGTAACTGGGTACACGCACTTCCTGCTCAGCTCGTCGTACTAGGTATACAATGTTTAGAATACATTTGTAATAAATATGGGAAAATATATCCAGTAACCAGTTGAAATTATCGGGAAACGTTGAATTGTCTAGATTATTTCTTGGGAACAAAGAACAAGAACACATGGCCAAATGGGCGCCTGAGATCTGAGCCACACTCAATACCCTGATGTAGCATCCAATGCGAGACAAATTTATGGAATGTTTTGACTAATAAGACGGGCAAAAAAGAGACCACTCGTGTTGACAAGAACCTCATGGTGTTAAGTTATTGATGGTTCGGTGCCAAGGGGTCGGACACGTGAAAATACTTTTGGGATATTCAAAATTGTTAAAAGCAAATAGGGTTTTCAGGTCTGAGATGAGATCGTCACATTAAGTCGAACAAAAACGCTGAGATTTGGCTTGTGGGTAGGAAACGCCAATAAATGTGGCAATTGGTCAAGATGAGGCCAAAAACAAATTTTTTCTCTGGGAGGGCACAATTTTTGAAAAAGGTATCATCCAAAAGGTGGAGAAAAAATTTACGTTTCGTTTAAGAATCATCGAAATTATTCAGTAGTAAGTGGAAGGTTATAATCCATTATATTTAAATAAATAAACATCGACACAATTAATTGACCTTTTTTTTCTCAAATTAATCACCCAGTCACTAACTAGGTAAGAGATGCACACGTTTGTGTGTCGATCTTATTGTAGATTGTTTTTATTTTAGCCTTGAAAAAGAGGAAAACCAACCTCGAAACAGGCTTTGTGAGAAAAATGAGGTCAATAAATTGTCCAATTGCATAATATTCTCTTTATTTACTATTAAGTAGTGTTCGGAGAAAGAACAGAATAGGTTCTTCGACTTACTCACGGGTAATGACCGCGGAGTTAGGATTGCTCGGTTTTTGTGTGAAAAATAGGAAATTTCACAGTTCGAATCTAAGTCTCAAGCGGAGACTTGTAGATTAATTGAGAGTAAAAGGTAATGTGTCCGAGCGCGTTTTGTTGTTCTAATCAGGGAAAAGAAGTTTCAAGCGGATATAGTATGGTAAGCTTTTCAGGGGATAGTAGAGTTAAATGTTCTTTGAAGTATACGGAAAGCGATGAAAAGGATCGCCGCAGAGCAAAAAGGTTAGATTATTTCGATATGCATGTGTAATTCTGAGATTCAAGTTTCAGTTTGTCCATAGTTCTGAATTTTCCCAAGAATAAGTCTTTGTTATTTAATAATTGGTTCATTGAAGCAGATTTCATCATCAGTATAAAATTGTAAATTATAAGTCAGTTGTGGTAATTTTTCGAATTAATCATTTAATGATTCACTTCATTGTGTTCCAAAACACAGAACTTGTAGGAAACTTTATTTTTATAATCGTGTAAAGTGTAAAGAATTGTTCAATTTTTTTTTGTTGTTACAATATTGAAAATAAGTAAGATTCGTCTCATTCTGATAACTAGAGGATTTTTTTTTTATATCCTTTATTGAAATTTACAATCTACTTTTCACAAGTATTAAGCAAATATGATGAATTTAAAATGACATGTAGAAGTTATCAAACTTATTGACACTTCTTATTTATAATTCAATTAAAGTCAATTGGCCATGTTTTCTGTAACCTTCTTCGGTTGAATGGGTTTTCTGCTAGTTGATGTATGGAGCTGTTCTCATGTCCTTCCAGATTTTGCTGATTCTTTCTTGAGCGTTTTTTGATTTCATCATTAATGAAGGGGATTTTCAAATCATTATGTATGGTCAAGTTGGAAACGTACCAACGTACCATGTGGTGCATCTGTTATTGATCACATTTTAAGGTTGAATAAAAATCAGGTCCTCTCACCAATTGTGTTAGCATAAAGAAAATTGTGTCTTACGTTGGTCGCCAATTGTGTAACTCTTAATGCCTCAGCTAGCCAGAACATGAAACCAGCTTACATTTATTGGAGGCAAAATGTTTCTACTCGGGGTAATGATAATCAAAACTTGAACAGTCGCGATTTATTCTTCTCTGATGACAATAGCTATTCACAATATCTATTATAACAAGTAGAAACATCAAAACATGAGGACAAGAGTATCTACAAATATGAAACATTCGTTAGATTTTTCATTCACAAGCGTTCTTCGTTCTCAGTTAACTTTTCTTATTTGGATAATGCCAGATAAGGAAAGTGATTATCCCTCGACTTCTTCCAGAGATTTCCAGTTCTTTCCCAAGTAGAATGACGAATCTTCGACTTATCATACTTCTTCCAAAGCTGAAGATCTTAACTCTCCAGAAAAACGTTGTAATTTCGAATTCTTCCAGAAAGAATGGAGTTGCAGGAGATGAAGGTTGCACTTCCTCCAAAGGAAGGTGTTGAAGGTTCAGCTCCCTCCAAAAAAGACGTTGAAGTTTAAGCTCCCTCCAAAAAAGGTGTTGAAGGTTTAGTTCTCTCAAAAAAAGGTGTTGAAGGTTTGGCTCGCTCCAAAAAAGTGTTGAAGGTTTACTTCCCTCCGAAAAGGTTATTAAAAACACCTGCAATTTTTTGTATCGGCAGGATCCCACAATTCCCCGAGATCTCTGATAATCCTCGTTCACATAAAGAAAATTAAAGAAAAGAAAAAATGTCCACGTGTTCAACGACACTGGCACAGATAAATCGAAAAAATGAAAATCAGAGAATCAAGGAATTGCGAAATGTTCAAATTCAATCAATCAATTACAACCTAGATAAAATGATCTAGAAGAAAAGTTGATTCATGAGATAATTGAGGAAATCAGATGAAAAGTCACACGATTCTCAAAATAGCAGAACCCAACCGTGCTACTCAAGTACTTCACTTCACATGAAACAAACGAACTATTAGCCAAAATGAAACAATGGTTGTCTGATCAACTTTGTACTCACCGATATTTATTAATCGCCACTCAAAATTAAATTCATTCGAGAACGAGAGAACAGTACCACAATTTCTCCGACGTAGGAAGCGTGAAAACAAGACGATCCCAATTAAAATGGAATCGTATAATAAGACGATTGCAGGACTAGATTTCTGACGCGCGCAGCAGATGCCGAGTTCTTCAACTGATTCCGGATACTGCACGTATCCGTATCAAGTCCCGTACTTTGTGCGACGGGCCGATACCTACAAATTTCAATTTTTTTTTAACATCTGTGAATTAATGATAATCCACCTTTAATCGACAGAAAGCCGCTCTACCGAAGATTCCAATGAAAAGTAGCAGGTTATCACGCATTGAAGATCTCACGTACTTGTATAACTTCTTATTGTTCTTAGAAGTGCTCAGTTTTCTTCATAAGAAGCTTTCGCGAGTTGAATGGATGTCGAAAGGAAATTGGGCTGTTTCGATTATTTTCATATGTTCTATTCAGTATTCATTTTCACCATGTAATGAATATAATCTTTCAACATCAGGTACCTCTCCTAGCTATATCAACGAGGCACTTAGTATGACATGTGGCATCGCTCACACGAATCCCGAATCCGCCCACACTGATATCAGCCCCGACTTTCCTATACCTCTGCAGACATGCCTCAATTTCGCTAATTCGCTTCGGTTATTTCGCCGAACGCGAGGTCGAATTTCCGCACCGCTGGACCCGGATGGAAACAGCGAGTTCAATCAGCGGAATGGGCGCGAAAGTCTCCTTCGGTCCCCGAACTGCACAACTCCTATACATACATCACACACCGCCAGCCGATAAATAAGCAAATGCGCAGCCCGGTGGAAACTGGAAACGGATAAATTCAGTCGAAAGCGACCGCAACTAATGAAGTTGAGTAGTAGTCGAATTCTACCCTCTAAAAATCCCCCGGGGAACCGGATACCGTCCGCTGCAGACGGATATTGTTGTGTGCGGCGCAGTGGCGTAGCGAGCTGAATTCGCGCCCGGGGCACAAAACCTTTTTAGCGCCCTCCTTCTAAATTCATAATGGTATATAATATTATATGTGAAATACACTCGCAAATTACAGAATGAATGAAGTAAGATAAATAAAGTCATAGTCTCAAGCAAGGCCTTAAGTTTTGTACAAAAAAAGAAGAAAAGAAAACAAGAATAGATTTTGAAATGTATATACGATCATCTAGAATTACTTCAAGATATACGTCTTTCATTTATTCGTTTTATATACTTATGAAGAAATATTGATAGAAACGCAGTTTTAAAACTTTAAAAAAGTTAATATTCATTATCTTCAAGGAGATAAAAATTTAATAATAATAAGAATATACGAGTAGTACTTATATAACTTATTACTATGTATGAATTTTCCTTATTTTTGATGAATCAAATTTATCAAATAATGTCATCAAAGTTCATCTTGTCGAAATTTTCTCTTTCCACACTTAAAAATGCCAAGTTCTCAGGCTATCTCGTCCCATCGTTGATCGTAGATATATCAGAAGTAATTTCAATTGATCGTTGCTGCTAGCAATTGAAGCTGAGAGGTTTAGAAAAATATCTTCTCCATGCGAGCTTATAAAATTCAGAAATTTCGAAGGAGATCAAGATTTAATTTTTTTTCAAGTGCGGAGTTACATTTTGCCATCACCTAATTCGTTGAAGAATTCTATTCCGTTGAAACAGTATTATATAAAATTCACCCAAATTTTTACAATTTTCTTCAAGGTTGTTGTCAACATTATACTTATTATAAATTTTCAATGTCTAGTGAAAATCAAAATTTGATATCAGGGTCACTTAACCGTGAACATATTTCTTAGTGGAGATGATCAAGAATGCTCCTCATAACGCGAGAATTTTCACTTTCGGGAGAAAAACCAACATCTCTAACTAATTTACTGGATATTTTTTACGTCTTATCAGACGTTGTATCAATATCCCATTTTTCCCAGATTGACCTTTTTACTGAGCTTGTCCCGAATTTCGGCTAGTTTAGTCGCTAATGATTCAAGATCATGAAACGCTTATCTAAAATTCAATCCAGATCCTTGACCCCAGGACCTTGTAATCAGAGCTGTACACGATCAATTCTCCTCAAGATTTCAAATCAGAAATGAACTAAAATTATGAAATTGAAAGTAAGTCTATTTTATGATAGAACTGTAGCTTCACTTCTGTTGTCACTTGTATTGGTGTGCCAGTTTTTCTAATAGTTCTCTTATCTTCCCTAGCTCATCAACAATATCCCTATCCGCTTATATTCTGGCGCCCCATTGTGTTTTAGATTCACGTTTGACAGTTTTTTTCACGGCAATTTTTATTTTTCCATCGTGACGAAAACAAACATATGTTTTCAATTATTCCAAAGTATGTCACACCGATTGAGTCTTGTTTAGCTGCAGCAAATCCCACTCAATCCAGCAATTTTTTTGTTTTGCTAACCATTTGGCGCCCCTGTATGAGTAGCGCCCGGGGCATGATGCCCCCTCTTGCCCCCCCCCTAGCTACGCCACTGGTGCAGCGATAGAAGAAGAATGGAGGCTCGCTCGCCATTTAATTATTCGAGAGTGTGAATCTAATAAATGAGAATAGACGTTCTGCCCGTGCCCAGTATTTTAATCAAACCGAGTGAGCTCGGGTCCTCTATCTTGTCTCTTTTGTTGGGTCAGCTTGGTCTTGCTGCCATTAAGCGTGGCGAGTACACGCGCGAGTACAAATTTTACCGTGGAAAGGACTGTTTAATTCTTTCGACGGGGCTGTGCGGTCGGGGTTTGTTTGAGTTTCATTTGTGCCCGGGCCGGGCAGGATTTGCAGATGGCTGCGTTCCGGAATGGGAACCTCGTCGTTTAATCGGATTCGGCTCATAATTAGTTGAGGCTGGGTTTGATCTTGACTTTGTTAGTACGTTTCTTGCTTCGTTTTGATCACGTTCGTGGAGTTCGGGGTCTAGATTTGTTTAATCGGAACTTAAAATATTAGTCTCGTGTTTTTCTGAGTAGTTCTTTTCTTGGAATATACCGAATCGAAAAAATTACAGATTAGGATGCCAATATTTGACTGAATCAACTTGCAAAGGTTCAATTGCATAGCACGCCAAGTAAATTAGCTTAAAAAAATGGTGTGGCTGAAAATAATTGGTGAAGTTCGGAAAACTGTTTTGATCATTCTTCGAGGCCTCTAATAAGAGTAGTTTGAGCTTTGCCCCAATTTAACAGTATAACGTATGTCGTGACGTTCAAAAAACCTTGACATTTTCGGAATATCTTAAGTTTTTCTCGAATAGCTCCTAAACTTATCACAAAAACATTATAATATTCAAAAGTGTTAAGCATTAAAAAATTTATATTTTGAACATGTAGTTTGAAAGAAAGCATACGTTAAAATATGGCAAATTTTCACTTTTCAAAAAAAAACACATTTTTTCACTATAAAACGTAAAATACCTATGAACCTACGAACTTCAGAACGAAATGTCATGAAATAGGAGTTGTAGACCATCATTCCTACAAACCACGATGTTAAAACGCGCAATAGCTCATCCTGCTGAGGATGCTGATCACTTCATCCTAGCTAGTGCTATTGAATTTGCTCAGCAGTCATGGTTTCGTGGATAATGTTGGGGAAGACACTGAGCTTCTTATAATTTTGATTGTTCTAACCTCTATGTGTATCAACTATTTTTTACTAGGGCCTGGCAAAGGCAAGCAAGACGATGTTGTATTTTCTCCCTTCCACGCCAAGTTTTGATCTGTTTTGGAGAACGACATATTATTCCTACTTGCTCTTAATGGCTGCGACACTACGTCATCTCTTCCGGTAAAGGAAAAATTCCTTAAGACGTCTGAAATCAACACAAACCTGCTGAAAGCAGCTGGATTGTTTAGAAAATATAATGCTTCTGCCGATAAGGTTGACGAGGCAGAGAAGAAATGCATGGCAGCCCTTTAAAAAAAGTTTTTCAAGGAATTAAATGTTTTGCGGTACGAGATGTTTGAAAAATTGTTGACCGAAACCTCATTTAATATTGCCTCTGCGCGTCCGCAAAATATTGAAGATATTAAATTCAGAATAGAAGAAGAAATTGAGAACCTCAATATAATCCATAAATGTTGTTCAAAAATTTCAAAAAAAGATATCGACTCTGTCTAGAAGTAAATAGGGGTCATTTGAATCCCTAATTGAACTTTCAGTTAATAAATAAATAATATAAATATCAGGTGTCATTATCCACGGTTCCTCTGCTATGAAAAAATCGCATCGTTCTTGTGTGGCATCCCACAACTGCCTTTGATTTAGAAAAAAATATCTATATTTATAGAAACCTGCCAGAGATACTCTCAATAAGGTGTTTTTGAAATCAGAAGAAAGAGCTCTACCGGTGTTAACCGGAGCGACATCTACATGATTTTTTAAATTTTTGAGACCGACTCCCGGGTTTTATCTGAAAAACTAAAATCTACGTATGTCTCTGCATGGTGATATTGTCATAGGTATGTAGGTTTGTATTAACGATATTGTTATGATTATGCAGAGTTTTTATTTTTCTAAGCGAAATCCGTGCATCGGATTGAAAAAAGTCAAGTTATCAACTTTGGTAAGACATGATTGGAAATTTCAAAAATATTTTTTATTTCAGGAAAAATCTGTGGCGTACCATGAATGTCTGCCAAAATAGAGCGGTCAAATTATGTAAGAACACCACTGGTGGAATTAAAAAAAAATGTGATGCATTAAAGAATGCCTCTAGAATCATAGTACATGTATGACTCACCACCCTGTATCTCAAAAGGTAAGATGTTTTTAAGACATATGTTCATATAAAATGTTTTTCCTAAAATGGACCAAAAATCAGCCCCATATATACTAACTTTCAATCAGGGAACACCCTGTATATCCATAGGTCTCTGGTTTAAATCAAGCTCGAAGGATCGACGGATGCTGGTCAGCGATTTGAGCTGGCCGTCTTGGAGGGACGTTTTGATTGATCCTATTTATTTGCAGTATATGAGGTATGGTATGAAGTAAGATTCATTGCTTCGATGATCAAAAACTGCTGACGTGATGATGCCAAGGCCGAACAGTGAGCTACTTCCGAATTCACGTTAGTAGAAATTCGTCGAATTTACATTTGCATAACTGAACGAGTAGTAACCTCATGAAATAAAAAAAAGGAAAAATTTCAAACGAGAAAAAAATATAAATGAGAAAAAAATTAGAGTCCATGAAAAAAAGTTGAAAAATACTGGGGAAAAAAGAAAAGAGGCTTATCATCAACCAAATGCAGAAGAAACAGAAAAACCGAGATGAGAGGCCCATTGTACAGCTCCTGTGATTGTCATAGGCAAGAGTGATAGGGCACCTTCTTGCACAGGAACGAATAGAAAACCTGCCAACTTGAAAACTCGAATTTTTCAAACTCGCCAGCCTTGTCAGCCAGTTGAACAACACACCAATGAACATTTTACTCCCGATATACCCACGGAAAATCCCTGTTGAAAAAAGTTCCTAGCATTCCTCATCACACATGAAACGTCCCAGAGAATTTCGTCACGATCTGATCATTCCTGCTACGATTTTTCGCGAAACGTTCGCATTCCTGAATCAGATTTTCAATTTGCAGCGAACACAGCACCGGTAGAATGCCGCCTCGGGGTGATATAAAATCACGTATGCAAATTCTTGGATCATGTACAAGAGAACACGATTTATTCGAGGAAACAAGAATTCCGTTCGCGCTTCCACAATATGTTGAATGTGGGAGCGTACACTCTTGATAAAATCTCCGCATTTCGTTTTAAATTCGTTCCGTTATATGGAAATAACGAAAGAGTTCCGGCATAGGTTGCTTGCTGGGTGAAATTTTACACCACGCTGATGAAAATCCGTCACAGATATTCGTAAAGTGCGTGAAACCTTTTCTTACCGATTCATTGTTGTGTCTTCTATCTTTTATACACAATTTGTGACTGTTTCTCATGGATTTTATGTCATTTCCAATTAATATTAATTTCGATCTCTTTATTATGTGATTGGTGCTTCTTACGATAAATAAAATAAATAGATAAATGTAGATTTGGGCTGGGTTTCATTGTACTGTAACCTCAAGGTCTATAGTCTCCCCCATATAAATTATTCTCGTCAAAACTTTAACTGTTTTCAGTTTCCGGACCTCTGGAACTGTAAAGATGTGTTTATAGGAGAATAAATAGTACCATTCCAATTCGAAAAATAAGTAATGGATCAGGAAATCGTTGAAGTAGCAGTATCAATATTTTCTATGGAAAATTTCAAACATCTAGGGTGGACCATGGATTTTTTTGATTTCCTGCACAACACTATGTGGACTTCTCTGATATGGTTCAATGGACAATTGTAATATACATGAAACTGGTTGACACTTTCTCGCCCTCATTCCATCCTGAAAGGTCTCCTCTGATAATGGTGTCAATCGGTATGATCAACACATTACAATCCTTTACTCTCTAGTTGATTCATCTGATTCTACTTACAAATCAGATCTCAAGCTATATGTTCATTCCGAAACAAAGATTAGTAGTTTACCTCATAATTTATCAATTGTATCTATTTTTCTAATGAACGTTCTCATCGTGCTGACTCGTAAGCAGTCTGTCTTTGTGAATATTTTATTCATTGATGAATTTTGTAACCTCATTGTTAATTTTTATTAAAATATACCTCTCGCAACAATTGAAGGAACAGAATAATTTCCCAAATATTAAGGTGTTTTTCAACAAGCTCTATCTCAAGGAAAGATGGTCGTATGAGAAAAAAAAATCAAACTTGAAGTCTCTAGTTTCTAAATTAATGGGTTAACAATTTTTCAGAGAACCGTCAGACATGCAATCCTCGGATAAAGTACGAAGAAAAATTAAAATTTTTTAATTTCTTATTTTTTCTCTAAGCGAATGGAAAATTTTTCATGATCTAGACCGATGCGAAGCTTGCATAGCCTGTTTATTCAGGTCTAATTTGTTTTTCACAACCTTCGGGAAGGACCTCTTGTCTTCCAGATATCCAATTTTGAATACAAAAAGACCCTTTTCCACTCAACTGCCCTTATCTCCGTAACTACTGGAGGCCTAGCAAACCGAGAGCTGGTTTCTTTTACTGCAAAGAATTTTGCGAAAATCTGTCATGTTTGATAAAAAAAAATTTTTTTCACCTGTAACGGTAATGTGAAAAAGGACAAGAAAATGCCATTTCGCCATTTGTTCGTTAACGGACTGTATCTTGGTCAATAGTGGGGAGAAAGCTAAGGTTATGAGACAATTTTACAGCCTGATGTACCGCAAAGACCCCTACAAATCGGTAAATCGATCGATTCAGCGGTTTTCCTGAACCGATTCATTGAAATTCTGAAAAAATTAAGGGAACAGGGTTTTCGTTCTTAAAGTTGACCTCTTCTTTTCAAGAATCAATTATTGATTTTTTTTCACTTTTCACTCAATTTTGAGTGTTTTGGAGATCATTAAAAAATTTAAAAAAAGACTGTTGAATTATGCTCTGAAAATATCGAGAAAAAAATATTTTTCACTGAAAGAATTTTTTTTCCGATATTTTCAGAGCAAAATTTAACTGTTTCTTTTCCATCGTAATAAGCGGCCTTTACAAATTCTAGAAATTCAAAAAAAAATTCTTGCAAAAAAAATGAGCGATAGAATTTTTTCCGTTCTTATAAAATACTGGGGACCTGATGAACCACAGGCTTTCATTTCTTCTAAAAATTACTCACACAACACTAATAAACACACTCTTCAAACAAGTTTTGGGTGGTCGAAAACTGTGAAGCTTACGAACCACAGGGTCTCATTTCTGAAGAATCATGCTTGAGCACAAAAGAAGAGTAAATCCGAGCGTGCAACCTCCTCGTGGTATGCTTTGGGTAATGCTGATGCCGGTGGTAAATCAATCAATAAAATTTTAGAAGTCAGAAAACGAGATAATCGTTTTTCATTCAAACTTTCCAAATTTTTTTTTCGGAATAAAAACCATTTTTTTTCGATCTTCAAAAACCACAAAATTAACTGATAACTGAAAAAATTTAATTAATAATTTTCAAAAAGATCAGCTCAAGTTGAAGGAACAAAAACCTTGTTCCCTCAATTCTTTCGGGTCCAGGAAAACAGCTTCACTGATCGATCTACCGATTTAGAGGGGACTTCAGGGTACATTAGGCTGTAAAATTTCCTATAACCTCCAGTATTGATGAAGATACAGTCTGTTTACCAGCAAATGGCGAAATGGCATATTCTTGCTCTTTTTTCACATCACCATTACAGGTGACAAAAATTTTTTGTTAATTAAACATGAACGGCTTTTGTAGGAAATTTTCTGCATAAAAAGAAACCAGCTGTCGGTTTGATAATCCCCTAGTGGTTCCGAAGATATCGGCAGTTGAGTGAAAAGGGGTCCTCCTTCATTCAAAATGGGATATCTCGAAGACAAATGGTCATTTCCGAGCATGGTGAAAACCAAATTAGATCTGAATAAACAGGCTATGTGGGCTTTGCATCGGTCTAGCTCAAAAAATTTTTTCATGCGAGTAGAGCAAGAATAAAAATTTTTCTTCGTGCCTTATCCTAGGATTGTAGGGCTGCTGGTACTCTGAAAAATTTCTTTTTCTTATACTACAATTTTTCACTCAGGTACCTGTTGAAAAACACCAAAAAATTTTGAATATTTTTCTGTTCCTTACATTGTTGCAAGAACTGTATTATAGCTCTACTCATATTCATGGTATTGATCTCATTAACGAACAGACTTGAACAATTAAGCCGGCAACGCTTGTATCTCACTATGGGCCAGCATTATTTTCTTCAACTCAGTCTCCATCATTCAAACCTTCTGTTTTTTTTTGCGGAATAATCGATTTCACCAATTGTTTTGCCACTATAAACGTTGTGTTTAATAGTGAGTTAGTTGAACTGTCTCAACGTCTGAAGCCGCATCCACATTATGCCGCTGTGTGCCGAGCGGCTTTGCCGCTGGTTTTTTTTGATGGAGACCGACAGTTCAGCGATTTCTTCAGCGGCACATAGCGGCACGTTGGCACGAGCCAACGATGCATCCACATACACAGCGGCATAATGTGGATGCGGCTTGAGTCTTACTTCGTATGACTCCACATTTCAACCGCACTAGTTTATCTCTGTTGAATAGGGTTGATCTGAGTCTATAGATGTTGTTTCGTGTATTTGTTACTGTATGTGCTTCTTGAACGATGTGAAATGAATGTTTTTTCACTACCATCCATCTTCAAATCCATTATCTGATAACAGTCTACAATAGTAATTTGCCAAAATCTGAACTTCCTGATTCTGAACATATATCATAAACATCTCTTGAAATCAGTCATACGTACTCTTTCTTCGGCTAAACCGAAATTGCTAGAATACGCTCCTGCGCTATCCGGGCCAAAAATGCAATAATAAATTTCCGAATCATTGGCTTTATCACATCATTAAGTGCCACCGCTCCTGCTGATTAAACCCATTCCGGCACTATTTTCTGGGCGCAGGACTCAGCAACTCTCCCCGATCTAGATTTACATGAGCCGAATGAAAGGACACTTTAAATTTTCAATGTCGCTCCTCATAAAACCGGGAGATAAAAATAAAGTGTCCTTTGTCTTCGGATTCGGTCGATGATTATATGGTGTCCCGTGGACGGGGCCGCTTCCTCTAGATTAACTTGTTATGGCTAATTCTTGGATATTCGGTTCCCCTTTGTGCCTCGAATTGATCAATCCGGATTTGCTACGTAACGAGGTCGTTTCGGATTTGCATTTCGTCGGATTGGGACCTTGGCCCCCGTGCATGTTTGCTACCCCCAACATTGATATTTCGCATGTCTTGTTATGGGGTCTTCGGGAAATCTCCAGATGGATCTGATTGCCAGACAAAGCTGGAGTGAGTTTCTGGTTCTTTATCTACATGAATGAAAAGGAAGATTTTTTCGAGTTGTCATCGCTTTTCGCTTGTACGACAGAACCAAATTCGCCAATGTCTTTCTTGTTGTGTTTTTTATTGTCTTGAGGAGGTTGAAGGGTTTAAGTCTTATCAGAGTGCTAATTATGTAAAATTAAAGTTACTCTCAAAAGTTCCAGCTTGTTGAAGAGGATGAGATCACCTTATAGTTCTGTTTAGAGAAGTATCTAGATGAATGCTGTTATGAATGCTTCTATTCTGGACAATGATCATCTATTCTGAACAATGAGACTTTATTTATTTCTTATGACAATGACTACATTATATAATATATACATATAAAATTGAGTTAACCTAAAAATTGAACAAAAATAAGGAAATTTCTAAAACTATTAATCACATGTAATCTCCACATATCTTTCCAATTTCACGTCAGAATTCATCCAATGACAGGATGAGTCGGCAGTCCTTGATTATCAGGTTCGATTAGATCGTAAATGTTGAAATCAGATCCCAACTCTGAAGATGATTCGATTTCTTAAAAAAAAAAGACGATTGTAGTAATCTCTCGAGGAAATTATTTGTGGTAATTTCTCCAGAAGAAATAATCTCTCAACTAAAGTTTGCACTTATTCCTCCAGAAAGGTTCGTTAAGTTTCCCTCTCTCCAAAAATACTATTAAAACCAAATTCATCCGGATCTGAATTAAAAATGTCTCACAATTTCCAAGGATTTCTGATAATGATAACTCACACACAATCAGAAATCAAGACAAGAAAAAAATATCCACGTGCTCAGAGAGAACACACTGTCACAGATTGTTCGATAAAAAAATATCAGAGAAACTCGAAACGTGGAACTTTATTCAATAAATCATAATTTTTTAAAATAATTAAATACTGATTCATGTGATACATGAATCGAACAGTAGGTAGAATAATTAAGAAAGTAATTAAGTACATCTAAGAATGCATTTTTCAGGCAGCATAAGATAAGCTGTACGTGAAACAGGAGAATGGCGTTCTGAAATCTCACTTATTTTCGTTTATTTCTCCCTTTTTAAACAATTGAATCAATAACCAAATTAGAGTAACAGTTATCTGATCAACATATCAGGTACTAACCGATTGTATCAATCGCCTAGAACTTTAAGGACTATACTTAAAAATGCGAGAGTTACTTTCTAACGTTAAATCAAGAGATGCTCTGAAATGGAAAAATGAATCCTCGCTATCGGAAATCTACTTAGCTCTGGAACTGTTCGTCAACCTCAGTGATAAATAAATAAATAACATATTGATCCTTTTAGACAATACAGTATAAGACAGGTCTTCGAAAGAAGACAAAAACAAAAAACAAAATTCAATCAGTACATTCTTCCAATAACACCAATAAAGAATTAATCATTGCCCAATACCAGAGCATGAAGACAATCCATCATCTCTGAGGTATTCAGATACCAAATAATAACTCTTTTGTTATAAAATTTGTTTGATCGATTTCTTGAACTTATTTAGATTTAATGACTTCAGGAAGCTGGTAAATGATTATATAGCCGTATGCCCTGATAAGATGGTGAGTTCTCATATTTGGATGTTCTATGTATTTGTACAGCCAGAACGTCTGTAATCCTAGTAGAATAATGACATCTAGATACCTTGGTGAAATATTTCAAATTTTTTCTGATATATAACAAATCTCTAAACAAATACAAACAAGCAGCAGGCATAATATTGTGTTCAATAAAGTAAGGTCTACATGATGATCTTGGATGAACATTGAAAATCATTCTCACAATTCTTTTCTGACAAATCATTACTCTGTTCAGTTCTGATGAACTACCCCAAATTAAAATTTTGTATGATATATGTTAATAGCATAGACAGTAATATACGTCCAATACAGATCTTAAAGGAAATGATTTTTTTGACCTTATTTATTGCGAAATGAGAGCTATTCATCTTCTTACATCATACAACATCAAAGTGTTGATTTCAACGCAGTCTGTCCTCTATATAGATCCCCAAGAATTTAGTGAATTCTTTCGATGATATTAATGTGTTTTCATGGGATACTATGGTGGGATTTCTATTAACAGGTTTCAAACTAAAACGAATGCAAATAGTCTCTTCAATGTTTACTATCAACCTGTTTTTAGTGCACCAATCAGTAAACACTCCGATGATCGTGTTGGATAAATAGAGCGTTCTCAAAGTCATCGATCTGCGTAGCGACAATTATACCGTTACAAGGTTGCTATGAAATATAATCAAGTTGAGAGGGCACCAAGAAAATTTAAGAAACATATTTTTGTTTTTGAGGAAGATTTTAGCAGTGGCCCTAAGTCAGGACCCCCTTGCAAGTTTCTATGGGTCATGAAAACTCCCAACTTTTTTGTTTTTCGATTTGTTGTTTTTCTTGAAAACGCTTTTCAGTCGTGAAAAGAATTGGGCGTTTCCATCACCCCAAGAAACTTGCATGTGTTCTAGGACCACTGCTAAAATGTCATGAAGTGGAAGAAGATGTACGGAGTTCTTTTTAGCATGTGACTGGAGATGTCGAACTCCTCTTTTGATAGATGTTGCCACTTGTAATATTCTACTCAGTAGGCTTCAACTGTTTACTTCAGAAGTAGAAATTTTTATTTTTTTCCGAGTAATATTGGATACTGATGATGCCAAATAATACAATCAGTGAGAAAATCTAATACCATTTCTCAATACCTAGGAATTAAAAATGGTATTCATTTGACTATTTCGAATTTCAAAATTTCTTTTGAGTTTCAAATATGTTTTCAGTGTGGCCTCCGTATAGGCAAAGAATTCTTTGTTTTTCGATTTTCTGTTTTTTTTTACAACTTACAAAAGATGCTTGTATTGGCAGTGTTCAGTAAGAAGACTTACCATTACCCGAAGCTCAGCTCGTGATAGCTTTATGAGCTTTCTGCTATAGGTAGGCAAAAATTCCATAAATTTCTTGGCCTGAGCAAGTCCATTAGTATTCTTCCAGAGCATTGTTCTGTTAGGAGTTGAATTTTGTTTTTTCGATTCTTTTGTGTCGAATCAATCAAGAGACTCGTTTGAATTTAGTTGGGAGCTGTCAATTTTAGATTAAGCATATATTTTTCCATAATTTGGCCGGTCAAGTCGACTACCGAATTGGTTCTTCTGTTTCATTACCTGATCCGAACAAATTTCTACCATTGGAAATTTTGCAAACGTTATTTTACGCCATTTATATAATAGATCGATTTCAATCAATATTTTTTTGACGATGAAAAAGCAGCCAGCATATGATATCTCTGATAAATGAAACTTTTCCACCGGCAATTAGGAAATTAATGCGACAGCCGAATCGGCATGGAAAGAGAGAAAATTCACGTGCCCTTTTTGCTCCCGGCATTCTGCAGAACTCGGAAAACTAGCGAGCTTTTTGCGAAGTTGAGTTATGATTATTGCTCGCCTCCAGACATAAGTAAAGTTTAAATTCAAGACTTATTGCTGTTAGGACTTTCTTGTGTGTAGTTTCCATGCTATGACAAATTGTGTCTGCTATATTATGGCACGCTGATTTATGGGAGGACCCTAAACGTTCCCGCTTTGGGCGACCTTTCTTTTCTTTAGGTGAACGTCGGACCAAATGCGCTGTTAAACGGAGTTCTCGCGAGGAATTGACAATGGAAAATGTTATGAATCGAGGAAGGCAACTTTGGTTCTCGGAATTTCGTTCGGTAGTTTCTCTTTGTTGTTCAGCGCGAATTTCGTGCGATTCATTTCGCAGGTCATAACTGGATCGAATGCCTCCACAGACATTCACAAAACCGGAGAATTTGACGAGAGATCAATGCGAATAGTACTCTCACTGAGAAGAACTTCACATGAATATTAAAGAATATAATTAGAGACCGGATTATATGCATCAGAATATTTGCATATGCATTCAGTGGTATAAGCATATTTTACCTAAGATCTAGCTATGGATGCATATTTTCAGTACTTTCTGTTTTTCCCTCTTTATTTCAAGTTGCTCAAATATATTATCAAGTGTTGCATTTTCTGCCAATTTTCATGAATATTTCAAGCATTTTTCATGCATATTTGCATGCTCATAATGAGATTTTCATGTTGCATATAATCCTGTCTTTCCCAGACGGCACAGAAATATTCCATGCATATTCAATGAATATACCGCTGGCATATTGAGATATTCCAAACATATTCCAAATCTCCCAGGGCATAAGCCTGGCAGATAGCAGGAATATCCAAGGTCACCATGAAACATCTGCCAGGAATATCCCATAATCTTCAAAAATATATCCATGGCATATGCCATACAGATTCATCTATGAATATCTCCCTTACATATATGCTGGCAATATCTTTTTATCTCCTGATTTGTCCATGCCATATGCTGGTAATATCTTTGTATATATTTAAATATATGTAAATTTTTGTAGCGGTACTAAATAATGATGCATTGATTAGATTGTTTCAAAAAAATTTATTACAGTTTTAAGAATATTTTGTACAATAACAATAATTAACAAAATTATCACATTAAATCATAAAAATGAACATAAAGTAAAAATATAAATATAAATCAACTAGGTATTTTACAAAACAATACTAAGAATAAGTAAAAATTAACAGTTGATGAATTAAACTAAAAAATAGGGAAAACACAATGAGGTAATATTTTAAATGATATAAATATTGAACTGTGAACTTCAATTATTTAGTTTGTGAACTAGAGGCGATTTCGATTGACTGGTTCTTGGTTGGTTCATAGATTGGTCCGTCAGTTTTGGACCAACCGCATTCGAATGACATTCTGGTGACGTCTCAAATCAGATGTTTCTCCAAAATTTGAACAGAATTCGAAAGCGCAGTTCGTTTGACGTTGTCATTTATGAACCGAGCGGTCAACCGTTAACCAACCAAAACAGCCATTTGAAATCGACTCATCAGATTATGGGTCGGTTTCACAAATCGAATTACTCGTTTTGAAATTTCTACGAATCGTGGTGGCTCCAGTTAATTAAATGGTACTAACAAAGTTTTGTAAAACCAACCTTATATCTATATATCAGCACCTCAGAGGTAAAGTGTGTTAAGTCACATTTTTTCAGACACGACCTATCTAGAATATTGGATTCACATTAGTAAATTCTAGCTAGTGGAACACATTTTTGACTCCCTAGGTTTATGAAGACGCCAAGTAATGGCAGTACACATTCTTTGAAACAATTATCGAACTGAAAAATCTCTCATTTGTCTAATTTTGATATTGTGACTTGACACACTTTACCTTTGGGGTGCTGATATAGATATCCGTGTTTATAACATCCCAGGCCTTCCAATTCCCAGTCTCCAGCCCCTTCTATCAACACCCATTCTCCCGGTCTCTCAGACATCGTCTTCTGTATGCCGCTCATCCAGGTAGCTTTTGGTCTTCCTCGCCTTTTTCCTTGGAATTCTTCGATTTTGGCCCTGAAAAAAACCAGTGATTCTAAGATTTTCAAGATAAGAGGCTGTCTACTGCTATAGTAATAGTGGAATCTGTTCTGATTATTTAATATTTATAAACTTACTTTGAATTTTAGTAAGCAGTGTTGGCAATTTATATCGAGGCAACCTTCCTTCTCGAAGACGATCCCTCTTTTTGATTTTTAGGGCCTAAATCCGTATTGATGCCACTAATATTTTCGATCTGTACAGCCTTTTTGCTTGCAGGAACAAAATTACGATATACAGCTTGGGTGAGACTTACTACACCTGAGAAGCTCCTCCACTCATGCTCTTGTAGTTTTTACGTTTGGATTGAAAGCAAAATTTTGGTTAAGCTATCTGCCATTTTTCAGTAACAAATTTAGTATTTTCATTCTGTTTAAGAACCTCTGAAAATATTAATAAAACATAAAATGGGTTTTATGATCACTGAAATTATTTATATTATACCTTTGAGAACATTGCACAATTTTATTAGGGATGAAAAGTTAGTTTTTGCCTTTTTCCCAACCCAACTAAAATATAGAAAATATCCTTTCTATCACTTCCTCACTGTAAAGTCCTCAATTCTTTGACCTGAAAAAACGTAAATACACATAACCAAAGATAAAGCACTGACAAGTGATTGGCATATTACGAAAACCTTTTTCAAGCATTCCAAATATATAAGAGTACCTACCAACGCTGATTTGATATTCACGCTCCTACAGTCATGCTCTTGTCTGCCTATCTTATCTTTTATCATGTGCTCGGCTGCATCACAAACTATTTATCACATAATACTCAAACAATAACATATTTTCAACTCCACACACAATTTAATAATTTTTCAATAAGACTCTTTCAACTCATAAGTCATGTCACCACCGTGACGTGACGACCATTTTGGAAGTTTGGAACGCCAAACTGAAACTGCTAATCACAGAACACAAATAACCTCAATCCAAGACCACAAAACAAAAATATGAATATTTTGACTGAAAACGTCGTGACGTAATGTTTACATCAAATCTCAGTAAAATCGAAATTTGATATTCTTATCGGTAAATTCAGGGAACGAAATTGCAGGAGTTAAGAATGGGTAGAGGCCAGAAAATAGTTAATTTTTTATTTATAAAGGAGTAGTTTTATTCCTGTAAAGAAATAATGTCATTGGTATTTCTGTCAGATATTTTGATAAAATTCAAGGAAATATCTAGAAAGGGCGAAAATATGGTTCGAAGTGGCCACATAACTTCCTCAACCTACAATGGCTCTGAAATGTTTGAAATGCTATGTATTTGGTTCAATGAAAAGCAAGAAGTATTAAGTTGAACTAGAAAGATTCTAAGTTCCAGACATCTCTGTCACCACATGGCAGCTTCATGGAAACAAAAATATGAGCAAAAGTGATTCGATCCTCCAGTGGAATAAGCTACTCTCACCTCTGCTGACTAATATTTGATTATCATATATGATTTTTGACAACTTGTCTACGCCCTTTTCACATATCTGCTCGAATATCATATATTGTTTTTCCATTAATTGAAAATATATATTTAATCTCTTTCCTATAAGATCAAAATCATAATGGACCTCTTTTTCTGTTTCATCGAACATTTCAATTATTCAAAAAGTCACTCGACTCTCAGTCGATAGACGATATAGTATAGCATGTCCATTTTTCACAAATTAAAACGTTTAATTTGTTGCCTGCTCTTTCATTTCATTGTATCAATCATATAAATAAATTACAAATCATTGATTCCATTGTTTACTCAGTTTAATAAATAAGATCAAATTATTAAGCGAATGAAAGTGTTATTTTTTAACTTGAATCCAACTATGATTAACTTGATGATAACTGCGATTCCTCGAAAATATAATCTATATAGAAAGTTTGTAGTTCTTTAACAGTTTACTGGAAAATAGCAAACTCATCAATTATTGATGAGTTCGAAACAAAAGCATAATCGAGGTAGTGGTAGTGCCTACACACAATTATCGTTCAAAAAGGGTTTTGTAACGTTTGTAATATTCCATGAAGATTCATGTATATATACCAATAAATACTATTGAATAATATTCTAAACGCATATCATATAGATATTCCCATAGCATATACCAGACATATCTGGGATGGCATATATTTGGAATATTTCTTTGAGAGCAGATATATTTGATATATATCTGGCATATGCCTCGCATATTGCAATATCTTTTGGCTTAATGGCAGATTGGAGGAATATTCCGAGAATATAGGGTGCCGTCTGGGTTACTTATCACAATATCAATATAACATTAACAGTCTTTGAAACACAACCAATTGTATTGCAACGTCACACAGCGGCTTTTCATAGTCCCGAGAAATTAAATATTCACGGGGTTGTAAAATCCGAACCTCTTGTTCTTCCCGACTGAAACAAAATATTTCATATAGATTATACTATGACAAAGTCAATCGATTTTGAATACCTGTAAACAGTTGACCTCAAACTTGTTAGACACACAAGCAATAGTATATTAAGTATAGAGAACGGTAAGGGCATTTTACCGATCGAAGACAATGGTTGTTTGAGATCGGTAGTCCTTAACGTTCGAGATACTTATAGCGTTTTTTGCACGATAGACACAATTTTTACTCAATGTTCAAAATAATTATCTGAAAACTTCATTTATTCGTTGCTTTATCAATACTGTGTAGGAATATGATATAAGGCGTTGTCTTGGTGATGAAAACTTAGTAGATTGTCAAAGTGACAATAATCGAATTGAATTTACTAGCGTTGAAAAATGAGCGATATAGAATCTTCGGAAGATAATGAAATTCAAACAGCCTGGGAAATCGACTGTTCTTCAGTTATTCCTGAGAAATCTAAAATCCACTACGAGAGTACATACAATACTTTCAAGGAATGGATTCAGACTAAAAGCAGCCAAATGAATGAAAAAGTGTTACTGGCCTACTTTGTTCGAAGAATAGAAGAGCTGAGGTCACCTTGGGCGAAATATTCAATGCTGAAGAGAACAATATTTTTGAACGACATATTTTTGAACGACGGTATTGACATATCCAAGTTTGCAACGCTCATAGCATTCCTCGAAAAAAAACTATTGGTTACAAACCCAAAAGATCTGCTGTTTTTGAAAGAGAAGAAATGAATTAATTTTTAAAAGAAGCACCAAATTATATGTTTTTAATTATTGAGGTAAGCTTCAGTGCTTTATTAACTAATTATGTCCTTTGAGGTGGGAATGATATTAGGAATATCAGGGAGTTGTAAAACATGAGCGCCAGGGACATAGAAGATCGAGAATCATTTTTAATCGTGAAAATTCCCAACACAAACACCAACATTCAAAGAACAACCACATTCATCGATCGAGATAATGATATCAATTATCTGAAAATATACATCTAGAAAATATTTCCTGCTGAATCGACAGAATGCGAAGAGCGAGCATTAATTTTATAGATATCAAAACGGAAAATGCAGTAATCAAGTGAGAGGCAAAGGGACAATTTTTAAGTTGGCCGTCAAAAATTGCAACCTTTTTGAATTTAGATAATCCAAATGCTATAGGCACTCTTTTAGACGCACTTCAGCCACATTTTTGGCTAATAAGGGAGTAGGGTGTATTAGGACTAAAACGACACGGTGGATGGCGGTCTTCGACTGTGGATGAGAGTTACGTTGAGGATTTCCTGGAAAATAAACTAGACTTTGCTGAAAAAATTTTGCATACCACGGAACGTAGCGCAACATGAAATGTTGAATTCAGCAGAAGTTTCTGTGAACTCGGCTATCCATCAGCAATTGTAAAAATTGTACTTTCACTCCAATATTAAATGAACTGAATTCAAATTTTTTGTGTTTTTTCATTATTTCAAAGAATATTCAGTCATTTTCATTTACCGTTTACTGAACGGTAAGTGATTCACTTACCGTTCTGTTTACCTTAGCAACCAGTAATCTACCGATCTAACAACAAACGAGGTAACTAACAAAATTAGTTCTATCTTGTAAAAAGATAGATGAAGCATCAGACAGGGAGAGCAATCGAAGCTGTTACAATTCAATAGTATCATGAAAAAATTATAAAAAACCTGTGTACAATAAGGGAAAAACATAGAAAATGAAGAACTAAAAATCGTATGCTATGCAGATGATGCAGTTTTAATAGCTCGGGTAATAATTTCTTCACGTTTTCCGATAGAATGAATTCTAAGATTTCCCAAAAGTTCTCTTCTGTCACCCAGAATATCCACGCTTTCGCAGTCGTATTTCCATTGAAACCGACAATTCAATTCCTCCTCAGACCCGTCATATTCCCAAGGCAGTCGAACCGATGCGTTCTCCGCCATTGAATTAGCTGCTTCTGCACTCTAATTGAATGAAACCCCCCGTCCCGGGGGATTCCTTCGGCTAAACAATGCACGTGACTGTGCAAAATAATAATTAATTCACTCGGCAGTCGAGTCCGTGTCATCGTCTGCAGATTGCCGCGCAAATACGACATGCCGACAATGCGCTGCATCAATACTGCGTCATGAAGGTGAGGATTTTGATTGTGTGTTTGTGAGGATATATCGTGGTTTGCTTCATCAATTACACGTTTCGTCTCCCTCATTGGTTCATTGTTCGTAGAGATAGCGTCGGATTATTGGGTTAAAGTGCAAACATTCGATCAAACAATGCGAGGAATAATTCGTGTGGTTAAGCTGAAATTAAGCTGGCGCTTCACTTGCATGTTTTGTCACCTATGCTCGAGAAGCAGACGTATCTGGGGGTACGGTAAGGCCCCGCCAAGACGAGATAAATGAAGCGCCGCGCCGTGGCACTACCCATCTTTTGTGGTAAACCATGGGATTTTTCAATTCACATAGTTGAAAATGAACGTAAATATAATGTAGCGAAGGGGACTATCAGAGAACTGATATCCGATCCTCAATAACTAACTTTATCAGTTATTATATATATCCGTACGAACAGGGCTTCACTTTGGGATCTCAGCAGAAAAATTGTGAGATGAAAAATCTTTTTTCAGAAATGGAGAGAAAAATTCTTGATTTCAACACATCTGATTGGTACTACCCAAAAATGTAAGGTTGGAGATCACCCACCAGAGGTGAAAAGCAAAGTGGTTTCCTAAGGGAGCATTCAGTAGATCTGGGAACGACGGTTTCGTGAGGTTTACCAGGTTGCTCGGAGAATGATCGAGAAAGAGAGCATCTAGGGATCTCGGGCGGAAAAGTCATACTCAGATAACTGGGAAGACGGTTGAAGTCTGTCGGGGGAACGGTAAAGTTCTAATTTTTGGTAATAGGGAAATATTAGGTAGTTTCAAAGAACGAAACGGGGACGCTTAGAGGCCTTGAGGGAATAAGGGAAAAGTTTATTCCGTAGGTGAAGGAATTGTTTAAAGAATAATGAAATGCAGACCTTCAGAGTTAATTACGGGGATAACTCAATCATAACATCTGACACAACCAAGTTTCTCGGTCTATATGTAGTTAAAAATTTAAGGTGGACAACTCACATCGATGCCTTATGTAAGAAATTGAACAGCTCCTTTTTTGCCATCAGTAGAATTAAAAATGTTTTGCCCTTGAATTGTTTGATGAATGTCTACTATAGCCTTGTTTATAGTCACTTATCCTACAACATTTTGCTGTGGGGAAGTTGCTCTGAATCCTCAAGAGTATTCATAGCACAAAAGCGTGTCATCCGTGCAATATTCAACCTACATCCACTGAATTCTTGTAAGCCGGTATTCATTGAAAGGGAAATATTAACATTACCCTGTATATATATTTTTGAATGTTTGTTCTATGCTAAGGAGAATGAGTGTAGATGGTCAAAATTATCAGATCATCACAAGTATGAAACAAGAAACTCTGAGACATTTTTTTTTCCGAAACATAGAACTCACAGATTCGAATATAACCCCTCATACAAAAGTATGAAATTATATAATCATCTACCATCTGCTCTGAAACAGTTGAATATCAAAACATTCAAGAAAGAAATCAAGAAATTTCTTTCAAAAAAAGGCTTTTACTCTGTAGAAGAATATTACTGCGACACCTTAGTTGCTTAGTTCCTAGTTGCTTAGTTTTAAGTCTGACATGTCCTATACACTGTGTAGTGTCTCAATGGAATGAATAAATTATTATTATGATTATTATTAGGTAGCTTCGAGAAGTGAGAAAACGAAGTAGTAGTTGGGTATATTCAGGGGAATTTTTCGTGTAGTTCAGTTAGGACTTTCGAGTCGGGAAGGGCAATCAGAAATTAGGGTAGCAGTTCGCGAAACGGGAGTGAATCGTGGCTGAAGTGATTTGTTTCAAAGAACTTGGATTTTATTCCAGCGAGGGAGATAAAAAGATCAGAACTTTCCAATTTTAATTGATGAGGATAGTTTGAGTCCAAAAGTCTTGCCATCTCTCACCTCCTATCAACTCACGGCTTATTTTCGTAATAATAATAATAATAAAGTTTATTGATCCTTTTTGACAAATCAATGTATAGGACAAGTCGTCAATATACCTACAAACTAAACAAGTAAATCACTTCGCAAGTATTCATCAACACTATAGAAGCATTTTTTCAACAAAATTTCTCTCACAGCTCTTTTATACCTAAATCTACACAAAGACCTAACTGTACTAGGCAAGTGGTTATATAGTTTAAGTGCTTTATATGATGGAGAGCACTCGAATTTACCAGTTCTATGCTTCGGTAAAGAGAAAATATCTTTATTTCTGGTAGTATAAGAATGATAACTCGACAATGTTGTAAAGTTATTTACATTATCCTTAGCATATATAAGACATTTATAGATATACAAACAGGGAACGGTTAGAATATTATTATTTATAAATAATGGTTTACAAGAGGAGCGTGGCTCCTGGTTAAATATCATGCGGAGGATTCTCTTTTGCGCGATGAAAATTCTACCAACATCCGATGACACTCCCCATAATAAAATATTATAAGCTATATGGCTATAGACCATGCTGTAATAGATTATTAACAAACATTTCGTTGGAAAGGAATGTTTTACACGATTTATAGCATAGAATGAAGTGTTTAACTTTTATTATTATATATATATATATATTATAATATATATTATATTATGTTATTGTGGATTTTGGATAATTAAGTAATTCAGGGAATAGGGAAACTTATATTTTCTCTATGAATTTTGTTTTTACATACAGTCTGAGGTACAGACGTAGGGATTTATTTGTTACTTAATTATATTTTTGTTGGTATTTTGGAAAATAGATTTTTTTGATAAGTTATTTCATTGGTTTCAATTATCCCTAAATTTCAGAACTCTCTAAAAGAAAAACAACACTGAGACCTTCTCATTTCTGCAGAAGGCCGTACCCACCCTCTCTCCGAGGTGGAGAGAGCCCAAATTTTGTTGTTAGGTTGACGTGAAGCCGCTCTCATTTGTCAACCCCCCTTAACATCTTGACAACTCCTTATGAACAAAGTCACTTTTCATACAAAAAGGACAAAGCTCATATGGGGGTGTCTATTACAAAACTATTCGGTCTAAAGAAACAGTTCTGGTATCATATTGTAGGAAATTTAGTCTTCTGGGAAAACGCTAGAAAAAAGTTTGTTCAAAAACCAGTCCTTGAGGGTGATAATCTCCAAAATTTGAGAAAAAAATTATTTTACGGTTTTTAAATTTTTGAAAAAGTGTCACAAACTTGTATCATTAATTAATCCATTATCTAACAAGTCTGCAAAAAATCAGAGCTACCGAATTTGACGCATACTATGATGATATATGTATGTATACTGGACTATGTCCCTAATTCCGAGTTTTTTCTCACGCATTCTACGTACCCACCTATTGAATTGCCTTTTATGAGGGAGCATGTTTCTTCCCGCTTGTGGTGGCATCCCTAATTGGTTTAAGCAACGACGCCAAAGCCTATCACCAATTATATCTTGACAAGCCGTCCCGAAATCCCCAAGGAGAAGCGGACAATTCCAATATTCCCTGAACCCTGATTGCCTTCTCCAACGAGGCCCTTTTGTATCGCGAAAATTAAGGAACAGCCATAAATTTCCGGTTCGTGTAATTCAACGCCGGCGTCTGCGGTAGCAGCTAGACGACAGGGACATCTAGGAAGAAGCCGGCGAAGCAGCTCATTCGAATTGCAGATTAACGCGTCGGGGAATAAATCACTCGGACAGCGGTAACGGTTACTTCGGAGCATCCAATATCGCAGCCGCATAATCCGCAAACCGATACTCTATTTTTATTCGCGCCATCTACGCTGAAAATGGCGATAATGAATCCGGAAATGAAGTTATCTATTGAAATAGGGAGGTCTTTGCAGTTTTGTGAAAGTTTTAAAGGGATTTTATCTCCTAGACTCTGAAACAAAAAACAATTAGAAATGTTTTCTTTAATAATAGAATAAAAAATAGTTGTTGATTTCGAGAGGCGGCAACGGTATACCATAATATGATGCATTGACAGAATAAGTCATTTATTCTTCATAATTAGATACCTTTTCATTGGCCTTGTGGCTCCATGAATTTAAATGTTTGTCTGACGGAGGAGTCTGAAACGTTACGAAGTTTAACAGTTCGAAGTTTTTCAAAATCGGGGTTGTTCAGATTTTGTAAAATTACTGTGAAGGACTGTATCCAGAGAATTGAGTTGGAGATGGTACTGTAAAGCCATTATTGACATCATTCACAATCATAAAATGAATAAGTCCTTCGCCATGAAGCTAATACATCTATAAAGTCAGAGTGACGTTATCCAACTAAAAACAGAGGTCATATGAAGTCAGACTTAAACTTTCAGACAGTTCAACTGATTTGAAATTAAACACAACGCATACAGTGATAGAGCAATCAACGTATGATTACGAGAGCTTTTTTTTCCATCAGAAAAACAGAAGGTTGAACAATGAATCATCAGAGTAGGCTGAGTTGTAATGAAAGTAAGATTAGGCCTTAGAGGAGAAACATACGTTGAAAGCTCAACTTTATAAGTCTGTTCATCATTGAGATTAATACAATATGAGAAAATATATATTTTTTTTTAGTGGAATAATATTCACAGGAATTTGGACAAAATATGTATATCAATTTAATTTCCTATTAATACATCGCCAACGTTTCGAATCTTTTGTGATTCTTTTTCAAGGCTAAAATATAAAATACAAACATTAATTCTGAACAAACCTAAGTAGCAAAGATCTGCAACTCACCTCATATTTTTATGGAATTAAATTTGTTTAGTTTTACTAGAGATTTGACCGTTTTGATGTTGAAAGAAAGTCATATTATTCAAATTATATAGATCTGAAAACATCATGAGTAATGTGTTGTTGATGTGATAAGAGAGGAACAGATCTGTCTACCGTGAGTTCCGCAAGTCAAATCGAGCACCATGCAGATGGTATTAAATTTTTCTGTACACAATCACTACCTCAATCGTTTTTATTTTTTCCGTTCTTCTGCAATGGTCGAAAATTAAAATCATCAAAACAAGATACTAGACACAACGTAAAAACAACGGTAAAAAGTCAGTAAAATTTGTCAAAAATTATGGTGGATACGCCTGTCAATGAAATAATATTCCTAGTTTTCACTTGATTTCACACTTCTCAAGTGACAGACCCATCGTTAGTGTTCAGAATCAGACCATCATAAATCACACTCAAATGTTGGACGTCTTCCCTATAGTTCACTGTGTTGTTGGACCTTATATGGATCATCTCACTGATTAGGCGTCTTCTGTAGATAGGTTCATAATCCAGAACTTTGACATTCTCGAAGTTGATTTTGTGTCCTTCAGTATGGGCGTGTGCCGTAAGCGCTGTTTTTTGTACGCTGTTTGGTTTTTCTGTATCATTCTTATGTTGTCTTATCCTCTCTTGTAGTAATTGTTTTGTTTGGCCTATGTAGCATGGTCAGACAGATTTATAAATAATTATACGAATATCACGATACCTAGCGAAGTTCAACTAATATTGGGACTTGGACCGAAACATGGGATTGTACCTAATCACATACCTAAACTACAACTAATCAAAGATATAGAGAATTTCACACAAACAGCCATACAAGAAGAAGAAGAAAGAAATCAGATCAGAGGAAGATGTGTGGGAATAATCAACAACTTCATGAGAATGAACCGAACTCCCAAAGATCCATTCAAACAACACTATGATCTCACAGCTACATTCATCAGGGAACATCCGGAGATAATAATAAGTAACTCTGACAAAGGTAACACCACAGTAATAATGTATAAAAATGAATATGTAACAGAAGCTAAAAACATGTTAAATGATGAAGAAACATATAAAAAATTAACATCAGACCCTACCAGAAAGATCCAAAACAAGGTGAACAATTATCTGAAATCACTAAAAAAAGAATCAATCTTATCCGAATCACAATATAAGATGCTAATATCACACAATAGTATAGCTCCAAAAATTTACTTTCTTAGAAAAACCCATAAAAAAGAGCTAAAATTAAGACCAGTAGTTAGTAGCATAAAATCACCCAGCTACAAGATTGCGAGATTTCTACATGAAATACTTAATAATGTGCTGTCCACCTCAAGATTTAATGTAAAGAATTCGTTCATGTTAGTCGAAGAACTGAGATCAACAGTAGTACTGAATAATTATGAATTAGTGTCATTGGATGTAGTTTCCTTATACACGAACATACCAAAGGAATTAGTTGTCACCACATTAAAAAATCAATGGCACTATATAAAAAATTTTACAGATTTGGGAAAAAAAGAGTTCATTCATCTGGTTGATTTGTGTTTCGAAGGGGGGTATTTCGCATTTGAGGGTGTTTTTTATGAACAAATCGACGGGACAGCTATGGGATCACCAACAAGCCCAACTTTTGCAAACTTAGTTATGCAAGCACTATTCGAATATGCCGTTTCTAAACTAGATTTCCACATTCCTATTATGAAACTCTATGTAGATGATACACTACTTCTATTACCTGAAGCAAAAATAGAAGAAACTCTGGACGTCTTCAACTCATTCCACCAAAAAATAAAATTCACCTTAGAAAGGGAAAAAAACCAGAGTATCCCATTTTTGGACATTTTAGTGATCAGGGAAAATTGTAAATTGAAAACGAATTGGTACATGAAACCAATAAACACAGGTAGATGTGTAAACTTTCTTTCCAATCACAGCTTCTCCCAAAAAAAGAATGTGGCAAGAAATTTAATAAATAGGGCAATTTCTCTGAGTGATAGTGAATTTAAAACAGATAATCTGAAAAAAGTAACTGAAATCCTGAAACAGAACAATTATCCAAGTTACTACATTAAAACCTGTATAAACGCCTTCAATAGAGATAAACACGAGGAACATTCTATCAGCTTGAACGGATCCACTAGGGATGTAAACACACTAAACATTCCTCAGGAAATATCGACATCACAAATCTCAACACCCCAAAGATATTTCAAACTAGTGTTTTATCCGGTGTTATCCTATAAAATAGAAAAAATTTTCAGAGAGTACAATGGGGCTGCTGCATTCTATAATATTCTAGATAACAGAAGGAAATTTTACACAAAACTAAAAGAAAAAACACCAATTTTACAACAGTCAGAAGTAGTATACAAAATTGAATGTAACAACTGTCCAAAATGCTACATAGGCCAAACAAAACAATTACTACAAGAGAGGATAAGACAACATAAGAATGATACAGAAAAACCAAACAGCGTACAAAAAACAGCGCTTACGGCACACGCCCATACTGAAGGACACAAAATCAACTTCGAGAATGTCAAAGTTCTGGATTATGAACCTATCTACAGAAGACGCCTAATCAGTGAGATGATCCATATAAGGTCCAACAACACAGTGAACTATAGGGAAGACGTCCAACATTTGAGTGTGATTTATGATGGTCTGATTCTGAACACTAACGATGGGTCTGTCACTTGAGAAGTGTGAATTCAAGTGAAAACTAGGAATATTATTTCATTGACAGGCGTATCCACCATAATTTTTGACAAATTTTACTGACTTTTTACCGTTGTTTTTACGTTGTGTCTAGTATCTTGTTTTGATGATTTTAATTTTCGACCATTGCAGAAGAACGGAAAAAATAAAAACGATTGAGGTAGTGATTGTGTACAGAAAAATTTAATACCATCTGCATGGTGCTCGATTTGACTTGCGGAACTCACCGTAGACAGATCTGTTCCTCTCTTATCACATCAACAACACATTACTCATGATGTTTTCAGATCTATATAATTTGAATAATATGACTTTCTTTCAACATCAAAACGGTCAAATCTCTAGTAAAACTAAACAAATTTAATTCCATAAAAATATGAGGTGAGTTGCAGATCTTTGCTACTTAGGTTTGTTCAGAATTAATGTTTGTATTTTATATTTTAGCCTTGAAAAAGAATCACAAAAGATTCGAAACGTTGGCGATGTATTAATAGGAAATTAAATTGATATACATATTTTGTCCAAATTCCTGTGAATATTATTCCACTATCAAAAAGCATGGACGTAACCAGTAATCAGTATATTTTTTTTATTGGCCTCTTCAGACATTAAAACAATGTATGAGACAAGTCAATCGCCTAAATACAAAAAATATTAAATAGGCAATAAAAATTCAACAAAATACATTCAAATATAAACAAAGGTTACAAGTCATCATTCAGGTACTCTTGTATACTATAATATGCCCTATCCAAGAGAAGTGTTTTTATATTTTTTTGAAAATTTTTATCACAAGCAATTCATTTGTACTTGAAAGGTAGGTGATTGTAGAACTTAAGACCTCGATACATGGGGGATTTAGCATATCTACTAGTTTTATGTTGTCCTGCGTTTCTCGTTTGATAGTTATGAAAGTTTGAATTTTTTTCTATGGAATGCATATTCGTCCTCACATGCATCAAAAATTTTTTTGAGATATATGCAAGGAAAAGAGAGAATCTTATTTTTTTTTTCATACGGGTCTGCAGGTATGCCATTTTGAATATCAGACGTATTTTCCTCTTTTGAGCGACGGAAATTCTGCGACTCTCAGACGCATTACCAAAAATGATAGGTGACAATACGTAATAAATACTCAAAAGAGTAGACAGGGGCAAAACATCTCTAATGCGGGAAATAGCATAATAGATTGAAGAGAGTGCAAAATTAATCAATCGATACGACATTTACAGTGAAAAACTGCTTTTCGAAGCAGGATTAGTGTTCATCAGAAAAATAGAGGTACAATTGAAAAATTATGAGGATTATGACATGAAAGTACTATGTATAAATTAAAACCACAAATTTTTTGGTTTCGAGAAAGCTTGAGATCTTACTTGCTAAGTGAATTAGGTGAATGAACTTGAGAATTTCATGTTTATAATGAGGAGATCATACCAGTTGATTGATTCCACCAATATTAGAGGAGATAGCTCAGGTTGCAACACGTACTGAGGCTGTCAACCAGGTTCAATGTCTAAAATACTTGATCGTTGAACTATTTCGGAGAACTTTGTTTTATTGAGAAAAAAACTGATTCCATGGTTCACCATTGCGATGGAGGGTTTTCATGCATCTGAAACTCTAGAACAATAATTAGAAATAATTAGAGTTATGAGACGTGAACATTTGAGAAATGAAATGAATGAGTCAATGAGATGAACAGGATAATATAATAAATCAGTATTCATTACTAAAGAGAAATACATGAGAATTTTCATTCTTGGAACAAGTCATCATTTCCATGTAAGGAGTCAAGAGATATCTGAAAAAATCTATGAGAACTGCAATAATATAACAAAATATATATCTCGTAGGATTCAAGTACAATAGTTTAACGCCATAGAGAATTTATTTGAATAAAGCGAGAGATGCATTCCAGTATTTTAATAGATTCTCATGATCTGAAACGTGAACATTTTTTCATACTTTACGAGAAGAATTGAAATAACATGGAAATGCAATAACTAATAGTTCTTAAAATTCACATACCTTGTTTGAGAAGCACTTACTCTAAGAAATAAACGAGATGAGCAATTATTAATCGAGGTGACTTTTTGAGATTCTAATTACAAGATTAGCACAGAAGGAGGTCTATTCACAAGCTGGATTATAAAAGAGAACAAATAATCAATTCAATTGATGAACGTGAGTTAATCTGTCAGTTGATTCACAAAGTTAGATTCATTTGACGCGAGCAGTCAATCAGCTGACCATGAAGCTATACTTGCAGTGGAGATGGACTAGCCGTTGGAAGCAGCTAAAGGCGTAGATGGATATGAGGTGAGAGGGGTGCATCGTTCAATTTTTAAAAGAAGTGTTGTTTTTTTTTTCATTGTTAGGCAACAATTTTTTGAAATCACAAGTGCACAAGTTTTACGAGAGAGACTCTTTTTTATTATTCAAATAGTCTTTCATTTTGCTTCAGAAAATGGTAGAAAAGCAGTCTCTCTTTCAAACAAGAACTGTGTCTTTCTTCTATCATTCTGAAGATATCCAGAAACTGGAAAAACTTCCGGAAAAATGCAAAGATCTCCCAGAAAATATTTCATTAGATGACTGATCACTTATCCAGCTCAGTTCCCAAACTTCGATCATCAAATACGAAATAGTTTAAAGGTTTCACGACAGGATATACTGACATTGAGAGAGTTTTCCGGGCTCATTGTCAGTGGTACATTAGTAATTATTCCACCTAACGTTTCCCTTACAACTGCGATAGGCATCTTCAGAGGATTCAACCCCAGATAATGGCGACAAAAGGTAGTGAGTTCACGACTGCGATCTATGTTTTTTCTAACATCGGTTGCCAAGCGCTGTGTTACAAAGGAGATTCTTCTTTTCTCTTCATTTCATTTTTTTGTTTATAAATTTCAATGTCTTCCATGTTCAATTTAGACTAGTAACTCCTGATATTCAGAATAACCTCTGCGTTTGAAAAAATTATATTGTGTCCCTCTGTTAGAGCATGTTCAGCTAGTGCGGATTTTTCTGCCTGATTCAGTCGACAGCATCGTTCGTGCTCCTCAATCTCGTATTGATATTTCGTTTTATTGTACCAATATAGACTTTGCCGCAGTCACAAGGTATCCTGTAAATACCGGCTTGTGAAAGTGGGTGGACATGGTCTATGGTAGTTCTGAGCAATTGGACAAGTTTTGTGTCGGTTTATGAATGGTCTCGGTGATGTGCTTCTTCATTATTCTGCTAATTCTATCTGTGACTTCAGGATGTATTGTAAGATGAATCTTCCATTGAGGGTGATTTGTGATGTGTTATCATCACGAGTGGGAATTTCTAGTCTTATTGCCCTCTGAATTTCTTTGGCACTATATCTATTGGCGATGAATTCATACTGTAGATGTTAAAGTTCTTCCTCCAGATATTCCGGCTGGCATAAACGTTGGGCTCTCTCTACGAATGTTTTGACAACGCCTCGTTTCTGTTTTGGAAGTTGATTGGACTCCTTTTGTTGATATCTGTCAGTGTGGGTTATGTCAGTGCCTTCTTTGCTCTTGTGCAAGTACCCAAAATAACGACTGGAAATCGCATGAGTGTTTAATAGCGTGCAAGTGGAGGAGACTCATATAGGTAGTCAGACAACTCGATCGACTTGTTAGGGTGATTTCACACGTAACAATGCAACGAAATCATTAGAAAACCAGTTTTTCTCATACACATATGAAAAACATTAACTAAATGTGCGAATTCAATCCCACCCGATGCATCCGAGAGTGCATTCGCATCAAGCCACAGTCCGTACGACTCGCTAAATCCCAGTCTTCATCCAGGAATATCCAAGTCCCCATTCCCCGAAACCCGAATTTCTCCCTTCATTCCATCAGCGTAATTCAATGATATCATTCTCCTCCGAATCCCCGACTTCAATATCAAAATTGAAAAGCGTCGCAAACTCCATTCAGCGACGTTCCTTGAATCTCATTCTAGGTACAGATGAAGACAAACTGTTCGAAATCATGAACCGTCTTTTGCATAATAAAATCCAGACGGAGCCCGGGATAGGATCCGGACGACGGGAACGGTTCAAGGAATCTGGACGTGACTATTGTCGCCGAGCAGACTTCGTATACCTCCTGATGAATGTTCAACACTTACACCCATTAATTATGTACGAGAGGCCGGAGGGGGCGCTTTCGAATCGAAATAACGTTATTTCCCGGCTGGGAAATGATTAGAATTCCCTTTATGCAGTTTTAACAACCAGGTGGGTATTCCGGAACTGGGAAGCGAGCGGGTGGAATTTTGCGGAACGCGCCTTTGTGCTCCGTCGTAGAATTGCGTTTCCTTGATTGTTGTTTCTGTGGTTCGCTTCCGTTGTCACATAATGGACGTTATCGGGAAAGCTCACATGCGATGCGGTGATCTATGAGTAATGCGTTGAGGGCGCTGTGGACTGTCAAAAATTACAGTCCTCTCTTAGTTCGGTTTTTAGCCACCAGGGGACTTTCAAATCTGAAATCTGTCATCGTTATTGACATTTTTATGGATAATTCTTCATAAAAGCTGTGGTTTAAATTAATGGACTGCTAAGACGAGTAAATGGTTCTTCAATAATGAAATTTCGCTTTGTATTCAAGTTAATCGAAATCCCTTTCAAATTTGCGAGTTCTTTCTGATGAAGATTTCGCTCAGAATTCGATCAAGATCACATTTAATCATCTCAATCACATAATGATTCGCAAAAATAAATGAATGATTCATTATTTTCGAATATTCATCAATTACAATACATTTTATACTGAAAAATGAGCATTATTATGAGTAAGAAGCGAACTGAAACTACAAACGATGTTCATAAAATATTTTCATTGATTCTCCTGAATCAGAACCTTAGTTTGCAAGTGAAAACAAAACAATGAGAATTATGGAACAACAGATCCCAACTACATTAAAACCCAAAAAAAAATTTCCTCGTAAAGTTGATAGGAACTTCAACTCTTGGATGCGATTATATCGAATATCTGGGACAATTCATACAAACTATGTTTTCTCTACAATCTGAAATTTTTTTTGTCTAGATGACAACTTTTTTTGGACATATGAAAAAATCACAGTTTCTTCGAGAAGTTTAACTTTCTCTTCAATTTCTCACAAGCTACGCCTCATCTATTATCCCAATAATAACTTGAGAATAAAAGGAATATCATGCTAAAGGTTTGACCACTCTCCTTTCGAATGTTATGACCTAGGCAAACACGAAACTTCATTGTGAACCACCCTGTATGAATATAATTATCACTCGAGCAAAATTCGATTTTTTTCTAAAATTTGTTTTAAAGTTTTCACTCCCAGACTCTGAAGCAAAATTGATTAAAAAAAAATTTATAATGGAAGAAAGACCCCTGCGAGAAACTTGCATCATTTGTCAAGGGCCAAATCCTTTCAAAAAATGATTTCTAAACAACGAAATTGTTCAATTCATTTCTATCACTTGACATTTTTTCAATACATGATGAAAATAGATCAATATTAAATACTATGAGGGTGACATTGATATACTTCACTTCAAAATTTCTTGAGATAAGTTATTTTCCTAACAATTTAATCGAAATACGATCCACTCTCACCGAACAATGGGACACACTATTAGTTTCATTCAACAAAATACAAGTCGACTCTTTAATTTTCTATTAATAACTATCAGGTTTCGTCAATAGTATTTTCGTATTATTCGAATTCATTATGTGATCGCCAGTATCGGAGCATACATGATCTGCAATCCACCAATATTTTTTCAGGTTATCCTTATGTTCACGCCTTCTCATTTCTGGGTCTTGAGGTTTCTCCTGTATGGGTTTTTCCACAAATACAGGGAATATTGTAAACACAATGTTTTGCTTTTGTTTTTCATTCAAAGGTACGATTTCGTTAGTACAGATCTTAAATTTTTTCTTGTTGTATATGAAATGAGTCCTATCATTTTTATACCTACCTGTTTCAACTACCTGTTTTGAATATTATAATATAATTTCAGAAATCGATTGGTGTATCTTTTGTTTCTGAATACACAAGTTTCAAAATTATTTCGGAATATCTGAGAAGGAAAGTAAATATTCTATCCCAATTCCATTGTGAATTTGATTGAGCGTTCTTTATCATCAATATGCTCGAACGAAAAATTTCATCACTTCTTCTCATGTTGTTTTTATCATGTTACCAAATCACAAAAATATCATAGACACAACGCCACTCTGGTTTGAGTGAACATCTTTCAATGTAGTTTCCTTCAAAAAATTCCATGAATTTGTTGCACATTATTGGAGGGGATACCATAGCCATATCGAATTTTTGTTCGTAAAGAACATCGTCTAATATCTAATGGTAGATATGTCGAATGGAGACCAATATTCAACATCTCCATTATATTAAAAACAGCCAATTTCGAAATTTCATTGATGAATTTTGTTGTCATCATTCGTATTTTCTTGAATAGAACATTGGGAAAAAGATTACCAACATCAAAATGTCAGAAGCATTCAGATTAGAATTTCCTAACTTTTCAAGAAAATGCTAATTATTTTTCGAAAAGCTATTTTAGCCAAATTTAAACCAGAAGATCCAATAGAACTGACTGTTGGTCTTGATGGAATCAGGGGTTCATGTTTTTTGGTTGAGCTATATAAACGTGGAGGCTTGCTATACGAAAGAGTGATAAATTCCTTTAGATCATATATGATAATTTGTAATGTTTCGATATGATTTTCTTCAATTATTAAAAATTTCCTTTTATTGATTCTTATTTCAGAGACAGGGAGAAAAAATCTCAAAAAAAAACTTTCAGAAACAATGCAGAGACCTCCCAAAAAATATTTCTATAGATAACAAAACTAGATCAACATCAATCTCATAAATTCGTGTTCCGACAAGATCGGAAAATAGCTTTGTGTTTCAATTATAAAGCACTGCTTCTGAAAAGTGCTCGGGAGCACAAAAGAGCTTCGAATGTTTTCACGAGCACGAAGCACAGTGCTTTGACGCAGCTCTGGTAATAATTCACGCTGCTTGTTTGTCCAACGCATGTTGACACTGACTCATGCTGTGAAAAATCTTTGAGACCCTCTTCAGAGGCCCCTTTACTACTTCGCATGCCTCGCTGATTGGCGCCTTATTCAAATCAGCATGTGCTTTTCCAATTCATCGCTTTTTTTCGCGCTCCTTCGCCAAGTTGCCAATGATCTCTTGGTTCATCGACCAGAACCAGTTTCCACCATCTCTCGAACCAAACCAAGTCGCTGGCGACAAAAACGCGCCTCGATCAGCGCAAAGAATGGTCTTAATTTGCAACCATATCGCCACGCCGAACAGGAACCGAGTCCCGATTATTCAGACGCAACCTCGGATAATCCGAGCGAGGCAAATTAAGAGAATTGCCCCCTCGAACCCCTCGATTAATTAAACGTATATAAGCGGGATGATAATGGACTAATAGGGCCTTTGTGTCGCGTCTACATTGTTCGATGGAGTTACAATTGCCGGCTTTGACGTCTTTCAAGGCATCACATTGTCATCGCAGTTGGCTGGGTCTGGATTGTCCCCGGCAGACGGGACAGAAGTTGGAGCGGAGCGATTGCGGGATTGTTTATTGTCGTGACTTCGGAAAGGCTCTCTTGACGGTGCTAAATATCGGGAGGAACGAATATTGCTCGTTGGAATTGCTCCTACGCAGGTTGAATCTAAGATCTGCGGAAAATCGGTTATAGGAATGATGAAATAAGCAAAAATAGCCCCAGTTTACCAAGACAGGGTGTTCTGTTAGCAGCGCAGTTGTTCCAGTATGGAAGGTAAAGAACGAGCAAATCACAAAGCAGAATCAGTAACATTCAATTCAAAAAAATATTGAGTGAAACAAGTTGACCCGGCAGACTTCGTCCTGCCTCAATCGATAAATAAAAAAGCAACTTTAATATTATAATAAACTATTATGGTATAATACCTTGAAAGTAGAGGTAAAGTTGTCCAGTACAATAGTCCAGTCAATGAGGGTGAAAATAAGGCATTACCTCCGTATTCTATCAAGATGCTCCTACTCCTACCCTATGCCGATTCATGCTTATTATTTCTAAGGGGTAAAAACAACCCCTTCATCCAAAATTAAAAGAAACTTGTTCTAACGTAAATGAAAGTCATTTTTGGGCCTCAGTAGCGTTTTATGAAGTTTAATGAAGGTCTTCATATACTTCAAGACCGTATAAACCAGCCCCTTTCAGCATAACATGTGTAAAAATGGGTCTCTATCAATATAATTATTCAATTCCAATCAATTATATAACCGTATTTTGGATCGACGATAGTTTTAGTAATTTTTATTCTTCAACCCCTGTGTTCAGAATAACAAAATCTAAATATCATTTAAACATTTCATTCATTCATCACTTTATTCACGTGAAATTAATACTTTTTGTGTCAAAAAATTAATCTGATTCTGAGTGGCTATGGCCACTGTCAATTATTTCTTCATCTTTGCCAAATATTGGACAACTGTTTTGGCACATTCCCCACATGTAGCGTTACGAAAAAGAATCAGTTTTCTGCAGGTGCATGACGCATTGCATCATCTTCTGCAGTTACAAAAAATCATTTTCAATAATTTTTGTGGTGCAGGTGTTTTTTGCATTTTTGTGAGATGCAAATATCTTTGGTACTATTCCAACCGCAATCAACTGAATTGAGAGCTTTATTACCAAGCCAAATTTGAAGTTGATGATTTTAGGCAAGCATTCATTTAATCGACAGCTGTCGATTTTGGAATTACCGGTAATGGTTGTCGGAAGTCACCAGACAAAAAAATCATTGCGCCCCCCAAAACATTCGTAGAGGCAACTCAAAATACACAGTAATTGTTCACATATATATAATAGTAGAATAGAGATTTGTTCAAAACATTTCGTCATGAAATTTTCCGTAGTGTTCGGAAGAAATATAGGTGTAATAACAAATGGACTCAGATGCGTTAATATTATTAGAAAATGTAGTTCGCTGAATTAATATAAAATATAATACTACGTTATTAACCCGTAGCGACACTTAATGCCGTTAGTCGCAAGAAGAAAAATTATTTCTTATTTTTTTTTCCATTTCATCAAATTTTTCAGAGTTTTAATTTATTTTATGTTAACCCCGTCGTAGAAGAATCCAAAAAAAATCTTTCATAACAAACAGTTCATCTAATCTTGAGTTATAAATGGTGTAACCAACAAAATGGCCGACTTAGTTTTTTATATTAAGATAATGACCGATGGTGGCGCTGCATTCGTCGAATTAGCTGTGCCTAAAACTACTGGCGTCGTTACGGAGGGGGTATTGGGGGTAATTACCTTCCTTTCCAGAAAATTACTGACTTTTGAACAAAAGTCATCCAGTCCTTACATATTATTATGACAATACAGTATATTCTAAAATTATTTTTACCCCCCAGAAAATGTATAGCGACGCCCTTGCCTGAAACGGGTATTCTTTTGTGGTTTCATTGGGCTTCTTTTTGTTGTTATGAATATTTATACCAATCGAAGTTGTGTTTTTAATTGTGAATATTATGCTATACATTGTGAGAACAAGTATAGTATGGGTAATATTGTGTTTTTTTGTTATTTTTCAGGTGAAGTGAGCACTGTTCAATTTTTGATGTTTTTTATATCATCTATCAAAATGTTTCTGAAATTATCGGAAATTTCACAATATTTACATACAACACTCCATAGTTGATGTACTGTAGATGGTGAGAAGGTGTGGCAATGAAATCATTTGATTCTATGTGGAAAAAAAAAAACTATCACAAAAGATAGCCGAATCATTGAAACCTTGCTAGGACAACCCAATCAAATTGAGGGGATGTTATCTTAGAATTGATGGTGTGAAGATTGGCAAGATTAAATGGACCTGCATAGCAGAATTGTCTGGAATGTGCAATCATATTTAATCCTTGCGTCTGCAATGTTCAAGTTTATACTTATAATACAAAATAAAAGGGGAAAAATATCTTGTCTTGACAATTCCACTGATTCTCAAATTAAAATTTATTGTTTAGTTCTGTCTCTGCTGTTTTTCTTTCTACTCAGGGATGTACAGGGTATCTCAAATTGCTTGATTTTGACTGTTTTAGATACTTCTGGACCAGATAGCTAAAAACTTCGAAAGGTGTCCTGAGCTCGGATTTCGTGAAAATACCAGTAGTGAAAACCGTTTCACGATATCTTAGTTTTTTTTTTTATTTTGAAAAATTATCGATTTCGAAAATGTGCTATAACTTTCTTATTTTCGAAAATATCTGAAAATGATTTAAACTTTCTAGGAGCGCTTTTTCACCGGAAATAAGAAACTATATTAAATTTTTTTTCTACAAACGTGCACTTTCATTCTCTTTCCCGCACGTATTTCAATTCGTGAAGAGTCACATTGCCAAACAGTGTGGGAAAAACCCCTGCTATTCCATTACCGCACGCAAATGCGTGTGGTAATGGATTAGCAAGGGTTTTTCTCGCACGCTTTTTCTAAAGAATAAACTGAATAATGATATATCTCTATGCCACCGACGACGTTACTATGGAAACGGCATGTGAATAAGAATTAATACATTGTCATTATGTTATGAAATTGTGTTTAAATATAAATAATATCAACTCGAATTCAATCAGTACGCTCCGGTAAAATGGATACTTCGGGATCTGATGATGGCCTGCCCGAAGAAATATTAGCAGCTTCTTATGAAGCGAGTTTAAATTTGTTACCGGCCAAGTCGAAGATAAAATATGAGAAGCAATATTCAGAATTCATTGATTGGTGTAATTCCAAGAAGGTTCAACCGAGGAAGGAGGAAGTGTTTTCGGCGTATTTTTTGGAAATGTCCAAAATTTGGAGACCAAACACATTATCGTCCCGATATTCAATGATAAAGAGTGCTTGTAAACTGAAACAGGATTTGGATATTGGAAAATTCCATAAATTAACTGCCTTCATTAAACGACAGAATATAGGATTTCGTCCAAAAAAGGCCAAAACTTTTAATGAAGAGGAAACAACAAAATTCATGAGTGAGGCATCTGATGAAATTCACTTGATGATGAAGTTGGTAACAATTTTTGCAATAGCTGGTGCCTGCAGACGAGAGGAACTTACAAATTCTCACCATCGACGATATAGATAATAAAGAAGACTTGATCATCGTCAATATTGAGCACTACAAAAATCATTCACCAAGATCGTTTGTTATATCCCAAGACACCAATAATGGATATTTTCTGAACATATACAGAAAATATATGAATTTACGTCGAAAGGAAATACCTCATCGCCGAATTTTCATAAAGTATAATCGGGGAAAATGTAAGATTCAACCTGTCGGAATCAATACAATAGGAAAAATACCGTCCAAAATTGCAGCTTACTTACCCCTACAAAATCCGGAATTATACACAGGACACAGTTTTAGGCGTTCCTCGGCTACTTTCCTAGCCAATTGTGGAGAAGGTATCACAAATATTAAACGTTTAGGAGGATGGAAGTCAACTGCTGTTGCTGAGGGATACTTGGAAGAATCTATTAACCAGAAAAAAAAATGTCCACTAAAATTCCTAATTTGAATGGTTCTTCCTCTTCAAACTGTAATACAGAATCATTACCTTCCAAAGAGCCTTCGAACAATATGATGGCAAATATTCAACATTTTGCTTCTTCCTCTTCAAACTGTAATACAGAATCATTATCTTCCAAGGAGCAGCTGACTTCGACCAATATGATGGCTTCTGCTATGAATTTGCATAACGCGACCAACTGCATGTTTACAATAAATATAAATAATAACTGAATATTTCTAATGAATATATTGATAATAATGGGAAGAAACAGAAGTACATAGATTCCTTATCAAAATTCATTTTTATGTGCTGTTAGTCTAGTTTTTTTTTCAATTAATAAAGAATTTATTAATATTATTACAGTTTAAATTTATTTCATAGGCTTGTAGTCTCTATGGACCGAACGTCAACGATGAGAGTACAATTGTAACGACTTGTCAGAGACTTTTGTCATTCATGTGTATTTAGAATGATCAATTCACATTTGATCTGTGTGTTGAAATCGATCTCGTATAAGCGCTTGTAGAAAAAATATTGTTCCTAACTCACGCGGAAAGTGTTTTTCCCGCACTCAACTGCTTACCCGAACTCCGCTTCGCGTCGTTCGGGTAACGGCAGTTTCGTGCGGGAAAATATCACTTTCCGCACTTGTTAGGAAAATAACTATTTCTCGTGGAAAAATATTATTTTTTCATTTTAAATACGAACGCATTTTTTCTTCTTATATCATAAAAAAATTTAAAGGAAAAAAATTCAAAACAATATCTCATTCCCAGTGAAAAAGTAATTGTTGAAAGTTTTTATCTTTTACAGATATTTTCGGAAACGAAAAAGTTATGGCACATCTTCAAAACAAATGAGGATATCATAAAACGGTTTCCACTACTAGTCTTTTCGCGGAAATCGAGTCCAGGACTCTTTTCAACGTTTTTACCTATCAAGTCTAGAAGTACCAGAAACAGTCAAAATTAAGCAATTTGGGATACCCTGTACATCGGTTCCCTCAAGATTATTTTCTTTACTGACGTTGAATGTCATTGGAAAAAAAATTTCATACCAAAGAATAGTTCAGAACAGAACCCATTAGTGTTCATCAATATTTAATGAAAATCGAACAGGTTGAACCTAACATCTAACAGAAGATTTGAGTATTCATGATTGTAATATAATTATGTCTGTACAATATTTGAACGGAATTTTAGAAATTTAAAGTATTATTTTTTTTTCTTTTCAAGGAAAATATTCCATGTCTACTTTCCACAATAAGTCGTTCTGGAAAAACAAAATTAGTGGTCCATTCTGAATAAGAACTCACGTCCTCCTCCTTAAGGATTTCGAAACATTCCTCTCTATGCTGTTTTTTCACATTTCATACTAGCTTGTACAAGTTGCAAATTGAAATGTCCTGACTTGAACAGCTTTGTTTTGTAGGATTTGTGAAGGTACAGATTCTTCTCCAGTCGCTGAAATGTTTTCATACCGAGAGTCCCTGAAATAATTTTAAAAGATATAAAGGACTGCTTCCCATTGCTATTAGTTTTCACTCTCACCTGCCTTCATTCTACAATCTTATGGTTAGAAATGGCATGAGCATACTTCATTATGCTCACAAACTGGTTTTTTCACTATCCAAACTCTCCAAGGCTCTACGTCTTGATTTTCTATACGATTTTCAGTTTGTTGGTTACGTGAACTTATTTCTACTTGGAAAATAATGAGAATGGGCTTCAGGATTCCTATATTTTTTGGAAAGGCATCTATGAACACAGTAATCAGTGTTCTTCATAGTATTTTTCTCGAGTATATCTTTCATTACGATAAAAATTCGAAACAAAACAAATAAACACAGCTTTCAGGTACAAACTGTGTTTGTGTTTCGTTCAATATGGATTTTATGAAAAACATTGTTACCTTAAGGTTTTGTTTACAAGATACAGTGGTTGTTCTTGGTTGATAATCTTAAGTTTTTTATTTTTGTGGTTTTAGCTTTGTGTTGAATTAATTGTTAAAATAAATATTATATTTCATGAAATTTGCAGCCCTCGAATACACTCAAAGTGATTAACGTATGTACATTCAATGCTGGTATGAATTCGAAATTTTTCTCATGCATCACTGTTTCCCAATCTTTCCTGATAAAGCTAGAATTACAGTCACCCTGAACGCTGCCGTTTTTTTGCTCGTTAGAAGAACAGGACGAAAACAGATGCTGACAACAGTAGAAACAAACCGCCGTTCCACAACAATGCCGTTTCGCCTAATCGTCAAAGAAAACTAACCGCACAGAACTTTTCCTGATTATCGGGGACGAAATGAATGCAAACTTGTAAGTGAGTCTTGGAGTTGGTTTCGAGTCCGCCAAAGGACTCCATCCGAGCCGAATATTAAGTCGTGCTGATGATAATTCCCGAAGCTGAACGAACGACAGCTAGCAGAAAACACAATAAACAGAACGTGATGCAGCTCAACAGGAACTTTAGCCAACCGAAGTTCGTCGGTCGTTAAAATTTGACGCTGATATGCCTAACAGACCTGCAATGCATGAGCTATCGCTCTTAACGAGTCGTGCTTGGTCGCATTTTGGAGAAAGCCCGAAAATTTAACGTTGAAATACGTTCAATATCAGGGATGTTCTGAGTTTGTAAATTACTATTGAGGACTGTATCCAGATGAATGAGATGGAGATGGTAGTTTAAAACATTTATTGACATCATTCACAATCATAAAATGAATGAGTCACCGGCCATGAAGCTAATACAGTAAAAATATAAATATTAAAAGCATCTATAAACTCAGAGTGACATTATTCAACTAAAAACAGGGGTAATCTAGAGAATTTCAAAATGAGGTCATATGAAGTCAGACTTAGACTTTGAGACAGTTCAATTAATTCTCAATTAATTCTCAATTAAATTCAACGTTTACAGTAATAGACCAATCCAAATTGTTTGCGAGAGCCTCGATATTCCATCAGAATACCAGAAGGTTAAATAATGAATCATTTAAGTAGACTGAGTTGTAATAAAAGTAGGATTAGGACTTAGAGAAGATAAATGCATTGAAAACTTAGTAGTCTTAGTCTGTTCTTCATCCAGATTACAATATTAGAATATAATGATCAAAAAATAAATATCTATAAGTAATAACGTTGGTCCATAAGAGAGTGCAAAATTAATCAATCGAAATGACATTAACAGTAGCGAACTACAGGAGCTGTAGGATCAGTGTTCATCGGAAAAATGGAGGATTATAACATGAGGGTAAAATATGAATTAAAACTACTGATCCTTTTGGTTTAAAGAGCTGAAGGCTTGAGATCTTACTTGCTTAGTAAACTTGAGAATTTCATGTTTATAATGAGGATATCATACCAGTTCAGATTGCTCAAGGTGAAGCAGGGACTGAGGCTGTCAACCAGGTTCAATGTCTAAACTACTTGATCGTTGAAATATTTCAGAAAAGTTCACTTGGTTTTAGTGAGAGGAAACTGATTACATGATTCACCTTTGCGTTTGAGGATTCATCTGAAACTCGAGAACAATAATAAGCAAGTGTTATGAGAAGTGAACAGTTGAGAAATGAGATGAACTGATTTAGAGAATGTGATAAACGGTAAAATTCAATAAATCAGTATTTATCACCAAAGAGAAAGACATGAGAATGTTCATTATTGTAGCAAGTCATCATTTCCATATGAGGAGTTAAGAGAAATCTGGAAAATCCATGAGAACTGCTGAAATATAACAAAATATATATCTCAGAGCATTCAAATACATTTGTTTAATGCAATAGAGAATTTATCTGAATAAAGCGAGAGAGGATTACCAGTATTTTCATAGCTTTTCATGATTCGAAACGTGGACCAATTTTCATACTTCATGAAAAGCAGGAAAATAACATGAAAATGCAACAATTAATTATTCTGAGAGTTCACGTACCTTGTTTGGAAGTACTTACTCCAAGAAATAAACGTGATGAACAGTTATTAAACGAGGTGACCTTTTGAAAATTCTAACTACAAGATTAGCACAAGAGGAGGTCTATTTACAGGCAAAGCTGGATTTTAAAAGGGGACGATTATTTTATTCAGTTTATGAACGTGAGTTAATCTGTCAGCTGATTAAAACATAGAGTAAGGTTAATTTGACGCGAGCAGTCAATCAGCTGACCATAGAGCTATACTTGCTGGAGTGGACTTAGTGCTGCGACGTAGGCGCAGATGCAGATTAGGTCAGAGGGGTACGACTTTCAATTTTCAACAGGAGATGCCTCTTTTATCTCGAGACTTGACAACTGTAGTGTAGCAATCCGGAACTGACAGCTCTAACGTAGAATTTGACAGTTTTGAGGTTAAGTGTACTCAGAACATTTCGACATTAGGAACCTTGCATTTTTTACACTTACTTTACATTCCACTTTGAAAAATACATTTGGGCTGAGAAAAGTATTCGATCGTGATCATTTCTTACAACTTTCTACTTGCATTGACTCATCAACAGTACACCGATGAACTTTGACGTCCTACTCAGGGACAGGCTTAAGGGTGGAAGAAAAGGAATAATGTGGAATAAAACGAGATAGAACCCACAACAAAAATTGATTCCATAAACTTAATAAATCAACAAATTGAATGTTGGCCAGATGCAAATCGCAAATTCGCTTCATTCCCTTCAACCACAAGGGTTACCTTTTAGCGATGAGAAGCATTATATATTGCAACTCCTCCTTCCCAAACTTCACCTCTTTGACAGAATGAGTTTTTCAGAACAAAATTTTAATTCTGATGAGAAGTGAGCCTTATTTTTTCTTCCAGATTCCATAAGATGACGAAAAGCTACATAACTATGAAATAAAACAAATATGTGTCTCAAAGTGTCAAGCATCATAAAACTTTTCACAAAATTAATTATTTCATAAAATGTAGAAACTGAAAAATTAAATGTTGGATAGAAACAAAAAGTTAATTCATCACCACTTTGATGAAATTTATCATATTGATATTTTCGATATTTTCTCCCAACGCTGAAAATTTGGCTTCTGCAAGTCCCTGGTCATTGTTCGCTACAAGACGAATTCCGTGAACATCGTCCAAATAAGTTGTTGTTCCGAAAACCATTGATGTTTTGCTCCAACTAATTTTAAATTTTGCCACATTGTTTTCTATGGGGTGAGGTTCCCTGACCTGACTCAAAGTGAGCCAGCATTTGAACATCAAAGTTTATTTCCCTAATTATGTGTCAAATCCGTTAATTCTGCCACATCTGGTAGAACAAGCAATGTAAGAATATTTCATTTTAACACTGGTTTCAGTAATATTTACTGATAACATGTAGGCGTCCTGCCACGGATTTATTTAACATCGGTCAAATTCACGAGATAAAAACAGGTGTGCTAATCGATATTTTTCAATGAAACAGCCACTTAACGATATCTACGTCAATATTTCATTAATTTCGATTAAATTTCAACGAATTAGAGAAAATTATGTATGACGTATATAAGGTCCATTCTAACACTCGTTCATTCAAAAACTCTCTACTTCGTGGCTCCTTTTTGTATTTTGAACTCGTGTAAGACTTTCAGTACGTTCTGCATTTGTATCATAAATAACTATTCTATCTACCTTTAAGAATTCATTCAGACTCTCGCTGATATTTAATTTGTATTGAGCAATTCTGCTACAAAGAACGTAGCAACATCGTAAGAACCTTATCTAACCTAACAAATTTTCGTAGGAGAAAATTTTTCCAATTCATCAAAACTGAACCTCTTTGTTTCAACTGATATCGATATCGATCTGTCTCTAGAATACCAAATAGAGACATTTCTTCGCATTCGTATTCTCGACAGAACCTCGTCGACACAATCCCCTGGCCCCGACAAAATTCCTGGTAGGGTCCTGAACCAATATGTTGATGATGTTACCGACCAAACATGAGTGTGTTCTTTCTATATCCCAGACTGCACTCGATAACCGACCAGACAGACAGTCTAGACGGACCAAGCAGGTGCCAAACAACATGATGCATCGAAACTTTGGACGACCTTGTGTTCGAATGCAGACACGTAGCCGTTTCCTCGACAACTTTTAGTTGCATTGTTTATTGTTTCGTTGCATCAAATGGAACACTGCCGTCATGCTACGTGACATAATTGAGAAATTCCAGGGGTCGTCGAATTCGACGATATCACAGGTGATCGGTTTTCGCCAATACGTCTGTTGAATGATGATTGATGTGTATATTTCCAGCGTTGTGCAATTCGGATGAATTGTCTGCGAATTCCGCAATTCGGTCGTTTGAGTTTTGGAGTAGAGTATGATTCATCTCCTCGGCTTCATACAGGATTATTCATCATTGGACGTTCATGGAAAACTGAATTGAATACAATGCTGGAAATTGGCAAGAGATGGTTTCTCTAGGAAGCACTACTTTCAATGTGTGTGAAGCAGCATTTTTGGATTTTGAAAAATGTCTTTGTTGTGTTGAATTGTGCTAGGTTCGAGCTGCTTCGCGCTGTTGAATTTTTTTCTTAATTTCATGTAGTTCTCGAGATATTTCATGAACCAAAAACACGCCTGCCCAGCATTTCTTGAACTACAACTTTTTAACCGTGAGAGATAGACGAAAAATAATGATACGTTACGATGGCCTTTTATAGAGAAACTGATAATGCCATCAACTGCATACCTCTATCTTCTTTTGATTTTGAGTTATAGGCCAAAATTGAAATCTGGACGATTTCAAGTTTGGCCAATATTTTCGTTTCTGATTGTGATAGGATTTTGAAATAAAACATTGTACTTACAGGCACTTTTTTCATAGCAATCAGTAGTTTACTTCGATTCTTCCCGAGAGGTGTCCTTGCTGATCTATGACATAAAGTTGGTTTTTTCTAATGAAAACAATAGTTTCAAATGGCTTAGAAAGAATCGCCATTTCCTCCCGTTTCAGAAATATATCATACATCATACATCGCTCTCAGGTTCATTCAGATATCATGAAAAATATAGTTTGCATTTCTTTCTGTTTTCAAGATTGGGCACAAACTTGGTTTTTTTTTTAAACACCCTGTATATTTTGACGTCATATTTTTGCAACTATTTGTCTGAATATGTACAGAGTGGGCAAAATTGGTGATACTTGAACTACAACTTTTGAACCGTGAGAGATGGAGAAAAATCGACGTTCTGTCAAAGAGAGTTGGAAGTTGGGTTATTATAAAAGCTATATTCACTCATCTAATGTCTCCTCACGAAATTTGTGGTAATCTAAAGAGGTGCATCATCATCCCATGGGTTTGGGATAGATATTTTCATTTTTAAACCCAAAATGCCTACTTGTTACACTCAAGTGTAACTTACAGTCATAAGAGTACAAGATGAAAATAGACACATGAGCACTTGACGAGTCGGTTTTTTACAAACCATAGCACCAACGACGAAACTTTTGATGAAAAACTATATGTTTTCTTTTTATTGAGAGAGCTAAAATTATACAATACATATTGAAACAAAAAAGTACCTAGCTGGGGTTAGTGCAACACAGGAAAACCATACAGGTCTGTAGTATGATAAAATGAGGAAGGGGTAATAAGCCCAGAAAAAAAAAACCTGACCTCGCTCGTTTGAAAAAAATTACTAAAAATATCATATAAGAGAATTTTGGGGGACATCTACGTGATCAGAAGAACATCTTCATGTAGTTGTTCTATGGACAGCAGAGAAAAACAGACTCTTCACCAATCTACCGGAAATTCTAGATCTGAAATAAAGAAAGACAAGAGCAGAAAAAACTAGCTATTTATAATCAATTAAATGGTGTTTGAATCAACAACCCATTGCAGAAATTCTTTCTTCATAAATAAGTTATGACAGAAATGTCACATTGTTTGAAAGAAATGAAGAAACCCAATCAATAACCCCTTTCCGAATCATTGAACATACTTATAACACCGCGTCAATAATAGTGTTCCCATTTTTTGTTGTGGATTCTTGTGGATCATTATTCGTTTTCAAATTCAATATTTCCGAAAGAAAAGTTGTCAATCGCTCTGATTTTTTATCAGCGAAGTTAATGTTGAAATCCCCAGCCAAGATAAGTGGAAATTTATTACCATTCGTCCAATTTTGGATTCGGAGAAATGTAAATTGCTACCATGTCTATGTGTAGGCCATTTCTAAGTTTGCATAAGTATGCACAAATATCTCCAACAAATGAGCGTCTAACATTTACATCGCTAACGTCTTCAATATTCATTTCAATTTGCGGAGTCATAATATTAGTAACATTTTTACTATTTTGGTAAATAGCTGCCCCACCTTTTGGAACAGTATCTCGTTTGAATTGAACAATACAATTGAAATTAGGTATCTCAATCGGTTTATCAGGGGTCATGAATGTTTCGGTAAAAAGTAACACATTGGTTTGTCTCGAAACTGAATCTTGTAAATCTTATTTGTGACTATGTAGACTTTGACAATTGAAAGTCATTATTGAAATGCCATTTCTGTTACTAATGCAATCTAGGACACTTTGAGCTATCGTCTGAACACTATGTAAGGACAGTCTTTTGAATTCTTGCAACAAAGATGCAGTTGACATAGCTTGCCTTCGATTATGATAAAACTTAAAGGCAGAATTATCACGTTTTGTCGTAATTTACAATTTTTCAATATAAGTCACCCGAGAGAGTCCAACATAGACGAGTTCCTGAGAATGTGATTTACTATACTCATATACTATTTCGTCAAAAGTTCCAGCTGTTTACGTATTCGTCCACTTTCGAAGCAGCTCGTCTCGATTCGTGCGAGCTTCGTACAGTCTACACGCACCCAAACACCGTGCTGAAGTCTGCCGAACTGTACCTGACCCTTCAACATTCGGTCGCAGCTCTTAAAGCCTGAGATAAAAGCTAAGCAATGGCTTAAAAAATAAAAAGTCTCGTAAAAAGTTATATCTGAAATCATTTCTATTTTATTTCCTTTTACAATCATATCATCCTTACTAGAATCTCCTCCATAGCATCGTGAAGCTCCCAACACTTAGATTATGCCCCGAAGTGATCAGAATTCATCAAAACAATCCTCGAAATTCACAAGCATTCATTGCCCCCATTTACGAAAAACACAACTCCGGCAATATTTCGCCTATTCCAGCGCCATTCAATCGAGGGCCCCCAATCTTTCGATCGCATCTAGCGACAACTCGAAGAAATAATAGAAATACGGCGTTCGGCATTCTCGAGGATCACGGGAAGACCAACAAAGATCTCCTGAATTGTAACTCAAGAGCCAGATTTCTCGCGAAACAAGCGAACGTCTTCCTGTTGATTTTCGAATTCGTATCCCGAGCTAAAATTTAAAAACGCAATCGGGAACGGTGATAGAAGAGGGCTGGGGGTCGGAACGGCCTCTAATAGGATCTTCTAGCAGGTTGTTTTTGTTATGACTGCTATTCGCGACAAAGCAGGGCGTGTTAAATTCTCTCAACGGCCGATGAGGCGTCATTTCGTTGCATATTCACGCGAATGAGTGGAGGTTTTCTCTCAGACGGCATTTTTCTCCGACGTCCCATTCTGAGAGTTGTACAGGGCCGGACTGAGAGGAAGCAGTGGCAGATTGTGATCGTTGCAACCAAAGAGGTTTCAATTTTTAGGAGCTTTATATTTAACTATTCTCAGTGAATAAATTGAATTTTTCGATATGAAAAGAAGTGGCATATCCTGATATTAATTCTCATTAAGAAAAAATCCGAATATCATACTGAACAACTTTCAAACCTCCATTTTGGCGATATTTAATTGACTTCGAGGTAAATAAATTTGGCTTATGTCGAGTTAAAGTTTGAACAATAAATAATTCACTTTCTATACTTAACTGGCCGAAATAATTCCTTGAAATCCGATAGGTACACAATATCTTCGCATAGTTTTTCCGTCTGATTCATCCATTTTATCCCGAATACGCCTAATAACAAAAATACAAAGTTCACAAGTTCAACACAAAGCCTTTGCATTTGATTGGAATCATATCAAACACCATTCCTACGTAATTGACGTAACTCTAAGTGAAACAATCCCTTAGCGCTTCCTCAGACCAGATATGCGAATATAGTTTAACATCGAAGTCGACCCGACCCGACTCGAAGGGATTGATCAAGAATGAGCATAGCAGAGGAGTGCAGCCTTTTTTGCCACTCAAAATGCTAGGAAATTCTCTAGAAGGTCGGCTGAATTCTTATTGTCTCGTGAATGTATGCATGGGTTACTGTATCAGCGGAAGCAAACTGGAAAACAGCCTCCTTTGGTGCACGTATGGTGAAATATACTTCTCGCAACAATTAAAGGAACAGAAAAATTTTCCAAATTTTTTGAAGTTTTTCAAAAGGCTGTATCTCAGTGGAAAATGGTCGTGTGAGAAATGGGAAAATCAACTTTTGAAGCTCTAGTTTTTGAATTCATTGTTAAACAATTTTTCACTGTACCAACAGCCATACAATCATTGGATAAGACACGAAAAAAATTTTTCTTAGATTTTTCAAATTTTTATTTTGGCTCTACGCGCATGGAAAACATTTCTCGAGCTAGACCGATGCAAAGGCCGCATAGCCTGTTTATTCAGCTCTAGTTTGTTCTTCAATACTCTTTCTGCAGAAAATTTCCCACAAAAATCTTTCATGTTTGATAAAAAAAAATATTTCACCTATAACGGTTATGTCGTAATGTGAAAAAAAGGCAAGAAAATGCCTTTTTGCCATTTGTTGATTAACGGAATGTATCTTCCTGTAGTATAACGCCACGGTTAGGACAGCCAGATTTTCTGAAATGGAAAGCGGAAGGATTCCATTTTTCGAAGATAATTTTTTCATTAGATGTTGATATTGATATATCGAAGTTTGAATGTGTTTCAAATAATATTTCACGAGATATGATGTTTTCAAAGTTGAGAGTTGAAAAGACAATCCTATGATCCATATAATCCAAATGATAAGGTCCCCAAATTGAAGAAATGGAATGCATAAAATTGTTCCAACAAATATATAATTGTGAACGAGGTATTCTTAATAATGGAACATTTGTTGGGATATTATTTGGGCTATTTCCATTATCTATATTGTTAGTATTTACCGACGTTTCGGCAAGCATTCGCCTGCCGTCATCAGGGTGCTGTTGGTCCTGAGAAGGACCAGTCTTCGCCATACTTGCTCCGTCTGGATTTGTACGCTCCATAGTATCTCATTGTGTTGTGGGAATTCAAACGCGAGCTGTGAGAGGTGTAAACTCCGAAACTAAACCCACTCCGACCACCAGTAAGTACTGCTCCTTCCATTTGAGTTCCTGGATTTGACCTACGCAGGAAAATATGGTCTGTTCTCAATCAAAATAGAACAACCTCTCAAGAATGTTCCTAAGGGCAACTTTCTACTTGACAAAGATCTCTAGATTTCAAATCGGTTTTTCATTAAAGTAAACTTTTCGCAAACAGTGAATTGCTCCGACAACCTTCTGGAATCGATATTTATCGCACAATATTTTTCAATTCTGTTTCATTCAATGTATCGTCTTTCCTCAATTTCATTTCATAACTTTATTAAGTTCATGGACAAACCTGAACGCTTATAAAAATTTGATATTGAAGATGAATATCTATAATTATAGATGAAAAATTAACACACAATTGACCAGACTGTGTTGATACAAATATAGAGCAAAATAAGGTAACTTTCTTATATGTGCAATAGAACCACTTACCATAACGCCTACTGTCCGGTGTACAGGGTGGGCAAAATTGGTGATACATGAACTACAACTTTTCAACCCGACGAGCTAGAGGAAAATGAATGGTACATTACGGTCGTCTTTTTCAGAGAAACTAATAATGCCATCAAATGAATTCCTCTATCTTCTTTTGTTTTCGAGTTATAGGCAAAAATTGAAATTTGGGCGATTTCAACTTTGGTCATTATCTCCGTTTCTGTTTGTGCTAAGATGTTGAAATTAAAACATTATACAGACACTTTTTTAATAGCAATCCAGAGGCGTACTACGTTTTTTTCCAATAGGGTTTCTTGCTGAGTTATAACAAAAAGTTGTGTTTTTTCTTATGGAAACAATAGTTTATTATGACCCAGAAAGAATCGTCACTTTTTACTGTTTCAAAAATATATCATTATACAGGGTGACCCACGTAAAAAAATACCTACTGACCTATATTTCCGTGCATAAGTTATAGAAAATGGTTAGAACGCTTTTTGACTTCGAGGTCAGTGGTCTATGATCATACCCTTAATCGGGATGGCAGCCCCTTCAAGATCCAAAACTTTATTGGGTTCGAGTGACACATCATTGCAAAGGTTTTGCAATTCTATTCATGAATATACTTAACAATTCCTATTTGGTATCAAAAGATCAACCTGTCGAAGCATTTTCTGGAGCATACTCAGAAATATGGGGGTTGAACTGTTTTACGTGGCCCACCCTGTGTAATACGTTATATATTTTTGAAACGGAAAAAAGTGATGATTCTTTCTGAATCATAATAAACTATTGTTTCTATAATAAAAAACACAACTTTATGTAATAGCTCAACAAGGAAACCTGTTGTCAAAACACATGGTACGCCACTGGATTTTTATGAAAAAAGTGCCTGTATAAGGTTTTAATTTCAACATTCTAGCACAAACAGAAACGGAGATAATGACCAAAGTTGAAATCGCCCAAATTTCAATTTTGGCCGATAACCTGAAAACAAAAGAAGATAGAAGAATGCAGTTGATGGCATTATTAGTTTCTCTGAAAAAGACGACCGTAATGTGGCATTCATTTTCCTCTATCTCGTCGGGTTAAAAAGTTGTAGTTCATGTATCACCAATTTTGCCCACCCTGTACATGATGCTCAACATGAAAATGAGGTTCACGTCTTTCTCACCGACGTCATCTTACCCTTCTTCGGCCATCATAAGCACCCAAGGAAAATCCAGATTCATCAGAAAAGGCGACCTGATGCCATTCCGCAATGCAATATTGTCGTTATCTGCACCACTATAATCGTTTCCGGCGATGCTAAACCGTAAGAGTTAACACAAGATGGAGTCGATTATGCTGCAACCCAAAAGACCTCATACGGGGGTAAACCGTTCGGACAACAGGATGGCCTTGTTTTTCTAACCACTGATCAGCCAATCGTCGCAAATCGGTTTCTAATGTCCATAAGTCTTAGACGTCGATCTTGAACTTCATTTGTGCCCCTTCGACGTCAGGTGTCTACTCTTCTTATGAAATTTTTTTCAAATTGTTTCTTGCTTCAGGGGACAGAAAACCCGAATAAAATTTTCAGAAATAGAATTGAACCACGCTTGACATTTTTCATAACAGAGTTGAATTTCTGTTTGTACTGTTAGCGATTTTTCGAAATGACCACCTCGCCTCCTGTAGACCAATAATTCGACCTCACTCTAATTCACTTAGCTGGCGATAAATTCCGCGTACACGAGCTCTAGGCATTTTGACAACAACTAAACATCGACTATTCATCTCCTCGAACAGCTGGTTTGTTGTAAAATATAAAAAATCTGATAAGAATTAGATAAAAATAACTACAATGTGAAAGTAACAAAAAATGTTTACCGAAAAAATTTGAAATTTAAACAGTGAAATTTTTTGTGTTGAGTAGTGTGGCTAAACTCATAATATAATTCATATTCCAGTCATTATTTATTTTTTTTCTTCCGCAATATATTCTTAGCGAAACTGATATGATTCAAAGAACATCAAATGTTCCACATTTCCAAATATCCGCATGAAGTCTCCTGCTCGTCCTGTAAAGTACCGGCATCGTTTCAGCTCCCTCGAAACGGCTGAAAAACCTAGCTCGTTTGTCGGGGAGACACTCACAATCAATTCGACAGACGGTGCATCAAATTTGCATACGTATGAACATACGAGCTATCTCGTCTCGCTACGCCCGAGATGTATGAACTCGGCGGTACGCTACCTGCATACCGCGGGCGCAGTTCCAACACGATGAATTGGCCCACTTTTTACGGAGATCCACCTTCCAGACAGTTTCATAAGGCATCGCGGGAGCAACGTGTCCCTGGTCCTCTGGAAGACGGCCGAAACCGCCATATATCTGGAGTTTTGCTCGGTAACCATCTTCATTTCGGGTTTAAAAATAATTTATAGGGAAATTCGTCTGTAATGCTTCCCATTATGGAGTGAATATATTACACTATAATTTTGGGAACCCATACGGCTCCCGAGTAGTTTCAATTCTTGGGTATCCTCTAGGGTCAGAGCGTAGGTGGATGGCTCATTTCGTTCTCGGTACCGACGCGATTCTTCATATTGTAGGAAGTTTTACTGGCAGATTCTTTGTGTTTAATTAAGCTGCCCACATCAGGGAAGTCTAGAAATGTTAGAAAAATTCAACTGACTTGTCTTGAAATTTAGATCTATTCTTTCAATGTGTTCAAACACCAGATCATTATCCCTAGAACATTGATAATCGATGAGCCGATAGACCCGTCATTTTTGGGTTTTTACCTCGGAATTGGAGATAATTGGCTGTAATCTTGTAATAGTATATTCTAACACAAGTTGCAAAATGAGCTCCTATTACAACACGAATGCGAAATTCGAAAACGAGGGATGATGGAGCGAATTTTCGAAAGCATGAGTGTTGGAATTGCTTTCTGCAACGAGTATTAGACGGTATTTCCTCTATTGCAGTGAAATACTCTCGATATTCAAATAAGAATTTAGATTCTACATCCTAGTGACTTCTTTGTTGTATATTAGCAGTTGGTGTAACTAACGAAATTTGACAGATTACGGAATTCGGATTGTTTCGATTTGAAAATTGATAGGATCCGAAGTCAGTACAGACAACCACAAAACGAAATCTATAACTGAAAACAATGCTGTAATGAGTTTCATTACAGCACTACTTTTAGTACTGTTATGATCTCATTACGATACTGAAATAGAGAAAAGCCTTTATTTTGACATTTCGAAACTCGCCTGGAACCCTACCAACTGTAGTGTCCGCTTCTATGAAATTCTAAGGGTCAAAGGTCAGAAAATTGCATGTTTTTCTCAAATATCTCAGTTCCGATCAGATATTTGCTATTTGTATGCAGGATAAATATTGTAGAGGAATGAATTCTCTACAACTTTTGTTTTAAAAGTTTTCTTGTACTTCAAACTGTTTTTGAGATAGACGGCAGTGAGCGCGTAGTGTTTAACAATGTCGAGTATTGTTCGAGCTCAGTCGGTAGTATCATTCATATGTCTTTAAATGTTTGAAAATTGTTGATGAATATGTATTCATCAAGGGCAGGAAGACCTAGGTCGTTAGCCCTTTGAAATATTGTTTCAATAAAGTTTTTTACTACTACTACTATGTATTCATGAATAATTATCATTTTCAATTAACTTTTTCTTCATATTTTATAACTTTCCTTATCAATTAATTTTCTACTCATTCAATTATTCAAACTACCTGATAGTAGGTAAATAAAGGGGAATATTATTGAAAACAAAATTTTTTTCCTCTTCTTATTTAGGAAGTATAAAATATGAATCTGAATGAAATCAAAATATGATGAATATGTTTTCCTTTATTTACTTACCGACAGGTTAGTATCATCAAATAAGTAGAAACTTAATAAATAAGATAAGTTATAGAATATAAATGAAAAGTTAATTATAAATGGAAATTATTCATGAGTACACATTTATCAACAATTTTAAAACTTTTAAAGACATATAAGGAGACTCCCGACTGAGCTCGAATGATACTCGACATCGTAAAACACTGCGAGCTCACTGACCTCTATTTCAAAAACAGTTCAAAGTACAAAAAAACTTTCATAACAAAAGTTTTTTCGACCTTTGACCACAGCCAATTATCTCGAATTCGAGATTTTCACTGTATTTTCATTAAAATAACTGGACTACGAAAGCTGAGGGCTGTTACCAAGCAATGAGCTCCAGATATTTGTCATTAGGTAGTGAATCATTTGTCAATGTCCGGATAGTATTTATAATTCAACACAAAAAACCTTTTTTTTTTATCAAAAGTACAATTAATGAGGGGGAGGGTTGGTCTTATAACCAACAGTTCTTCTGTAATTGTTCTCCTGGAGAACAGGTTAGGTGGTCACATGTCAACGACCGAATGAGATTTTGTAATTTAGAGTTGGAATATTATTAAAAAACATGCCTTTATGTAGAATTTTATTGTTTTGAATACCTTGCGTTCAGTTCAAGTTCTTTGGCTGAAGATGAAATACGAATTCCGAAACCGGTCGCAATTGATCCAATAAAGATTAATTACAGAAGATCTGTTGGTTATAAGACATCTTGAACCCTGCCCCTCATTATCAAGACGCCAACATGGAAAGAGTGACAGATTATAAAAAAAGTACAATTTGTGGAAGTGTTATTAATACTATAGAAGATTTATTACCACGCATCATATCTTGTTATGGTGGTCATCTTGATTGAGGTTCAAGTATGATTTAACAAATTTTCTTTGCTGCTACCAGTAATTTTCACGATTCTTGTTCTTCACCACTTTTTACCAATCTGCTAAGAGCAGTTGATCTATTTGACTGAATTGTAATTTTTTACCTTCAAGCCAATTGGGTCGGCAGCAGATTGAGTCCATCCATTTATAGTATTTTTCCAACAGGTACAGGGTGATTGTTTATATTTTTCTCACAAGCTATCTCAGTTAATATTGGTCGAACGTATTTTTTTTTTTGGGACATTCAGAATTCAGTAGCCAATGCATTAAAGCATCGTAAACTTGAAAATTTTATGTGAACTGTTATTTTCCAAATGGTACACCCTGTATTTTATTTTCCTTACCATTAGAGCTCTTTATTCTGATTTCAAATATATTAAGGGTGTTTGGGAATTCAACGTTATTTGTCATTTGTAGTAAATTACGTCGATAGCAGAAAATCTGTGATTACGCAGATATGGCGATTATGAAAGTTTTTTCAAATTTTCTGCTTCGTCATCGAAAATAATTAATTTTTCAAAAACTTCTTGACTCTAAATATTCAATGAATATTTTTTTGAAAGCTGAGGAGATGGTCATCATTTCTAGCTAAAAAGTATTTACTAAAAATTCAGACAACCCGAGATATAGAGGGTCATAAATGGCTGTAACAGGCTTGTCATAAAATTTCGATGAAAGAATTGAGAATTACTCGAAAAAAGTATTATTAACCTGGAGTATAAATGTAATTTATAACTTGTTTCATCAGCTGTTCAAAAAGGTACATACGTCAATAATTCCTACATGCGGTCAAAAAATATAGTCCCAAAACCGAGCAGTTATCAGACTTTTTCGAGTTATTTAGATACCCTCTATTTCACTCGTGATTCTTATGCGGACCAAGTATTGTTGAAGAAAGATGGACAAAAAATAATTTATGAACGTACCGCTGACAAGGTACATACGTCTTCTAATTGATAATAAAACAAAATACATTCCTGATCGTTGTATCTGCAGAAAACTGCCAGTTTGGTAATAATCTTAAATTTGTTTAATCATATCAACTATTCCGAGGAAAGCCAAAAGTGATCGAACCATGACCCGCTTACGAATCCCGAGTAAAATAGAGAATATGTAAATAACTCGAAAAACTCTGATACCTGTTAGGTTTTCTGGCCATATTCTTTGATTGCATATGAGAAATTTTGACGTTGGTACCTTTCTGAAAAGCTGATGAAACCAGTAAATTCTTCTTCACATTTGTATACCAAGTTCATAATACATTTTTCGAGTAACTCTCAATTATCTCATCGAAATTTTATGACAAAAACAGTTACAATTTTGGATTTTTGGTAGATGGTTATTCCCAAGAAATGATGACCACTTTAGATTTGAACTATCCAATGGGATTATATCGGGACTGTTAGGAGGCCATGAAATGGACCTTCGATATAGAGAAATCACAGCATTCTCGAGTGGCGTTCTACAGCTGCGTCAGATTCAGAGGGAGAAACGGATATTTTTGAAAAACTGCCGGAAAAAAACCGCAATAAAGTTATATATTTGAAATCAGAAGAAAGAGCTCTACTGTTTGATGAAATACAGGGTGAACCATTTAAAAAATAACTTTTCACATAATTTTTTTAAGTTTACGATGCCTTTAGGGCCGCTTGCCACTACACTAAATCCGAAACTAAATTGAGCTCTGAGTCACAAATCGGATGCTCACGCATAATTATAGCAAGATCTTATAATGCGCACGCGTCTGATTTGTGACTCAGGACTCATTTCAGTTCCAAATTTAGTGTAGTGGCAAGCGGCCTTCATGCATTTCTCTGCATTTCTCAGTACTAAAACGTCGAGATTAAATCCACGACTATAGCCGAAATACTCTGAAAAACAAGTGACAATCTAAACGGAGTGAAAGCAGACTTCCTGAGTGATTATAACCAAAAACAACTTGGCTGAAAGAAAACTCAAATAGAAAACTAACCCATACTTAACACAAGAACACAGCCATTGTCGAGACAAACAAAACAGGTTAACCAGAACCATCGAGTCAAAAATTAAAACTTGGACATATGAAAAACCATGTTTGAGGAAAGTTAAAAAAACTGAAAAATCATCGAGGGCAAAAAGACGCCTAACTAACTAACCACTGAGACCAAATTGAACAGAGGCGAGAAACCAATAGTCGAAGAGGAGTTCAGCATTTTGTAGTCACCCTGTTTTTTGAGTGTAAATAAATATTATTAATATTATTATTATTACTTATTCCTCCAGAACTTCCTGTTAACGTTCGAAGGTTTATGTGTGAAAATGAAGTGAAAAATGCCTGATGGCATTTTTGGATCTTGTCAGTTTTTGGTTTTCCAGAATAAAGTTCAAAACTGCTTTCCGGTCATCTTGAAGGGGGCTGTAAATACACAGGGGAGCTCATATCATAAAAGGAAGATTGTAATGGAATAAGTACTCTAATTTTTAACAAGGAATTGTCACCTGAGTATTTTTGAAACTGTTAATTACTGTATGTTTTTGTTTATTTTGCTTTTTGTCGTTTACTCATAATTGAACTTTTCATCTGCAGACATATACTGACTACGAAATAACACTACTTATGAATTGTATATCAGATTTGACCTATCCAGAGCTGAAGTTCTGACGAAACGGAACAGACCTAATTTCGCATATGCCCCGATTACAGAAATTGTTATAGTTTTCAAATTAGAAAAAAGTTCCACGCTTCTTCATCTGCATCCTTCAACAACATCTATCTCTGCTAGCGACAACGTGACGGTTATTAACGGAGTGTTATCAACAGTTTGGAGTTCATTACCAGCTTGAAAAAGTGTCTCAGCTCCTGCTCGTCGAAGATTAATAACCATAATATACCGCTTTTAATTAAACATCGGCCAAGAAGCGTCTACGGTGTACAGGAATTCCAGCTATCCTTGAAATAGGTTCCGCATAGACGAGCGTTCAAGAAGCGTGGACTGGCGGGACCCTCAATGTGGTACGTCTAATTGCTTCAAGAAATGCAATCGGAAATACTCTATGTCTGCCCGACGAAAATTAGATAAAAAAATTCTTGCCCACAAGTTTTTTCACTAAATGTTTCTATCACAACTGCGGAAGACAGGAATTTCCTTGCTGTACCTTGGATTTGTATTGAAATATAGAGAATTGGCAATTTTAAACAATATATCATACATATATGTATCAATTTAATATAAATATTAAAAATAGCTTGAGAATATTGACGTTCATTTAGCAACGGAAAAGGTGCAATCAATCGATAGATGAGTTGAATTATTTTATTTTATTATAACTGCAGCCTAAGACACAAGTGAGATGCTATAAATGAATAATACATTAAAATCTAGCGTAATGAATTCTTCAACATGATTAATCGAGGATATCGTCATATTCTGTTTACATACGGTTCTCTGAAGAATGTCCATTTTTATTCAAAATTTATCACCCATTTTCTATACATAGATTTTTTCCCTTCCTAAAAAGAAAAAAAATTAGTAGCCTCTATTAAATGAATATATTGTTCATGCTGATGTTCATTTACATTACAATTTTACCTTCACAATCAGTAGAATTGTCAAAATGCAACCTTGTAGAGTAGCAGGGCTAAAATATGCTTGCAAATCCCTGACAATCTTGCTTAGTATCTGTATATAATCTTGTCAACCTTCACACCATCATTTTTATAAGACATCATTTCCTCAATATGATGGGGTTGTCTTTGTTGAATTCCAATGTTTTGAAATAATTTTTTCCCACATAGAATCAAATGATTGCATTGCAACACTTGCTCACCCTCTACCCAGCATATGTGAGCATGAAAATATTGGAAAATTTCCTATAATTAGAGGAACCTTTGCTAAACATCTTGCCAGATGAACTGAAAAGCATTCAAAATTTAATAGTGCTCATCACCTCAATATTTTACATAAAATATAACAAAAAGCACAATATTACCTTTACTTGCACAGGATCCACATTCAAGGAAACAACTTCGATTATTGATAGCCAATAAACGTTTAAACTAAAAAATCCCATAAATACAAATAGAAATCTAATGTAAACACGAAACAATACTCGTTTCGGTAAACAGCTTATCGGCGAATGCAGCGACACCATCTGTAATTATTTTGTCCAATTGTCTAGGAGGTTTCTGCATTTTCCTAATAACTTAATTTGGGTTTTCTGAAAAAAGAAACAATTAGAAAAAATTTTTCAATAATATAAGAAAGGCCCCTGCGTAAAAATTTGAGCACTAATTTGTCAGGGGCCAAAACTTCACGAGAAGAAATTGTTGCCTAACAATGAATAAAAAGAAAACGTTACTAAGTGTAACGTTTCGGAGTCTAAATCAGACTCCTCCGTCAGACAATTACTATTTTTCATTCAACTTCGTAGAATCGTGATAATATTTTGATTTCTTGATTGACATTTGTCAATATATGATGAACATAAATTAATATTGATTAATAGATGTTGATATCGTTATTTTATTTCAAAATTCCCTGAAACTAGTTCTTTTTTCAATAAATCCGTCCAAATTCGATCTATTCCTACTGAACAATTGGCGAGATTATTAGCCTCATCCAACAAAATACAAGCTGACTCCTTGATTTTTCTTTTATAACCATCAGGTTCCGTCATTAGAATTTTTGTTCCATTCCAATCCATCATGTGATTGCCGGTATTGGAACACACATGATCTGCTATCTGTGAACTACCAATATCTCTTTTTTCATGTTATTCTTATGTTCACGTTTTCTGATTTCTAATGATCTTGATGTTTCTCCTGTGTAAGATTTTCCACAAATACAGAGAATATTGTAAAATTAATTTCTTGATTTTTGGTTCTCATTCAAAGGTTTAGTTTTTGTTAATAAAGAGCGTAAATCATTTTTTGTTTTGAAAACTGTTCTTATGTTGAATTTTGAACTAATTCTTTTGAATTTTTCTGAAAGTCCATGAACATAAGGAATCAAATTTATTAGAATTGGTTGTTCTTGACGGTTTGTTGTTGGTTCTTGATTGTTATTATCGTTTTGACGCAAAATTCTCTCTAAATTTGAAATAGTTTTCTCTATGAAATTAATTGGATATTGATTATCCTCAGAAATATTTTTAATGAAATCATTTTCGTTATTCCGTATTTTAGTTGAAGATGAAATTAATTGCGCTTTATTATAAAGTGTTTTTATAATAGCTCTTTTAAAACTCATTTGATGATCAGAATAAAAATTTAGATATCGATTCGTGTGTGTCTTTTTTCTGAACATACTTGTTTCAAAATGATTTGGGAATTTTGTTATCAAAACATCTAATAAGGAAAGTACATTATTTTGTTCTAACTGCATTGTGAATTTTATTGTAGGTTCTTTATTATTGATATGATTGAAAAATTGTATCAATCCTTCTTTTCCATGTTGCCAAATTACAAAAATATCATCTGCATATCATATAGCCACCACATCCGTCTATAGAGATAGCCTGGAACTAAGTCTGGCAACGCCGTATGCGAACGCGAAGCGTAGGTATACTCGTCCGACGCGTTGACGCGGAATATCCGGTTATTTCGAATTCAAATCATTTGCAAATTCATCAAATGAATTTTTTGATTTAAGAAAAAAGAATATAAGACCCTACTTAGTCAAGAAATTGAATATCTTAATTACTCCTTGGCAAAAATCTCACGATTATGTTTCAATTTGGTTGGAATTGAAAGGTAATTATCTGAATTATAAGTTGAGAAAAGAATTAGATATTCAATTCATTGTTCAGCAAGAACCACGGGAAGGTGTAGGGCCAACTCTTGCCAGAAAAATTAAATGAAATTATCTACGTGAACAAAACAAGTATCCTCAACATAATTATAAACTCAATATATGTAGAAATCGAAGTGAATGTGGAAATGAATAGATATAAGATGTTAACACAACAAATATTGAAATTTTCAACGAAAAATTGATATGCAATCTCAACGGAAATGCATATTTTCATAAAAAGTTGGACGATTTCATTTTAAGGAAGGTGAGTTTCTATCTTTGGGTAATGCAAACTTTTTCCTATCTCCTAAGTGTTTTCTCCGTTTGCTCGACATTAATCATATTATTCTTATTATTCACGAGATTGTTTAGGAGTAAATTTGCAAAAAGCGAACAAAGTGAATTTAAAATTGATTTCGCATTCGTACCTCAACTGAAAGTCTCAGCTGCTGCTCGAAGGAGCAGCCTATTCTGAAACATAAATTTTGGCGGAATAATCCATGTCGCTATTTTGCAAATAATATAAATCTAAAATGGACAAAATTTTGAAATTAATTTCCTATGATTATCGGAACTATTTTCATCGCAATTGAAATTCTAACCTAACCTCCAACCTATCCAGTACATGATCTCAAGTTAGTGAAGAAAATCGGACGAAACCTTCATTGCACTTCACTAAAAAAACAGTTTTTCAGTTCCCTTAAAGTTCACTCATTTCCAGCCATTCATTCACTAAAACACTACGATTTATCAACAAAATTCAAACACACGTACCTAAACTATCAACAAAACTCGCCCTACTGAAAATCTATTCTTCACCACGCATCACGAGTTTCGTCGGTCTCTGGTAGGCCTACGCGCGACGTTGCCGAATTTCTTTATTCCGGGCTTGTACTTTAGGAGGCTGTGTAGCCACCAAGTCTTTGGTTTCATGTTTCATTGAATATTTTTGTACCTTGGATTGTTGGTCGGGCTTGTTGACACTTGAGCTCTCTTGAATTTTTTCATGGGAGGGCACAACTTCTCAAGGAATTCTTCGGTAGGTTTGAAAAAATTTTTGATTTCAGTGATTTTCAGAGGAATTTCTAATCGTTCTGTGGGGGAAACCGTGGCGAGCCCACCAATAATTACACATTTTTCTCTTTTAATTCGAAACGATATCCACTCGATAATAATTCACGAACTTGTGCAGGAAGTTTCATCATCCGAAAATTTTTTGAGTTGTTTTCTGGTTCTGGGACTGAAATTTTGGAATAATTTTAGGATACGAACTCATAATTCATATGAACTCACCCCTCTATATATTTTGAAAGTTTTATTTTAGGAATTCGCGATGAATTTTTTCTGTATTTCATTTTTATTGACTTGGAAGATCCATGCTTGAAACAAGTTCTCTGCGATCGAAGAAATGACCGATCAATATGGCAGTTACGGCCTAGCGGAAGCTCATCGGCCGCTGCCTCTGTTTCATATCCGCTTCCAATTCCCGACGGTGGATGAGCAGGAAATAACCTAAAACCAGTTACAGGTCCGCAGATATTTCTTCGTTAACCCAGCAGTTAGCTTCCAAGCGATACGTTATCATTGTTTCAGGAAAAGTCGTGTCTCATTTCAACGAATTCACTGATATTTTTCCACTAGTTCAGAATTCAAAAAAAAAGCCACGAATGGGCAAGTTTAATAATTTTTGGACATGACGGGAGAAACCCACTTTACCTAAATGTTGACTCTCCGACATATTTCAAATATTCCTCAGGCTCGACAATAAGTCCCATATCATCACAAGATCACGAGTATTGTTCCGTCTTTACATCAGCTTTCTATTTGTATTCATGGGATATTTTAGTTTTAATGTTTTTTGACTATCAATAATAAGTTGTCTCCTTGATTGTGGATCCTGTGGGTAATATCGTATGTGTAAGTGTGGGTAATATTGTGCTTTTCGTTATATTTCATGTAAAATATTGAGGTGAGCACTATTCAATTTTGAATGCTTCTCAGATCATCTGGCAAAATGTTTACCAAAGGTTCCTCAAATTATAGGAAAGTTTCCAATATTTACATGCTCATAGATGCGGTGTAGAGCGTGCGCAAGTATTGCAATGCAATCATTTGATTCTATGTGGGAAAAAAATTATTTCAGAAAGAACATTGGAATTCTGCGAACACAAGCCCATCATATTGAGGAAATGATGTCTTAAAAAATGATAGTGTGAAGGTTGACAAGATTATATACACGTACCAAGCAAAATTGTCTGGAATTTGCAAGCAAATTTTGGCCCTGCTACTCTACTCTACAAGGGTGTTCTTACTACAAAATATCTTGACAATTCCACTAATTATGAGGAAATTCATTGTTCGGTTTTGTCTCCCCTATTTTTTTTTCTTTTCCATAACAATGAAATGTACAAAACAGAAAACTTTAGGATTATCCATATTTCATAAAAACTAAGAGAAGGTTGAAATTTGTTTGTGACCTAACAGAATATAAAAACATGCATGATTGTAATGTAATTGAACATCAGCATGATCAATATGTTCATTCAATGGAAGCTACTAATTTTTTTCTTCTGTTTATGAAGGGAAAAAATCTGAAAAGAAAATGGGTGATTAATTTTGAATAAATAAATAAACGACAATACTATCAAGTTATTTTTAATATTGATATTAAACTGATTCATATATGTATAATTCTAGGAATTTTGTTGAAAGTATACATATAGATTTGATCGTTGTTGAACATCAGTTCAATTTTGCAACAATCGAGAGAATCACTCAAACTCACAGGGTCCCTAGTTTTATTGCACATTATCTTCAGCACTTTTTCACTTTCAACTAGGCGCCTTGAATTATTGAAACTTCTATATAATCAAAAATATCAAGTAGACTCATAATAATTCATTTTGATAAGAATGAAAATTGTTGTACAAGAACGATCTGAACAAAAATGTCTTTACTTTAACTGCTGTTTTTGGTAGGTTTTTATGGAGATACAACTTTCTTCTCCAGTAGCAGAAATGTTTTTATAGTGAGAGTTTCTGAAGTAATTCAAATCATATGAAGCATTGTTTTCAATTGACATCAGTTTCCACTCTTGCCTGTGTTCATTCTAAAATCTTCTGGTCGGAAATGGTGTGAACATACTCTAATATCTAATAAGTTAGATACAGGTTTTTTCATTATCAAAACATGCTCCCAGGATTGACGTCTATTAATTTCCTCTACGTTTCTAGTTTGTTGGTTACGTAAACATTTTGATTTTTACCACGAAAATAATGAAAATGGAGATTTTTTAGAATTACATCCATGAACACAACAATTACTGTTTTTCACGGTTTTTTTTCCTAGGCATATCTTTTAATTGCAATAAGAACGTAAAAATAAACAAATAAACACAGCTTTCTCGTACTAACTGTCGAAACTAATACTCGTTTCGGGCTTAGTTCCAGCTAACGCCGGCGGTGTCGCATAGAGTTGTTTTTAAGAAAAAGAATAAAACGGTACACAAAAAAATTCTTTGCCTTTACGGAGACCACACCGTGAAAGAGGTCGTACAGAGTTCTTTTTTCGCATGTCATTGGAGATATGAAACTTCAGTTTGACGCAATTGGATGTCACTGCTTTGTAATTTCTGCTCAGTACATCGCACCCGATTGCTTTAAATATCGGAGTTTTTTATGAAGATTTTGTCTCTGAGATGTATGCGATAGTGATGAGGCCAAACAAGGCCGAAACCGGTATATCGCTCATCTCAGTGACAAAATCTTATATCTCATGATGAAAGATCTCTGAGCCTGGAAATTGAAAATGGTATTCATTTCGATTATTACTATGTTGAGTTCATCTATGTTTCAAGAAAAAAAGCATAGAGTTGTGTTTTGCTCCATATGTGGCCTTTTCTTGAGTTGAATATAACCGAAATCCTTGGCGGCCACTAATTTTTTTCGTGGCTCACCAGAAATTTTTGCGAAATTCTTTTTTCTGTATTCATTTTGAATGAATTCTTCCTAACTTTTCCAGTTTGTGAAAGTCATTCATTAATTTTTCTAGACATTCCAAACTCTAACCACGATAAATCTATCCTCCTTCGACCGCTTTTTCCTGTCTGAATTCGAATCCGCTCAAGACCACACCATCCAGACGAACCCAACCAAACCGCCGCGGTAGCCAGATGTCCGAGATAAAGATGCCCAAGATCGAACTCCCATCCCAACTTGTAACTGCAATCCCCGAACATCCTTGCCGCTGCAACTGCTCTCGCCCGGCATAAATCAGTCTGTGCCGCGAAATCCGCCGTTATACCTGTAACGATTTATTTGAATACTTCCCCAGGTGTGCAACCCATCGGGCTAATGGTAAGCTACACCGACACGAAAATCCGGCGAGAAGTTTCTCGCGCACGGGGTTGCTCGCCTTCGCAAATAGAATTTACCGGTATCGTATATCGCGGGGGAAGATTGGCCTGCAAAAAGTGGGAGAAGAAATGCAACGTGTATTTTTGCGCCGGGCCGTCTAGTAAACCTGTCGGAATGGCCGATTTAGGGGTCCGAGTTACGGTTACGTCGTCGTTTCGTGAATATGGTCCAGGGGGATGAACGATATATGAGGGAGTCGCTGGATGGAAGGGTCATATAAGGTCCAGCTTGCGGTATTCGAATGGATGCAGATTTCGAAACATGCAACGTTCTAGCTTGGCCGGGGAACGTTAACTTTCAAATTCGAAGGTGCGGTCTTCAACCATCAATTTGGATATACAGGGTGATCTTGGTACGTCCAGCTCAGTTCGCCCTCTTCACATGAATAAAAATGAAGCCCTGTCTTGCGTTGAAGTCCCATCACGCTTGAACTTTCACACAAATCTCTCGTATTCCTTTTTAGTTCGGAGTTTTATTGTTTGAAGAAGGTTTTTATGAAAGAAAAGAGTCAGAAAGTTGAGGATTTTCAAAAAAAAACCCAAATAGAGCCCGGTGCATTCGCCATTTCGTATCCAGGACATTTTTCACATTCTTAACCTTCGGTCAGGCGCAACCCTAATCCTAACGGTTTCGGGCTCAACTCATCTGTGAGATTAAGTCGGGAAATTCATGTTTTAATGAGGAAAATTTGCTAGAAAATGGGGAGGTCGTTGAAAAATGGTTTTATCATTCAAATACACATAATATATGTATAAAGAATATTCCAAAACATAAATAAAAATTGACGGTAAAAATTAAAAAAAGATAAATTCTGCGGATTTCAATATAACAAGGACATTTGTATTAAAACAAAATGTAATTGTGAATATATATGAAACAAAAACAAGTGTCTATTACTCCTGACAATCACTGCCAGGTAAACTAGAACAATGGAAGTTTTATATTATACGATATCAGTCGGTTCAGCATTCCTTTCTCTAGTGAAGTTTTGTTTCCCTTTATTTTTATATTTATATTCGTATATTTTACAATAATTTCTAGAATACTTCCGAAAATATGCATTTGAAACATAAGGTGATTTCAATTTACTTGCATTTTCTTGAGTTTGAAGCCATTATACCCTTGGAAAAAAAAATACTTGAAGGCTCAAGTGGGCTCATTTCAACTCACTGATTATATCAAGAATTGTAATAAATATGAAATATATCTCTACTTGTTTTTTTGTTCGGGTGTTGGAAGCGCGAGAGCACGACTTTTTCATCCAGAAATACTGAAAAAAATCAAATTCGATGGTACTTACGTTATCGAGCGCAATCGATCCAGGAGATTATTGCACTCTTCTCGACTAACATCAATGCTCTGAGGAGGTTGATATTGCACATACATGATCGCGATATAAAATCAAGAAGCTACAGAAAGTCCCACCCCTGAGCGGCAAACTCCGCCGTGAGAAAATAGAAAAAAACATGCACTCAATCTGACAGATTAGGTGCTCCTATCCGAGGGTTAATCCATGTAAACTGAATTGACGGACCAATTTCATATATAACATAAAAACTCGGGAGGTTCAAGACCAATTGACTTTTCGAAATTTCTTGAAAGTTCAAGGAAGATTCTCAGCAAAAATAAAAGAGAAACTGCACGAAAAAATTGACAATTAAAAACTACCAAATTCGGAAACTCAATTACTCACTGTGTTGACTTTGAATGATAACTTTCGTCATTTGAGTTCTCATCTCGATAAAATGTGCAAAAAATCAGTATGCCTGAAAAGAAAACAAAAATTCATGAGCGTCATAAGTTGCTTTAGCTTTATTCTGAGGTCCAAGAGTTCTTCTATTCAACTTCATTCTTGAAAACATGATTCTGAACTGGGTGCCAACCGAGAGAAGAAAGAGAAAAGTGAAAACTTATTCAAATAGAATACACATAAGTGTACAGGACGTTCAGATTTCGATGTTTTAATAATACATCCCCTGAATTGAACGAGAAAAAAGTAATGGTTCTCTTTTTCCAAGAAACATGAAATGCTGAACACCGTAAGTCGCTACGGTGTGTGGTTTCCGTGCTACAAGGTGATTTTGGAATTATAGTTATACTACGCTCTAGAAACAAAAACATCTTTAATACAATTTTTTCAGTGCTTTTCATTTGTGCTATCGAAATTTCAGTGGAGATTCAAATTTCGAAGTAATTGAAACAAATAATTTTTAAATGGAAACCATAGTATGCTGTGATATTTTTCAGAAGACTTTTCTCAGACAATTTTCAAAATATGTATTATGATATACGTCCGATTTCATTATACTGGGTGTACCAAGTTCGACGGCCTATTAGACGTTCTGGAGAACTGGACCTATTTGAAATCTGGAAATTGGGATTATGATATTGTTTGACATTATCTACCGAGCAAAAATATTCTTGCGGCCTGACCACTTTCAGTTATACAGTTACACTTTTTTTTTCGAATTTGGTAGAGTATTCAATTATGAATACATTCGTGTTCAAATCATTTCATTCGCCATAATACTTTATAAAATATCGAAACAAAAATGAAGGAGAAAGGGAGGTAAGAGTATTCGGTATTTTGTTTGTTATTCCTAATCTAGCTATCGCACAAACCGTTTTTACATTTTTGAAGTCGAAGACTGTGGAAATATTGGGTGTTCTAAATGTTGGGTTAAAAATTGGGATCAAGATTGGCCCACAACTTTCGTTTTTTCAAATTGGAACCCTATTTTTTTATGATTGCGTTTGATTGTGCGAAGAAAAATAATGATAATGTTTCAACATGTTAATGATCCTAAAATAAATGATTCTGGAGTTATTCAGGATTTCCTGATTTCATGTCGTACGTAACCTCAAATTCATAGAACCTGTTTCATATCAAGAATGACCTTGGTCATGGAAGATAAATTATTCCAATAACTCACTAGTGACACACCTCTTTTCTGAATTCATTTATCATTGTTCACTTGGAACAGATGTAATGAATTTGACGCTGCCCACGACATAATATCAGAAAATTCTAAATACCACAAGAATTAATTATTTTAGGAGCATCAACGTGTCAGAACATTATCATCAATAATTTTCTTCGCAGAATCCAACGCAACCATAAAATATAGGATTCTAATATGAAAAACGAAAGTTATGAGCCAATCTTGATTTCAATTCAAAATTCTAGAAATGTACAATATTTCCACAATCTTCGACTTCAAAAATGTCAAAACGGTTTGTGCTTATGATACTCTTATTTCTTTTTTTTCTTCAGTTTCTTCTCTATATTTTGAGAAGTATTTTGAGAAATGCAACGATTTGAAAACGAACTTATTCAGAATTGCATACTCTATCTAATTAAAAATTAAAAAACCAGAAAAAAATTTTAGAAATTTTTTTTTCTCTCCCTGTTTAACTAATAGTGGTCAGACTCCAAGAATATATTAGCTCAGTAGATAATATACCACAATAACATAATCTCAATTTTGAGATTTCAAATCTGTTCTCCAGAAAAGCCCAATAGGCCTTCGAACTAGGTACACCCTGTATATATCGAAAATTTCGAAATAATACTTTTTGGTCAACAATAATCAAGTAGGCTCACATCAACTCACGTGGAAACTGTGATATTTCAGTCATTATCTCTGTTCTTAAATAATGTTCATTTTCAAATTCAGTAGAGAAATCATAAAGAAAACAAAAATTCTCGAGAAACACACCTGGAGTCGGTTAAATAATATACCAATCAATGTCACGAGTCGAAATTGAGAAAACCAAGTTCTATGGCCTCTTCAGTTGAAGTGATATGAATAAAAATCAAATACTTATTTTATATTTTGTTAATCGAAATTTTCGATATACAAAATCAAAAGTACACATGATATATGAATATTTTTGAAATTGTCTAAAGAAACTCTTTTGAAAAATATCATAGCACACTATGGTTTTTATCTGAAACAAAAATTGATTTAATTGCTCTGAAATTTGAACCGATTCTGAATTTCCGATAGCATCAATAAAAAGTGAATGAATGAAAGTTTTCATTTCGATAGCGTAGTCACAATAGGGCGGAAGTTACAGCAAATTTTAATAATAGGCCAAATTCCAAAATAACCTTGTAGCAGGGATGCTCGTCGGGCTGCATAAACTTTTTTCAGATACATCGTACCGAGAATTGATTTCGAAAATGGTCTCCGAACCCAATTGAAGAATGAAATTTGAAGATAAGGTATTCATGAAACACCATACATGCTATAGTTCGATGAATTCAGGTTGTTGAGGAACTTGAAAAATCTGAGAATATACAGGACCTTCCCATTGAAATTTAAAAGATTGACTAAGCTGGACCCTCGTATATTCAAATTTATGCTTGAAAAAGGAAACAGTGAATTTGAAATTTGACGTGCCTTTCAAACCGCTGCCAGAAAAGTTTGAAAGTGACATAGGTATGTCGAAATAATGATTGACAAATCCACTCTAATTTTTTTTCAAATGCAACGGTTTATTTCTGGTTTCATATTCAAAAAGAACACATTTTTGAATTACATTTGTGCCACAATATCTGATGATTATTCGAGTGATTTTCTGAAATATCATAAATATATACTGTGGCTTGGCCGTACAAATATTTTATCTGATGCTCTGGGCTACTTGGAATGCATTAGCAGCATATATACAGGGAGTTATTTCAACTTGTATATATGTATTCTAGTAATATATCAATCAGGTCCAAAGAAACATTTTTTTTTCTATACCATTTTTGCCGATTCAGCTTAGATAAAGAGATAATAATAGGTATAATCATTTCAAACTTTTATAATGAGCTTTGCTAACGCTTGAGATTTTTTTTGAGCATCAGATCTACCGCTTAAACCTTTGAAAAATACAGAAATCGAATTCAGTGATGATTATGGATTTTAATGGTATGTTATGCTCCATGACGCATGAAATGAATCATGTGAGAGGAATTATACCGATGTGTTCGTAGGAGATACACCTCATAATGGATGTCATTATGGAACAGATACTTTAAGATACGAAACTTGGTAAAAAAATTTTGTCGATAAAACTAAACATTTTGAAATTTTTTCCTTCTTGAAGTATGCTGAAAGGAAGTTGAAAAAGTCAAACCCCAAGATACTTTTTCTCACAACCATTTTTCAAAAAAAAATTTTTTTTCTTTCTAGCCTTATTAAATTACTTTTTTATCTCAACGAGATTTTTTTGAAACTTCATAATTTTACCAAAAAAAATGTTCTAAGTAAATATATATATTATAATATATAAATTAACTATTTCGAACCTGATACTAAATATATTTGAGGGTGAAAAAAAACTCCAAAATGCTCAGTTTCATTGACAAATAATATTCAATAAGTTTCGAGTCTTCAGAACAGATTTAAAAATAAATTATTTTCGGAAAAGTGGAGCTTTTCCGATGGAGGTGTTTTCAAAAAATTTTATACCAAATACACCGCTCAATTTGGATCACAGATGCACCCCTTAAATCTTTTCGGTGTTATTGAGATACACCCTGTATAAATGTATTATTATAGCCCGGGTTTAAAAAAAATCATTCACAAGATATATTTAACTATTTCCCTCGAAAAATTCAAACCAATCATATGAACGCAAATAATACAAATCATCAATATTCTCGAATATGAAGGCAGCCTGACAATATCTGGGTATTCAACCCATCCAAAATATTCGAGAAGATTGTCAAAAAGATTGTTTTCATTTAAATTAGAGTTAGTTTCTGAATTAATTTTTTGTCATGAAACAATCCTTTATATACTCCTCGTACTTGCCAAGTTATCGAATATTTTCGAAACTCGATAATTTGGCAAACACTCGGGATATACATATAAAGATGAGCTTGTGAAAACCTAAATCATGAAGAGAACTGCAGAAACGTGTTGCCATCGAAACAGCGAAGCAGGTATACCGGTTTCGGTTCTTACAGTACAGCTAAACGTATTCGTCCATGACAACCAAAATGAGCCGCAGAACTTTATTCAACGCCTAACAGCATTGAATAAAGTTTGTTGTGATCTTAGGAATCTTCATATAAAATATTGTATGTGCAAGTTATAGATTCACCCTTTATGATAACTTTTTCAAGGAAGGAATCAGGGAATTATCGAACTGCAATATTTCATGGTTATTCCAAAAATATCCGGCGAAACATGTCATCAGAAGTCGTCTATTGTGCCACGCCCACATGATATGTAAAAAACCCACAAAGTACACGATCGTTCTCTTCACAAACCAGAAAATGCACGGCCGTCATCGCTTAAATAACCCGATAACCAGCTCCAAACTGCGGAAGACGTGCGACGTCTGACGTGAATACGATTGGGGAAAGAAATCAGATATCGGATAATGGCCCGACGCTGATTAGTATTGCCCGGGTCCCATTTCACCTGCAACCCAGACTCCGTTATCGCACTTTATGGTGCATTCGTTCTGTTAAAAACCCGAAATTGCAGGACAAAATGCCAACCTGGTCTGCCGTATTGCCACATATTTCGTTGTTTGCAGTACGTTAGTGGCCGGACGACTTCCAATTCGTATTACTTACGAATTCTTATTGCAGAATGCACTTAGCGGAGTGAAAAAAGTTATCGTTTCTGGTCGGGTTCGGGGATGAACTCGGAATACAGGGTGTTCTAAAGACGGTTATCATCTGAAGCCATTTCTTAATTTTATGCTCGTTCTCGAAAATCACCTTTGTGAAGTTTAGACTCTAAATATTTTTTACACGTGTTGAGTATGAGCATGGTTTGACATTTAGAAAGATTTCATGAGTTAAATTATACGAATGTCAAAACAATTATATCCCACTTGTTGTGTACAAAATTTCATACCATTTTCATCAGTATTTGAATGAAAGCCACAGGTTTGAAAAAGATCAGTCTCATGAAATGAGATCAAAGGTGTTGCCTTCGATTGATGATTGCTTGCTTATTGCTGAATTCCTGACACTGACAGTGTCAGAAATTCAGCGTTCGAGGTTATAATCTTAGACCAAGAATCCTCTGAAGATGCCTAACGAAGTTGCAGGCGAAACGTTAGGTGAAACTTCGCCTCTCGAGAGTTCTCATATTTTGTAAAAAAGTCGTTTATAAATAAATAAATAAATAAATAATTCCTAATGGACTCTTTTTATACCAGTATATCTGGTTTTGAGAGCCTTAAACTATTTATTAAGATCAGAATATACAACCAAAAGGAGAAAAACAGGAACAAGAATTAATTAATTTTCAATAAAAATATAAATGAAGAAATTTAAAATGTCACTGAACATATAGAAATTTAGAACTTTACCAAATTATTAATATAAATTCTCTTCGGCCATACTCTCTGAACATCTTGTTGAGCTGGAATATGAAAACTATCAAAAAAAAAAATAAAATTAACTATAGACGGCAAAATAACTCCAAGATAAGATGCCTTCTGATTTGTTGCAGTACACTTGCAGTACACTGTGTCCCATTTTGGTTGAGACTGCATTCTATCTCAGCTATTATTAAAGCCACAGAAATATTCAAACTCCATTTGTTGTTTGTAGATATTTTCACATAAAGTGTCATATTTGAAATATTTTTTCAGAGCCCTGTTCTTGAAATTTTGCACAAACTTGTTTCCTTTTAAATGAAACGCACTGAATATTTTTACATTACATTTTGGCAATTTTTTTTTTCTGAAAACACTGATACTGATGTATCATCACCTGATGTCTTTCAAGATTTTCCTGATATTTGAAATTTTATGTTATTTTGTTTACGGGGAGGCAGGTTTTTTCGGCTGAGGTTTTTTCCCCTGGCTGTATAGTATCGTATGATAGTAGTGTTGATAGTATCGTATGATTCTATAGTATCATACAAAGAATGTTATGATACCCCGTTCTTTTTTTACCTCAGCTTAGGTACTTTTTGTTTCAACATTTAATGTATTATTTTAGCTCTCCTTTTCATAAGAATATATATATATATATCTTGAGCCATACTCTTTGGACCTGGACACTACCCAAAAGAATCAAGTCATCCATGTATTGCAATAACTCTGAAATAGATTTCCAACTGATTTGTTGTAGCACGTTGAAATACAACAAAATACCTTCAGCTTATTATTATTGGTTTTCTGAAGCCATACTCCATAATTGAGCCAGTTTTAAACACTGTTGAATGAATTATAACAATAAAAGGAACTCTAGAATTGGAATGGCTCATCTTAAGCCGAGTCTTAAGCCATACACTCTATAGGTACACTCTAAACATCTTCGTGAGCCAGTCTATGAGAACTATAGAAAAAAATCAAACTAACAATGAATAGAATAACTTCAGAATATTCATGTCTCTTTCCATCAGTCAAGTTCAAGCTTGTCGGAACCCACCAAAATGCTTTTTGCTTATTATTATTTCTACTATCTGGATATCTTTGTGAGCCGCTATTTGAAACTATCGAGTAGAATCAAACTATCAATCATTGAATATTCTAAATTGAATTTTTGTCCCCTTTGATTCATTTTGACACTGTGGAACCCGAAATACTTTCGGCTCATTCTTATTAATTCTCTTAAGCCATACCTTTTGAACGTTGAGAGACGGTGTGTGAAAATCAAGGATTAGAATCACATTAAAAATAAATTGAATACCTTAAGTAAATCATGTGATTTTTTGTAGAAGTTTTCAACTCAAATAAATAATTTTGGCTAAATATTTTTGATTCTCTTGAGAAATACACTCTGGACATCTTCGTGAGCTGGTATATGAAAACTAGTTTATGAAATAATCGAATAACTCAGAAATACAACAAAATAGTTCTCGCTTATCATTGATTCTACAGTTCCATTAATTCTTATTTTTTATGTTATGCACAAATGTGAGGTTGCCAAACCAACAGAACGATCAGAACTGATTACTTATTTTGACCACAGTTTGACCAGTCCAAATTCGATTTCATTTATTGCAACAAAATTATCAGTCGCGAAATAAAACTACACTACAACAAAATGTGAAGACGCCTAACTGCAAGCAATAGGTGAATATTATACTTTGAGTCAAAAGCAAATGACAGCAATGTTGAATATTGTACAACAAAGAATTTCTGCCCGTTTGAAAGCTATGGGAAATATCCAAAAGTGTGGATACCTTCCTCGCAGTACATTATGAAACCTTCACGAGAAAAAGCGCGATTCAAATCGGCAGAATCTGATGAAACAGGCTGAGTCTGCTGAGGGGAAGGCACCTGAATAAATGATTATAGTAATGAAATGATTTCGGTATTGGTATTTTCCATTATGAAGATTGGCTCATGCAAATAAGTATTTTATGAGTTTAGTTCCGACCGAATCCGATATTCAGCGGCAAGGAGAACGGCTCTTTGTGGATCTTGGCGCGAAACGAAATGAAATCAATAAACCGCACATTCTGTTCGCAAATCCGGATTGGGAATCCTGAAATATTATTGTGCAAATCCCATAAACGGCCCGGGGAAGGGTTGTGAGCTGAAAGCGTTTCTATTTCCGTGCCGAACCCATAAAAGATAGGGTGAAGGCAACAAGTATGAATAAATTTCTTCTGCATGGTATTTTGCCCCGAGTGAAACTAGGAATATTTATTTTTCCAAGAGATGAAAGTATGACGAAAAACACAGAGATTTGAACCACCACCACCAATGAAAATGAACATAATAGGAAACGAGTCAGTGCTAAAAAAGCGGGGATACCAGCGACCTCGCGAGCTAGGAATTCAACTAATGATGAATCCGGTAATGTAGTGCCTCAAGCCCTCAAATATTTCAAAACCATAAAAACCAAATCTTTCATCAGGGTAACTATGATGCGAAGAGTAGGGGAAGGTTGGACAAAACGAGATAGTTCGGTAAAACAGGTCAAACTTTTAAAAAAAGCAAGACATCTGGCGATTGGTAGTATGACTTGATGTGAATAAGGCATGTTTGAATATGGCAGGTGATAATTGAGACGAATTGCGATTCTGTGGTGCGTGACATGTTAAATTTCGTAAAAGTAGGGTTTAACTATTTAGTTTTATCGCTGTCAGAGCTGTACCGAGCACTGCTATAAATATCGAAGTTTCTTATGAAGATTTTGACTCTGAGGTGTATAAGATACTGATGATGCCAAACAAGGCTAAAATCGGTATATTCTTCATCGCAGGGACAAAATCTTATATCATTTCTACAACCTCATTGTAAAAATATCTGTGAGCCTGGGAATTGAAATTGGCATTCATTTCGATGATTACCAATTTGAATTGTTCTATGTTTGAAAAATGTTCCCGGTGTTGCCTCCGTAAAAGCAAAGAATTTTTCTTTTTCTTATCTAAATTTCAATAAGTAATCACTAGTTAATCTTGGTATATTGCGATTGATATTGGTTAGAAATCTTTGATAATGAGTTCAACTGAACCGATCATATAAATAAGAAAGAATGATTCTAAATAAATATGAAGAGTTCACTTAAAGCTTGAAAGAAAGTTCAAACCAGTGAAAATTATGGATTATGAAACAACAGCTTCAATTACAACATCAAAAAGAGCTTTTCCCATTCGAATTTGATGGGAACTTTAAAGTCGCCTATCCCCTCTCAGAAGCAATCAAATCAAATATCTGAGACTATTTATTGGTCTATTCTGTAGAATTCGCAAAAATTGTTATCTAGATGTAAATTTTTTTCAACATTTAAAAAAAACATTTTTTTGTCGAAAATTCGAATTTTTTCATCAATTTCGCGGAAGCTAAGACTCATGCTAAAACTTGAAAACAGCTGGACCAGTTTGGCTAATTTTGTTCTTGACTTATCGTTAGATCTGTTTCTCGATTTCAATAATTTCTCCAAGTGAGTACGTCGCAAAGTTTGCACAAAGCACCAATGTTATCAATTAATAATAAATAATTAACTGATAATTCGATAAACATCGACTTTCATGTTCGGTTATCTATGTCACTATCATATCTGTGAAAGTGACATTTCAACGAACATTTTAAGTTACGTCCTCTTTTTGCAGTTGATTTTTGTGATAGATACTTATGTGTGAATATTGAGAGCCGTTGAAATACAGTGGTGAATCTATTGGATGATGTTGTGCTGTAGGCGGACTTCGTACTGCCTCAATTGATAAATAAAAAAGCAGATTATTTCTTTTCAGATTGATGAATATTATGTTTTGTCATAAATTAACTTTCACTATCACGAAGGATCACCGAAGTTAAGAAAGTTCTCGCACACGTAGAGGTAACCGTCACTCACAAAGATAGAAAGATGAACTCTTTGTTATAAGAGGAATCGATCGACATGAAGGAACGACCCATTTTTTGTTGGTTGGAAAATTTCAAATATTATGTTTGCGTTGAGAAATTTAATTTAAGACAAAACATTATGTTCATCAATCTTAATAGAAATAATCCCAGAAATAATCTGCTCTTTTATTTATCAATTGAGCCAGTACGAAGTCTGCCGGATCAGCTAGTTTACCGATAAAACTGAATCGATATTTATTATATCATATGCTCAAACTTTCGAAAAAAGAATTTTGCTTTATTAAAAAAAATAATAAATAAATCAATGTTAATGTACAACTTGAAGCAACAAATATCAATACACTTGAAAACTAAACTCATGCATAATTAATTGAAAAAACTACAACAGTATTTTCAATTTTTCAATTTTATTGTTATGTTTTTTTCTAATAATCAATTATTCGATAAATACTCATTTCACGAGATATACTTTTATTTTCCTGTCTTCCCAGGTATGCAGCCTGCAACTTCCTAGGAAATTATGGTATGTGTTAAGGTCTTGTTTAAAACTCATCGACAAGGAAGAACAGATGATCATCATCATCATCAATGGCTCTACAACTCAAGTTGAGTCTTGGCCTCATTTACTATTCTTATCCACATTTGTCGATTTTGTGCTACTAGCTCCCATTGTGTTACTCCCAGTCTCTGCAAATCACTGGTCACTGCGTCTTTCCACCGTTTTCTTGGAAGACCAACCATTCTTCTACCCTCAGGCCTTTCCCAGAATGCTGTATTGAGGAGTCTTCCATCTTGTGACCTCATGACATGTCCTGCCCATCTTATGCGATTGGACTTGTAGTGGATGTGTCGCACTATATTCTCGTTCCCATAGAGTTCTTGATTCTTTCTTATTCTCCATTCTCCCGTTATTTCGTCTCTACAAGGCCTAAAATTAGCCCTCAGGATCTTCCTTTCCAGTACCAGCAATCTATCAGCCTCACGTTTATTCAGGATCCATGTCTCACTCCCATAAGTTATTGCGGGACGAATGATAGTTCTGTAGAAGATGATATATTTCACAAATAGCAAATTGCTGACAGCCCTGATTGTGGCTCTGTAGAACTGTCTCACAAACGGTCGAACATATTGTTTAGGAATGACCAAATGAAAAATTTCAGAGAATTGGACATATAATGCTGGCGATACCTCCAGTTTATTCATATTTCAACATAGAAAGTATTATTGGTATATTGAGTTGTCTGCAGGACTCTTTATGCGAAATAAATAAATTCTTGGGTCGAGTACTAGATGATTTTCTGAATATAAAATTTATTTAAGAATGTAATGTCCCGATTTTCGATTGGCCTCCTCAATTGCCATTTCTGAATCCAATACATTAGGTTCGAGTCTCACATGCAGAGATATTCGAAATTGATTTTTATATTTTATAATTCTTCCCAAGAAATTTTCATGACTACAAAGAAGTATTCTTCCCTACGTGCCCCAATCTTAGCTTCAATTCCCTTCACGAAAACCCGCTTTGCCACCGTATGAAAGATATTTCTGCCTGAAGGATCCAATTTGTTCGGGGACCTCTACGTTCGTAAGTCCTGCAACTTCCGTCTAGAGGATCTAATCGATGGAAAGTTACGTGATGAAATGAGAAATTCTCAGGGCATTCTGTGAGAATCTTGTGGACCCTTGTCAATTAGTGTATGAAGCAAAAGCGATTTGGACAGGGCGATATATCTAACTACTTTCGAAATTAAAGGAACTCGGACTTGGGTATTGACTTCGTTCCGAAAATTCACCAGAGTCGAAGTGTTATTGGTTTGGGGATCATCTTCCTAGAATTAAATTTTTTTCATGAAAGTCATACGAAATTACTTTTTAATGGAATAATGGAAGATATTTCTCGAAGTGGTTATTTCATTTCCAGAGGAAGAAAAAAGGTTTATGGATCTCAGTTCTTCAGCCCTTAATTTTCTCTGGTAATGATTACATTTAGAAAGATAATTTTGTGAAATATTTTGCAGTATATAAATTGAATATTAATTATATTATGAATTTGAAATTTTATACCCTGTTGAAAAATGAGCATTGAACCCCTCAGACCTCATCCGCAGCTAAGCCTATGGTTACTTCGCAGCGCCACGCCCACTCCACTCCGTAAAGCTCTATGGTCAGCTGATTGACTGCTTGCGTCAAACTAGCCACGTTTCAGATCATGAAAATCTATAAAAATATGCGTAATCCTCTCTCACTTTATTCTAATAAGATCTCTATTGCGTTAAACTAACTTTTGAAGTTCTCATAGATTTTTCAGTTATCTCTAGACTCCTCACATGGAAGTGATTACTTGCTTCTTCTCTGAAGTATTTGAACGATCAAGTGGCTCAAACAATGAACCTGATTGACAGTCTCAGTCCCTGCTCCACCTTGAGTGGTATCCTTAAATATTGATAAAACCATTCAACTGGTATGATCTCCTCATTATAAATAAGAAATTCTGAATTTAATTCATCTGAACCACTTAGCAAGTAAGATCTCAAACCTTCTGCTTTCTCTAAACCGAAGGGTTATTGGTTTTAATTTATACATAGTACTCTCATGTTAAAATCCTCATAATTTTCAATTGTAACCTCTATTTTTTTGATGAACTCTAATCCTGCTCACTAAAAGCAGTTCGTCACTGTAAATGTCGTCTCAATTGATTAATTTAGCATTCTCTTTATAGACCAACATTATAGATTATAATTATTGATTTCTCGATCATGATATTCTCACATTGTAATAATCTCAATGAAGAACAGACTTAGACTATTGAGTTTTCAATCACGTATCTCCTCTAAGGCCTAATCTCACTTTCATTACAACTCAGCCTACTCTAATAGTTCATTATTCAACCTTCTGTTTTTCTGATGGAATAACGAAGCTCTCGCAATCAATTTGGATTGCTTCATCACTGTTAACGTTGAGTATAATTTTGAATTAATATGACTATCTCAAAGTCTAAGTCTGACTTCATCTCACCTCTCATTTTAAACATCCCTAGATTACCTCTGTTTTTAGTTGAATAATTCACTCTGAGTTTATAGATGACATTAATATATGTAAGTTTACTGGATTAGCTGCATGTGAATGACTTATTCATTTTATGATTGTGAATGATGTCAATAAATGTTTTTACACTACCATCTGCAACTCAATTATCTGGAAACAGTCCTAAACAGCATTTTACAAAATCAGAACAACCCCAATTTTGAACATACCCCATGAGAAGACGATCTAAACGTAATTATTCGTAAAAAGAGAAAATTATATGCCATTTGGGGTACTTAATTCAATCATTCATTCGAGACACTCATTTGGCCCTCTTTGAAAGATTTTTTACCTATTCTATAGGCATTCGTAGGCACCAGACTCTTCAACAAGTTGAATAATGAATTGAAAAATATAGAAATAGAGGAAAAGTTCAAGCAGAATTTGAAGGAATTCCTCATGAATCTGGAGCCCTACAGTATGGGAGAATACAGGAACCACGGCTGTTGACACATTATCATGATAAATTGACGTCATTTCATTTTATAATTGTTTTATATTAAAAAAATCTGAATTGAAGGAGTTTGAATTGAATTGAATATTTATTATAATATCGATCAATATACCTACTTATATCGTTATCTTACCAAACATTAAATGGCAGTATTTTTTTTTGAAGGCCAGTAAACTCTTTAATGATTATATCCCAATTCTGCTTCATGCTTTTTATAGTGTTATCAGAATAATAATTATGTTATCATCATCTGTTAATTTGTTTAGATTTTGCTCAAATTCGTTTGTTTTTTACTTTCACATTTTGAAGCTTTTCTGGTTGGATCAATTTCATGTTCGACTTTGTCAATCAGAGTTTGAGTGGCATCGTCGAATGCCATCTGAACTTCGTATTCTTTCCTGAACAGGTTCGAATGTTTCAAAATTGAGTTTTTTTTTATTTGAGTACAGAAATCAATGCTCAAAAATTTTTAATTAATAAAGCATATTATGGGTTATAGGGTTAGTGATTTCTCCTATGGCAAGAATTTTGAAGATTTATATTATCTTAGCATTGTTCAAAAGTAACTATTATATTTTGTTTGACATGGTCTACACCTACTACCTACTTGATCAAAAAAGAAATGTATCTATATATGTATTTATAATTCTCGAAATCGCCTCAGTGGACAACGAATTTTGCGCACGCGGTACATGGTGGTCATATTTCGATATAGTACTACATCTCCTAAACTAAAGGGAATAAAAAAACTAATCCATATATCATGTTCTCTTTCTTCGAGAAACATAAATTGCTGAATACTGCTCTACGATGTCCAGTTTATGTGCTACAGGTTGATTTTGAAATTTGCCAATCAATAGACAATTTCAAAATATATATCCTGATTAACTTCCGAGTTTATATATCGAAAATTCCGAAAAAAAAATTTCCATCAACAAAATCAAAGAAGAATTTCAATATCCTTTCAACTGAATAGAACTTGATATTTCACAATTGCAAGCAGTTGAATTCATTAAGGAAACATTAGAAATCTATATTTATGATTTTATACAGATTCGAGGAGTGTATCTCGAAGCATTTTGATCCTACTATGAACAGTATTTGAATACAGAGATTTTTAATCCTCATTCCTCATTGAATTATGTTGACCAAAAATTGTTTTTTCTAAACTTTTGTGGTTATAATATAATGGAAAGAAAAGTATATCATTATATATAAATTTGAAATTGTCACCATGGTTTCCGTTTGAATTTTTTTATTTTTCTGAAATTTGAAGCGGAACAGAAATGACGTTATCACCGGTTAAAACTTCATGAAATACTACCAAAAAATGTTTTATTTCAATAAAGGTAGTTGCAATACTGCGGGAGAATTAGCTACTTATAATGATTGGCCAAATTCTAAAATCACTGTGTAGGATGGGAACAAGACAGTATCCAGCAATTTATGTTTCTCGAAAAAAGAGAACATGACATGTATATTTTTTTTTCCATCTCTTCTTCAAGAATCCGAACAGGAAACATATCAAATGTCCTCACAGACCACTACTAATTCCTTACTTAAGATAATAAGTATCAATTGTGAAGCACTGAATCACGGAGAACTAACTACACAGATAAAGTTGACTCACGCTCTTATTACAAATAGATATGACTTCGAATTGCATATCCGCCATACTGCAATCCCCATAAATTTCGGTAATTTCATTATCAAGTGTCTTTTTTCTCGAATATTAAGTGAGGTGAGTATCGCAATAAAAGTGCAATTCGTTCTCAAGCTGAATCAGGCCCATTCATTCGTGGGTCGGAAAATGGGCCAATAAAAGTGAATCAGCATAATTCAAATCAATGCCGATACGCCCAAACTAAATGAAGAGTTTTTATCGCATCGAATGGTCCCATTTGCTACAATAAAATCGGGGTGAGCGTAAACAGTAAAAATTTGTCTGATTATCACTTGCAGTAAAACTGAAATGACCGTAGTGCAAAACGGGATTTGACTACGTTCATGTGCATGTCCATGGAATCACTATGGAATATTGATTTTGTGTTCTATGCATTTCACTTATTCTTGTGCACCACTTAAAATATTTTTCCTACAATAAAACGAACGCCGAATAGAACTTGGAAAGCTTTCTCTCAATTCGGGATTGAAACTATTGTACCCATAAGATTCGGCTGTTTTGCTGTGAACATATTTCAAATGTGTGAAAACATACACCAAATTTTCATGTTTTAGCTCTACAACTTCTGAATCAGAGAGAAGAGACAAAAGCTGATAACTCATTCTCGTTCTCCTAACTAACAACAGAAGTATTCATTTTTTACCACCTTCTTTTGTTGCGCCATTAAAAAAATGGCGATATCGAAAAAAATTTATATCTCTGCTGATACTGTGGTAGAACTCTCAAATAAAAAAAATATCCAGGCACTTTTTCACGTAGAATTCAGTAGCGTTAGAAGAATTCTTAATTACGTAGTTATAACCAAAAGATATGTTTTTCTTAATAGGAACACTAGATTTATGTCCCATTTCTGGAAGGCTAGATTTTTACTGATTACAAAACTGTTCAACATGGCTTGGTTTGCTTCAATATATATAATAAAAAATGATCAGAAACCTTTTTCATCTAAGTGTCTCTATATTCAATGGTTTCAACTGATGATCAGCACAGAAGAACTCAGTATCGTATAAATTACCCAAGACTCCTTTTTTTGGTTACTCTCCCTTAGGGTTTTCATTTCTATGCTTTTACTAATTTTTTCCAAGATCATATAAAACTGCTGTCCTAGAGATTTAAGCTTCGACTGACAAGTCATCGAAATAATTTCAAGTTCAATCATTCGAAACTTTGAATTTCTATTTTTAAATTTATTTTGGCAATAAGCCGGAAGACTCTCTTAATGTCAATATATCCGGTCGTGAAAGCCTGAAACTATTTATTGTATCAAATATCATCGATAGATAATTTTTCCGCGAAGAAGAAGAAGAAACCTATTAAACTACTAGTTGAATACATTTCAATGAATACATTTTTGGTCAGACATTAATTCACATATTACTTAAGAAGTTGCTCATCAGTGTAAGTCACTCTGTATTTGTATTTCTCATAATTTTTCAATTGTATCCTCTATTTTTCTGACGAACACAAATCTTGCTTCATCGAAGTACTCTCTGCAAATGTTGTATCCATTGATAAATTTTGCACTCACTTATATACCAACGTTATACGTAGATATTGATTGATTTGTTATTCTCTACTCATATTAATTGTTTGAATCCCAATGATGAACAAACTTAGACAGTTTAGCTTTCAACGCTTGTACCTTCTCTAGGCCAAAGAGTATAGGGTTAGAAAGATAGGAAACGCCCTCATATCTGAGGCACTAAAATCCGACAGCGATTTTTGGTTAGTTTCTCACTTTTGACACCTATAGGACGCCGAAAACATTATTCAGTACAGAAAACTATTTCAATAGGCACGAAATTCGAATTATAATCCTTATAAATTTCCATTAAATTGAGTACTCTTTGTCGAGCTTTTAAAGAAACATCCTGATCTACAAAACAAAAGCAGGGCTCCACTTTTTGATCAGGACGATATTTTCCATCTGCTCATTGTTTTGAATCGAATGAAATACGCTTCTGGATTCTTCATATTTTTATTTGAAATGATTGTCTGGAATCAACCACAATACAATAATTATGAAATTGGGAACATTTCAAAAATTTGTTCACATATTAGCGAATTATTATAACAATTCCTAGAACTCATTCATACAGTGAACTCTCGATAAAATGGACCCGATTCATACATATCTTACTCAATGTATTTCCACTTCAATGAGTCTAGAGGGTCTAGTTCTAGTAGATGAGTCAAACTGCTAGAAGGGTCGTTAAAAAAACTCCATTTATATAAGTCGTTCTTCTGACCGCTTTTACCCCTATGAATGGAACTTTTCGATCTAATGAATGAGACCGAAGAAGATTCGGTTCGCAAACAAATCATCACACGTGATGAATATCATACGATTTTTCCACCTCCAAGGACATATTTCCAGTTCTCAGACGCTCGTTTCTCATTGATGATGATTTCGTGTTTACCTGAGTTTTTCTCTCAATGAAGTAAAGTCTCACTTTAATAACTCGAATGTTTTGGTGAGCCGAACAATAGATAATTCGAACAGTTCTTTTGGTCCCTAGGAATTCGACTTAACGAGAGTCCACTGTATATTAATTATAGAATGCTTGAACAACAATATAAGAAAAATATCAGATGTGTACAACAACATCTGTCGGTCAGCCAAGCAAGAGTTCTTCATGCGTTATCCAGAACAACATATTTTTGCCCGGAAAATTCTATCCATTTGACAGCACTGAAAATGAAAAGCAATGAACAAGACAGTTACATGGTACGAGTTTCAAAACTTACATTTCCATTCTCTTTGGTAATGAAAATAATACACATTCAAGATTATTCTTTCTATTATTTCTGCAATTAATCACTATGCATTTTAAATGTCGGTCAGTTTTTTAACACAAAATTTATAAAAGAAAAACACACAAACAAAGATTAAAGAATGAATTGGTTGAGGCTTTCGCGGCCATCGTTCAATGTGACATGTTCTTTCGAGCATTTAGGCCGTCGTCGTAGATAAGTTCTCGACGTTTCGCCAGTTCGAGTGTCTGGCATCTTCAGGAGTTATATTTCAGGAGATGTTCTCACTGGACTGAACTGCCTGAGATGCCAGACACTCGAACTGGCGAAACGTCGAGAACTAATCTACGACGACGGCCTAAATGCTCGAAAGAACATGTCACAAAGATTAAAGAATGAGCTAGGTGCTGCGTGCTGCTCTTGTAGATTTCGAATTATTTCAGTGGAAAATATGCTTCTACGAGAAATACAATCGTCATTCAGCAAAAATACAGCTTACTAATAATCTCTAAGTGTGTTAATTCACAATATCAACATTAGACAAAAGAGAGATTTTTCAGTTGGATTATTGTTTCAAAGAATGTTTACTGCCATTATTTTGCGACTTGATATATCTAGGGAGTTAAAAATGTGTTCCACTTGCTAGATTTTAGTAATGTGAATCCGATATTGTAGATAGTTCGTGTCTGAAAAAAGTAACTTAACACACTTTACCTCTGAAGTGCTGATATAATCTTTGCGGAATGGACCCTAATTGAATATTTTAACTATCACCCGGTTACTTTTGAAACTACAGATGTCGCTCACATCAGTGTAGTTGCTTCGTTTACCATCTTTGCTCTAGGCCTTATCTCATTCATTACAACTCAGCCTGATCTAATAATTCATTATTCAAAACCTTCTGTTTTACTAATGGAATAAAAAGGCTCGCATTCAACTTCATCGATTGCTCTGTCACTGTAAACGTTGTGTTTGATATTGATTTAGTTGAACTCTCTGAACGTCTAAGTCTTACTTCATATGACCTTTTTTTTACCTCCGCTAGATTATCTCTGTTTTCAGTTGGATAATATTACTCTGAGTGTATAGATGATTTTCATATTTGTATTTTTTTACTGTATCAGCTTCATGTGGGTTACTTATTCATATTATGATTGTGAAAGATGTCAGTAAATGTTTTACATTACCATCTCTAACTCAATTATCTGGATACAATCCTCAATAGTTATTTGATAAAATCTGAACACCTCCGATTTTTAACATACGTACACATTCATCTAACTTATACGTGGGGTAAAATATTCATTTCAGAGAAATTTAATGTTTATAAGCGTCCAAAGTAGAGTCGTTGTGGGGTATTTTTCTTCCGCGTGTTATAGATATAGTATTCCTATGACTTCCTCCATTCTGCTTTAAAATTTCCTGTTGAGTTTTATGAATCTGTTATCTATTAGATCAAACGAAAGATTTGTATGAAACTAATCAAAATGAAATAAAAGTTATAACGAGAATGACTCCGTAAAGGGGCAGTATACATCAATTGAATGCAAGACTTCTCCTTATATACTCACCATACCTGACTTGAGTACGTAAGTGCAGACACTCAAAACGTTCGGCATGCAACCTTAAACTCCGCGAATACATCGAGTGGTTACCCGTAAAAGTCGTCCGCCAAATTGGAGACCTGTCACAAACGTCAAGTAGGTGTATTTATGTCGCATCGTTATCGTCTCGTGAACTCCAGTCGTCTGTTGCTCAGATAAATCTTTACAAACGTATCGTGCATCGTCGTCATTAGCCTGCGTGACACATGCACCGTTCAGCACTTATCATTAAACGGTCACGGAGTTTGAAGGGTGTGAAGATGACACCGATCAGGCGATCAGTCTTTCTCTCCTTTGAAGGCAACGATGAGTTGCGTTATTGGAAATCCCTCATCTCATGTTGTCGACACTGAGGTGTACAAATATCGCGTCGCTAGAGGAATTGATGTGAAGGCAGGACGTGGATGAAGGACCGGTTGTACACTGCTCCACATAAGTTTAGATTTTTGGAAATTTTGTGACTGTTTCAAAAGTGGTCGATTCTTATCTTTCTGATGATATCATGGCCCAATCAGGATGTCCAAAAATTTCCATAAATGCAAGATTTTCGCTATCTCAACTCAACATTAAATTCCAGCTTGAAGATAAACATAACAAAAAAGGAACTCTGAAAATTACAGATCCTAAAGTAGCAACATTTTTCAAATACATATATGGAAGTATTTCTTTCACGTTATCAATATGGGCGTTTCCATCACTCACTATAACTTGCTTGAGGGCCCCAATTCACGGCCACTGATGAAGATGGAAGTGCATGTACAAAGTTTTTTTGAGCATGTGACTGAAGAATTTGGAGATTTGAATTTTTTTTTGACATTACCAGATATGGCCACTTGCAATATTTTACTAAGAGGACTTCAACTAGTTTCTTCAAAAGGAGAAGTTTTCATGGAGATTTTGTCACTGATGGATATAGAATACCGATGATGCCAAATAATGCTGAAACCGGTATATCTCTTCTCATAGTGACAACATTTGATTTCATTTCTTCAGCCTCATGATGAAAGATCTTTGAGCCTAGGACTCGAAAATGGGATTCATTTTGATGATTACGATTTCAACTTTATCTATGGTTGTTCAAAATCGGTGTTGTTCTGATTTTGTCAAATTACTGTAAAGGACTGTATCCATTTACAGTGACAAACTGCTTTTAGTAAGCAGAGTTAGTGTTCATCAGAAAAAAGAAGATATAATTGAAAATTATGAGGATTATAACTTGAGAGTTCTATGTATGAATTAAAACTACCAACCGTCTAGTTCCGAGAAAGCGGAAGGCTTGAGATCTTACTTGCTAAGTGCTTCAGATGAATGAAATTGAGAATTTCTTATGTATAATGGGGAGATCATACCAGTTGAATGGTTTTATCAATATTTGAGGAGACCGCTCAAGGTGAATCAGGGACTGAGACTGTCAATCAGGTTTAATGTTTGAGCTACTTGATCGTTCAACTACGTCAGAGAAGTTCACTTGATTTTATTGAGAGAGAAGACTGATTCCATGATTCACCTTTGCGTTTGAGGATTTTCATTCATCTGGCTCTCGAGAACAATGATTAGCAAGTGTTATGAAAAGTGAATAATTGAGAAATTAGATGAATTGATTGAGATGATGAGATGCACATGAGAATATAAGAAATCAGTATTTATTACCACAGAGAATGTTAATTCTTGGAGCAAGTAATTACGTTCATGTGAGGAGTCTAGAGGTATCTGAAAAATCTATGAGATCTGTAAAAATATACCAAAATATATATCTTTGAGGAGTCGAATGAATTAGTTTAACGCGATAGAGATCTTATTAGAATAAAGTGCGAGAGGATTACCAATATTTTAATAGATTTTCATGATCTGAAACGTGGACAAATTTTCAAAATGTATAAAAAGCAGGAAAATCACATAGAAAATGCAACAATCGAGGATTCTGTTCAGTTATTAAGCGAGGTGACTTTTTAAAAATTCCAATTTACAAGATTCGCACAAGAGGAGGTCTATTCACACTCAGAGCTAGATTACGAAAGAGAATGAACATAACATTACAATTAATGAACATGAGTTAATCTGTCAGCTGATTAATACATGGAGGAGACTAATTAGACGCGAGCAGTCAATCAGCTGACCATAGATCTGTACGGAGTGGAGTGGGCGTGGCGCTGAGATGTAACTCATCCGCAGCTACGCTTCATGTAGAATTTTGCAAGACGAGACCGCATTTCTCACATTGTCAATTGTATCAATTTCATGTAGAGCAAAGCTGCTAACTCTAAACCCTTTTACTTTACAAGTAAAGGTTAGTTAAAATAAATGACTTGCCGTTTCTATACTGCCAAGTGAGCATAAGGTGATAAATTAATACACTGCTCATAACTTTTCTGTTACACTATAGTTTTATGGCCAAGTCACATATTTTTTGTAAGGTGTAGAGTTTGTGAAGTAAGAAGTAGTAATATCAAAGAGTGTAGAGTTAGCAGCAAGGCCCTACATGAGATTTGATATCTTTTTTTTGGGTTTTTGGTTCGATTTAATTTCTTTTTGCTTTGACATTTCAATTTGTTCATTGTAATGACAATAATTATAAAATACAAAAAATACGGTGTGGTCTTCGCAAATTTTTCGATTTGTTTTTTTTTCTCAAAAACAATTGCCTCCACAGTCGCGAAAAGAATTGGCAGCTGCCATCACCCGAAAAAACTTGCATGGGGACCTTGATAAAGAGCCTCTGCTGAAATCGCACTTTTTTATATTAAATACGAATTAATTTTTTTTCCATTTTACATCATAAAAAAAATTATTCGCAGTGAAAAGGTGCGTGTTGAAAGTTTTTTTCTTTTTCAGATATTTCCGAAAATGCAAAAGTTATCGCAAATCTTCTGAATTTCAAAATGTTGTTATACCTTCAAAACAAATCAAGATATCGTGAAACGATTTTCACTATTGGTGTTTTTATGGAAATCGAGCCCAGGATTCCTCTGAACGTTTTTAACTATCTAGTCTAGAAGTACCAGAAACAGCCAAAATCGAGCAATTTGGGATACCGCGTATATTTTCCCCCTTGTCAAAAAAAAATATCCTGATTGCAGAATGGACAAAAATTATTGGAGGGCACTTGCCCCTTGAAGAAAAACTCCGCATCAACGATACCGCCCAATAAAAACAACCGTCCATAAAACGATCATCTGGTAACAATTGAGGAGAATGCCGATACGCATGGGTAGATACTCTTATGAATTCATAACTTCTTAGGGGCGCGTTGATCGCTTTTGAGGTGAACAAAAATCATGGAATTCATCGTCAACGAAAACTTTCCATGATTTTTGTTCATCCAGATGGTGCCCTAGTCGCCTCAGGAAGTTATCAATTCCTCCTGGATATATACTATTGTCTCGCTTATCCACTTATGTCATACAATATTCACATATGGGGTAGTGCATCTGACCTAGGGAGAGTTTTTGTATGCCAAAGAAGAGTGATCAGGTGTATCTTCAGAATACCTCCGCAGAATTCCTGTCGGCCCTATTTCAAAACGAATAAAATCTTGACAGTCGCAAGTTTATACAGGGTGTCCGGGGAATAACTGTACATACTCTTACCAGAGGTAGAGTTGGACTAGGTGATTACTGATTGACTATAAAAAATTAATTTCTAGATTTCCCTAGAAAGCTACAGGGTGATTTTCCAACTTCATGGAAATACTTAGACCAGAGTCAGAAAGATATCAATCATTTCATTATTCCAGGGCCGGACTCATTAATCTTTATTTAAACTGTTCAGGGTAAAACAAACACTTAATATTTTGAATTACAAATAATTGATTCGCTTTTTAGAGAGAAGCTCAATTATGCTTCAATTTGTGATATCGTTTAAAGTTGTCACATCAACAATTATTTTTTTATAAAATTTTGAATTTGGATAAAGTTCGAAAAATTGAATTTATTTACCTGAACAGGGCTTAGTCATTTTGTGGAGGTCGAAAATAAATAATAAATTTTCTTCAAAAAGTTACTGAAGGTGAGGAAGACTATAATAATTTTTTGATATACTGGGTGGCCACCCCAGACGCGGATCGCATTGCTATGGAGTAAATGACTGTATATTTCGAAATAAAAATTGGTGAAGTGTAGAGGGTATACATTAACATATTTCAAAATCATTCGTATGTATACCGGGTGTTCGACAACAAAGATATAGACCAAAGTGACACTTCTTCCAATGTAAAAACCTCTAACTGAATTAGTAAATCGGGGAGTATCTCCAGATTTCAACTCGCTAGATTATTTTTCATAGGGAAAATTGAAGGATATGGTAAATTTTGAAGAAATCCAGTCAGGAGAACAGCTGATGAACAGAATTATCAACTGCTGCGATATTTTAAGAAATAATGACGATATGATTCGCAAGGCTGTATCCAATTTGAACATTCGGCAAGAGAAATGTATACAAGCTAATGGTTTTCATTTCGAACCACTTCTGCAAGAACGTTGACTCAGCAATTCATTCGTTCCTATTTTCATTTTTATTAGGTACGCTTTACTGTATTTGAGTTTCTTTCATTTTTCATTGTTTCGTAATGGAATGTGCTCATAAAAGCTCTGAACTTTTTTGAGAATTTTATACTAATACTTTCGCATTTTATATTCGAACATGAGATTTTCAGTTCTCTTTATGATGAAAATTTGAATTTTTCGCACTTTATCCTAATTCAAAAATTCATAAAAAAATAATTGTCGATGTGACAACTTTGAGGGATATCACAAATTGAAGCATAATTTAGCTTCTTTCTGAAAAGCGAATCAATTATTTGTAATTCGAAATACAAAGTGTTTGTTTTACCCTGAACAGTTTAAATGAAGATTAATGAGTCCGACCCTGGAATAATGAAATAATTGATATCTTTTTGTCTCGACCTTAGCATGTGCCAATAACCTCCCACATTTCAATAATATTCGTCAATGAGTTTGGATTTTATAATAGTCTAAGTATTTCCATGAAGTTGGAAAATCACCCTGTAGCTTTCTAGGGAAATCCAGAAATTAATCTTTTATAGTCAATCAGTAAGCACCTAGTCCAAATCTACCTCTGGAAAAAGTATGTACAGTTATTCCCCGGACACCCTGTATACATATAAGTGTGTTCTTCACGTTAAAGCAAACGAAAGATCTTTCACGAAACTGTCATCGATACTCAACGAGGAATGGAGATGTTCTGCTTGTGCCCGCACATAGAACCACTAAATTTGAACATTCCCCTGTTTACCAGAGTATACGAATATACAATCACTTACCAACGCATATTAAAATCCAGAATCATAACCGATTCAAAAATACTATTAAAACTATGCTATGGAGTAGGGGTTACTACTCAGTATCTGAATATTTAAATGATTCTGAATTGTAATCCTGGTCCTGTGACCGTTAATTACTTATTAACATTGTCATTACTAATATTATTGTTATCATTTATTTTTATTGCAGTTTCTTTTCATATAATTGTTAAATTTGACGTGTCCTATACTATACAGTCTAAAAGGATCAATAAAGTTTATTATTATTATTATTATCATTATTATTATTATTATCTGCCGATTACATAGTAGGTCCTTTGGAAACTGGAATATTGTTGAGAATCCTGCACTTTGTTCTCGCTCCTGGGATTAGATAAATTATCTCCCTTGCCCCCCCCCCCCCCCTGCGAGCGCCCATGATTTCTGTTTTTACGGTTAGCGATTTCTCGAAATGACAACCCTGCTTCCCGTTGACCAAGAATTCGACCTCTCTCAGATTTACTTAGCTGGCGATAAATTCCGCGTACACGTGCTCTTAGGCATTTCAACAACTTAACATCCACTTCAGATTTCATCGAACAGCTGGTCTGTTTTGAAATTTGAAAAAATTGCAAACGACTACAATATCAAAAAATCCTTCACGATTTTTTTTCCAAATTTTAGTCACGTACCCCTACTTTACTATCTTTTTCTTACCATTTAAATTCGAACAGTTTTTTCTGGGTTTTGCAGTTTCTCTGTCAGTTAGTATATTTTGATGAATGCCTTACTTTAGTAACATGATATGAAAAGTTCTCCTAAACAATCTCCTCATAATTCGAAGCAGAAGCATTTCATTAAGAATTCACATCTGTTGAAGCAACGAAAACAACGATTTTCCTTCTGTCCACGAGCAGACAAAGGAAATAACACAGCTTACATTTTCCCCGAATTCTCTCGCGGAAAACACCGAAAACTTCCCGAAATCCGCTTTCCGCCGGTCCCTCATGAACTTCAGATGCATGCAAAGCCGCCGAAAAACTTCGCAGGAATTTCCCATTATTAATACACCAGACGAGATTCCGGCTGAACAGGTGGATTCGAAAGTTCCCTGTCAGTCGCTTTTAGTTTCAACACGGCCCGCCAACGACCGATATTTATCCCGCAATATTTTGCATTTATATTGAGCTGGGAAGGCCCTGACGGCAGCTTCCCAAGGAAATCCAGCGAGCGCACATATGAAAACTTTGAAAGGTAATTTGACGTTCATCTGAATTTAGGAGGGAAAACTTCTGCTTCAATATGCAGGTTCATTCGTCGCGAATGCGGCTGTCGCTTTTAGGAGAATGAGGATTTTGGATGGGATATAAACAAGGCAGATGATAATCGAAAAGGAAGATGACATCTACCGTTCAACTGTTAATTATTACGTGTAGTAGTTGCAATAAACTGCTCCACCAGAGTTAGGGATATCGTATTCAATCGTTTTGAAAAGTATGAAATATTCGAGAAAATCACTGTAAAATCATTTAAAACTCAATAACAACTTGAATCTATCTAATAAAAATCAGTATGAGACATTTCGTCAATCTGGTCGTCTTTCTTCTGAATACCTATGTTGAGGCCGCTATTAGTGAAAGGACGTGCCGAAGTGGTTTCAACGCTTCAAGAACGGCGATTTCAACGTCGAAGACCAACATGGCGGTGGAACAGAGAAGGTTTTCGAAGATGCAGAATTGCAGTCATTACTTGATCAAGACAATCTGAGGGACAAACTGCCGTTATACAACGAGAGACATGATAAAGTGATTTCACAGCATGACAATGCTCGATCCCATATTGCAAAAATGGTCAAGACATGCTTGGAAGTCCTAACCCACCAGCCACATTCTCCAGACATTGCTTCATTGGACTATCACTTGTTTCGATCAATGAATTTCCCTTCAAGTCTCTGGATCATAAATCAATCAGAAAAATGTTTGAATACATAATATATAGAAGAAAGACCACTGTGTCAAATTTGTGCGCAATTTGGTCAAAGGCCGAATCCATTCAAAAACGTCGTTACCTTAAAATAGAAAAAAAAATTACTCATCGAACTTTCGAAGATTGTAGCAAATTTTATTCATGAAAGTCTTCAGAATCGTGAAAATAATTTGATATATAAAAAAAGACGTGTCATTTCCCAAAATGAGATTGTTCAGTCCCATTTTGAATGTTTATATTCCCAATTCGATTGTGTTTACCAATTTCAAGTTGCTCATTCTCCTTTTGAAATTGTTTAATTTGATTGTGATTAGTCTCAATTTGAGATTGAAAAGGTATAGATTTCTTAGTAGCTAGCAAGCGTAATGGGGAACTAGGACACAGGGTTTATAGAAAACCAACCCACACTCCCAATCATCATCCAAAACAGAAAAGAGAAGTTATCAAAAGACTCGTAGAGTGAGTTTGACGTCCAGAATTTCTGGATGATGAAGTTGTACATCTTCAACATGCATTCACTGCTCGATTCACTGTCAATGTATATAATGTCGAAGAAATTCAGGATACAATAATTCCACACGTGATGATAACACATCACAAATCACCCCAAATGGAAGAGCAATCTTACCATACATCCCTAAAGGCACAGATAGAATTGGTAGAATACTGAAGAGGCACAACATCGAGAACGTTTATATGTCGACACAAAAATTGGTCAAATGATCAGAACTACCAAAGACAAAGTCGATCCACTTTCACAAGCCTGTATTTACAGGATACCTTGTAACTGCGGCAAAGTCCACATTGGTACAACGAAACGAAGTATTAATATTAGAATTAAAGAGCACCAACGATGCTGTTGACTGAATCAGTATAGAAGAATCTGCACTAGCTTAATATGCTCTAACAGATGGACACAATATAGTTTTCTTAAAGGCAGAGGTTATTTCGAATATCATAAGTTAGTATCCTAAGATGAACATGGAAGTCATTGAGATTTATAAACATAAAAATAACACGAGCAAAAAATAATACCTTGGATGCATTTTGTGCCATTACACTCACCTACAAAATTTCAAGAGCATTGACCTTTTCGTTCAGAAGATAATAATAATAATAAACCTTAATTTGATCCAAAATACCATTACAGATGTTGATAACATCAAAACAAAACAAACACAGTTAGTACTCCCAAACTCCCTAAAATCCATCGAAGGATTTCTCATTTATAAACTCATTGATGCTGTAATAACATTCTTCACATAAAAATCGTTTCAATGTTTTCTTTTGTAATACAATATTTTTACATTTGAAACTTTTAGGTAACAAATTCTAAGCATAAAATAAGTATTATTTTTTGTATATATGTATAAATTGCTTTCTCTATACTTAAAAAAACTTTACGTCTTGTATTGTTTTCATGGTTTGAGAGCAATATTTCAAAATCATCATAATTATTAATTACAAACATTATAGTTTCATATATGTACAAACTGTAAAAAGTTAGTATTTCATTATCAATAAATATATTTTCACAAGTTTCAGTTGGTTTTAACTTGAAAATTGTCCTCAAGCATCTTTTTTGTAGGATGAATACTCTATTTGAGTCAACAGCGTTTGCCCAGAAAATTATTCCATATCGTATTCTAGAATGCACGTAAGCATGATAAGCTGTCATTGCTGCACTAACCCCAATTGTGTTCCTTAATATTTTTAAAGCAAAGCAATATCTTGCAAGAGTTGTGGAAATGTACTCAATAATATTTTCTTGATTCCATACTTCAGCCCAACCCTGTATAACAGTACTCAAAACTTATCGGAATCGGAGAAAGCGATAGATACCTTGTAATTCATATTATTTATTCCATTAGCATAGACGCCATTTCTAATTCTCTGGGAAAACGACACCTGCTCCGACAAAGTTACTGAGCCCCTGTCAACAATAACTACGCAGCAAACTCTTCCTCACACCAGTTGAACACATTTAGGGGAAATTGTTAATCCATTAATAAACGAAAGATTAATGGGGGATCTGTAGCAGACACCTCATTGTGGAATTTACATATGATAAATTCGCGGCTAGAAGGACGGTGTATTGCACAACTAATCATCTGTCTGGCAGTAATTAGCACCGTTTACCATCAAGTTTAGCTTCAGTCTGTTGGGTTTTATCGACTGAGCTCGGGGAATGAAGCTGGGTCTTCCGTTTGTTTGACATTTCAATATTGCCTGCTTTAAATGAGACTACTAATCAGTGTTCCTCGTACAGCTTGGCCTTGAGTTTGCATTATATGACTTGGTGAATTTCTTGGAGTCAGGACTCATTGAGCTAAATGATGACGAAGAGTTCATCTTGCATCGAATTGTGAAGATTTCTGTTTTTGCTCGCACTCTAAAAGGATCGGAAGTTGTCTTGACAATCATTAGGTACGAACTTCCGAATTATGTGTTTGTTTCCGACAAGATGCACTAATTTGATTCGACGTACCATACCCTACAGCCACCTCGATGCAAAAATAAATTTAAACTCCATCCTGTAGCATTCCGATGGCCCTGTTTGCCTCAGCGTTTGTTAATTTACTTCTTGGCATTTTCAGAAAACTCGTTTCAAATCGAAGCCGTTGATAAACTCAGGGACGGGCCGAAGCCAAATGTTTGGGGGGGATATCCATAGAAAATTCTTCAACTGGACATTGAATTAACAGGAAATCGTTATACATTATTATGCTATAATATTTGTTTCGGTAAACAAAGATTCGAAATGATGAATTTCAAAGAAGTGAGGAGTCATTAATTTTTTTTCCATCTACGGAACATTCAATTAAATGGATTTCATGGAGTTTGTTTTTTTCATGCAGAGCATCTTGATGTTGTTTGAAACTTTGAGAAACACTACTTGTTTGTTTCTTCAGTTTTGTAGTTTTTTTATATCATGGAATCTGGAAGCGAAGACATGGCTCATTTTCATCAGAGAAAATATTTTTTCTGAAAAATCTATTCTTTTTATTCCGTAAAAGGAGTAAATATTGGGAATCAAAGTTATGAGCAATTAATGTTAATTTTCCAATTTTCCATAATTAATTTATGGAATCTTTTTGTTTTTGGAATACCTTGAAGTCTGTTTGAAACTTTCAGACACACCTCTTGTTTCATTCTTCAATTTAGTTCAGTTTCATTTTTTGGTGTATGTATCTCAAAATTTCAAGCATCATAAAACAAGATACTTTTCACGAAAAAGCAGATTCCATAAAATAAAGAAATATACATGATTGAATGTTGGGTAGATGAAAAATCAAAATTAATTACTGACCACTTTGATGAGATTCATAATATCGAAACTGTTCATCCCTAACATGGGTCCATTTCACAGAATAATATGAACAAAGTTTTCAGAAAGTATATTTCGTTTGATAAAGAATGAGCCTTTTTTTGCTTACAGATTCTATGAAATAAAGAAAAGCAACATAACTAGGGAATAAAATACAAATGTATGTCGAAGTGTGTGTCATAAACAGGCCCCTCTTTCGCCTAGGGCACTTTGGGCAAGGGCCCAGGGCCCCGCGATCGATAGGGGCCCCGCTCAGATTAATTGTTCCGAACTGAAAGGATCGAAGATTTCCTCAATAACATTTGGAAATTCCCCATTTCATAGAAAATTCCCCTATATTATTATATAACTGATTTATTCGAAAAGACCTCAACTGTTCTTTATTTCGAAATTACCTTTCGCGTACTAAAATTACCTTCAGGTAAAAAGGCAGAAGTGATCATTCACAATAATTCCAAATGGATTGGAATTCAGAGTCTTTTATCAACAAGTTCTCGAAGGTTGCAATTTTTATGATCCTTGCTCATTCATACTGGTATACACTAGATAAGAGCAATTATTAGTTTGTGTTATTTGTTGGGGTGGTTAGCCATAAAACATCTGTTCGAATCGGGTTGTTGATCACATTCTTGTATTCATTGGGAAGCTTCCAAGGAAATCCCTACATAATTTCAGACAGCGCTACAAGACAATAAATCAGTTGCGTACTTATCAGAGGGCCACGCAGAACTCGCGGTGCAGGGAGGTTCGGCACCAAAGGGGCCCCCAAGTCAAACTAAAAGCATAAAATGACGCCCCAATTATTTCATTCTATTGAACTTGCCGGTTCGCGAGATTTTTCCCATGATATAATGAACAAAACTCATACAAAGAAGGTAAAATTATCATTCCTAAAAAATAGAGAAATACTCCTAAATTATAAAAAAATATATGAGTTTTCCAGTAATTCAATTCGAAAGTTGAATTATCACTCAATTACTTCATGTGCTACCCTGTTTTCAAGGGTTTTTTTTAATATACCGTCAAGCTTTTCGGGACTCTCCTTAAATGTGTCGCAAACACGTCTATCATACTTTTGAGCTTACTTAACTTTGGACAAAAGTGGCCAGAAGCTTGCTTATCGACAAGTTGATGGATATGTTTGCACAGAAAAATTAAAAAACGTGAATGCAATTTTGTTATAAAATTTTTTTTCAAATTCTTACCATTTCCAAGTGTAATTCAGAAACCGTCAAGTGTATTTCAGATTAGTCACTTCAATTTCAGAATGCGTCATTTGAATTTCAGATTAGTCAATTAAATTCCAGAAAACATCGAATGTATTTCGGATCACTCATTGAATTTCATTCGATATTTTCTGAAATTCAATTGACGAATCTGAATAACATTTGATGTTTTCTGAAATACAATTGACTAATCTGAAATACAAGTGATGCCTGAATACTAACTGACGGTTTCTGAATTACAATTTTTTTAATATTTTCCAAAATATTGGAGGTATCGAAATTGAAATTGCATATTCGTAATCTGCGACCTCGGATTAATATAATCTATTCATCTCGTTAGTATAGAAAGAAAAAAAAATTTTTTTTCGAAAATTTAAAAAAAGGTATACCGAATATGAAAATTATTCCGAAAAAATTTTTTTTCATTCTATATTGATGAAGTAAAAAGATTATATTAATTCGAGGTCGTAGATTACGAATATGTAATTGGAATTTCGATACCTCCAATATTTTGGAAAATATTACAAAAATTCCAAAATTTTTCTGGAAAATCGGTAAACTTTGAAGAGCAGATATAAGAAAAGTATGGATGCTATAGTTCTGGTCTTTTCCCCATATTATAGTACGTTTCTTTGAGAATAAAATGGTGTATTCACCTTTTTTCTATTAAGGATATTTCAGATTTCGTCACGTTTTCCGCAAAGATCTATTTTTCGGAAAATTCAAATCGTTATAATTTCTACAAAAAATTGAAAAAAAAAAACGAATAGCATATTCTTGATCTACGCCCACGAATTAGTTTATAATCTCAATTTGGTCGATCAATTCAAAAAAAAAATTTTGGCCAAAAATCGCAAATTTTTCCATACATGGAAAAATTGCCAAAAATTCGATTTTCGAATTCATCAACTAAATTCATGTTATTAGTTAATTCGAGGGCGTAGATTAAGAATATGCAATTACTTTTTTTATAAAACGATTTTTGTAGAAATTATAACGATTTGAATTTTCCGAAAAAAGGGCCTTCGCGGAATAATTTACGAAATCCAAAATATCCCTCGTAGAGAAAGGATAAATACACTATTTTATTTTCAGAGAAATGTACTATAATATAGAGGAAAGACTAAAACTATAGCATCCATCCTTTTTTTATATCTGCTGTTCAAAGTTGGCCGATTTTTCTAAAAATTTTTAGAATTTTTCGAATATTTTCCAAAATATTGGTAGTATCGAAATTGTAATAACATATTCATAATCTACGACCTCGAATTAATATAATCTATTTATCTCAATAATATAGAAAGAAAAAAAAATTTTTTCGGAAATTTTAAAAAAGGTATACAGAATATGAAAAAAAAGGTATACAATTGGAAATGGTTTAGTTTCTAGTTACTTTTATATCAGAATTTACATTATTTTGTTTGGAAATTTTTGTTATTCAATATATAAATTATTTTCATAACATTTTTGTCATAATTTCCCTTTGAAAAACTTCAGAGAAATCTTATCATGAATAATAGATCTATAGAGGGGAGGCCGAATTTACGCCACGCCACCACAAGAAATTTCAGGGGATTCCAGGCTAAAAAATCCCTTCCCCCTTTCGAGTATCGAAATTCCGTAAATCGGCAAAATTCTCTCGATTTGATAATTAAATTACATCACGGCATTTACATACCGTGGCTATGTGTGACGTGAATAAACCTACTCGGCGGTAGGGGATTCCCCTGTATTTGTATTTTGTATGTGGTATTGTGGGTAGGGGCCCCATTATCCCAATGTGCCCAGGGCCTCCAAGAGGTTAAAGACGGCCCTGGTCATAAATCAAGATTTTCAATTTAGTAGAGAAACGCTTTCGACCCAAATCAGTCATATTGAAGAAACAATTTTGAACAAAATTTCCTAATTTGAGTTGGCGATTTCGATCTCTTTGCTGCGTTTATTGCAATCAGTGTTTAAAATTGAGGATGTATTTGGTGTTTTGACCGATTTTTGTTGTCACTACCCATAATTTTCTTTCACAGTTGTTGTCCTTCGAGCATTTTCAGTTCATGAAATTTTTTATAAGGCACAACATAACTCAAACTTCACTTTGAATCTTTTTTGGTTCATTATTCGAATTTATTAACACATATTGTTTATTCGCATATTCGCAAAACTATAACACAATGTACGAAGAGCATACCTAATGATGATTCTGCTTAAATTTATGATACCAGATGGTTTTTTTATGACACAGTCCATGCGACGTAAATGAAAAGTTCACAACTATACTTCTTGAGGCCGCATCTCTCCCAATACTGGATGGATGGAAAAAATATTGGGTTAAATACCATTTATTGTCGGCTATACATATAGGTAAATTTGTGTTTTCTAATTCTGATTCCTTCGTATTTCATAACTCTCTCGGAATTATGTAATCCAGTTGCTTTGAACTTTTTCCAACTGCTTTTAAATTTTGCCAACTGCTTCGAAACTTTTTCAACCGCTTTGAAAATTTTCCACCTGCTTTGAAATGTTTACAACTCCTTTGAAAATCTTCCGACTGCTTTGAAAATTGCCAACTTCGTTCAACATTGGCTTATTAACATTGTTCGAGGATGGTTAAGAAGAAGGTTTCAAATTTCTGATAACTTCTGGAACTCTTGACCTCATATACTCTGAAGTGTAGCTGGAAACTATCTAATAAATGAAAAATAATAGAAAATAAATAAAAATATATCCTACCCTTAATTGTTTTTGGCGAATGAGTTCTTCGTCATGAAAATATCCATCAGAATATCCTGTCTCATAAATAAGCTCACGAACCTGATAGCATTTCACACTAAGTTATTATCGGCAGTCTGAACAAGCAGCCAAACGCAGTAGCGTGTTTTCGAGCAAGGAACTTATCTTAAAATTAATTAGTTCGTGTTAAATTTCTAATTGGATTAAGCTGCAAGGTGCAACCGAAATAGTCTGCCGCTAATGAATTACCCAAGGGTTTTGTTCCGCATCTTTTAAGGGCACGTAGGGATTTAAGCGACTATTAGCCGATATGGAAACTTCAGATGGTGCCACTTATGGGCATCTGATAAAAGATATCTATCGGAATATCAAACTAGATAACTAATTAAATGAACATTTCCTCATTACCATTCTGTTCCGGATAATGAAAAAGGATATGCTTTCATAGTTATTCTAGAACAATACTATGGAGTAGTCTCCTATCATAGAGTTACCTTCGTTAATTGTAAAGTTAACTTCACTAATCGTTGAAGGGCTATACTCGAACGGTGAGTTCTCGTATAATGGTTCGTTTAAAGTTAACGGTCCAGAACTCATTCTGTTAAAGGACGCGCATATTCAGGTAAATGAGACAAAAATAGGTATATACGAGTATTAACATATGGATATCACTATCAATTAAACAGACCCCTTTTCAATGAATGTTGGAACTTATACGTACTTATACTTAACTGCATGTTAGTGTGGATCGTTTTTCATGAATGTTGACATTTATGTCAAGAAAAATAGATAGTAATCATAAGCTCGTTAGGGATATTTTTTCAATAGATTTCTAATAATGTAACTTATTCATGTAATAACAAGTCTATGTTATGCAGCGTCCATCAATAACTACTCTGTGCATGGTAACAAATAATTTTATAATACCTCTTATCAGAAATGTTCAGGTTGAATACATGGGCAAGCATACAGATCGCTAATTGGAAACATCACAGTTTCTATCGTAAATTCGAACAAGGCGATGTTCTAGTGAAACAGTGGCAGAATCAAAACCTCATAGGAAAGTGATATCGAATAAACTTCTGGTCCGACATATTCGGTTGGTCGGGGATGTAGAGTACAACGTATGGTAGAAGAAGGATCGAATCGAATCAGTAACACTAACACTCTAAACGTGGTATGAAATATTTCATTATCTATTGTAAATGAATACTACAATTTTATTCCACTCTGATGCGAGAAATTTATTTGCCTTAATGAATAACACAAACAGTTAATAAGTATTCAGGTTCTTTTCGCCAAAACCGGTTTGAACATGAAATGAATTCTACAAGAAGAAGAAATTTTAAAACAAAAATACATTCTATACAAAAAATTTAAAAACAAAAATTAATTCTATGGGGAAAAAAGGAACAAAAACAAATTCTAAAACATACGAAAATGAAATTCGACAAACTCAAATTGAATTTTCAAATAATCCACCTTGATGTGCCAAATTGAAGTCAAATCTATTTTATTATCTCATATCTCTGGGAAGATTAGGCATTCCTGTTATTTTGGCAAGAAGTTGGATTATTTTGGATCTTAATTCAATGATATCCGTCGCTCTTTCAATTTCTTACTCATACACGAAATTTTTCAGAGCTTCCCAGAGAGTGAAATCATTGAGAGGTAAATCTGGAGATCTGGGAGGCCATTTGATCGATCCATTTGTCGAAATGACACGGTTTATGACTGGGACATCCATCCTGTTGAAACCAGGCATCATCGAAATTAATTGGTAGCTGCCGAACTGTCGGAATAATTTTTTAAAAGCTCCAAATATTCTGAAGCATTTGAATTTCCTTCGATGAAAAATGGCCCTATGATGTAATTTCCCAGTATGCCTGTCCAAACATTAAGTTATTTAGTAGGATACTGGGTACGCACAGAAATACTCAGGTGTTTTTTCTTCCTAGACCAATATCTTACTACTGATGGGTTATGTTTTCTATTCAAGCAAAATGATGACTCATCAGTGAATAAAATATTGCTCCAGAATTGAACCACTCTCATTCCCTTTTTCCATCATTATGTCACTAAATTTCTTTCTTTCGAAATGGTCTTCTGGAAAAATTTCTTTAGAGATTCGCACCTAATAACATTTGAAACCATTCTTTTTCAAAATATTCCGAATAGTTTCAACGCCCAAATCGACTTATTCAGCAATTTCTCTGCTTGAACAATTTTCAGAATATACATACGAAATCAAAATTACACAATATATCTGTTTTTTGCAATTGTGTAATCTAATGAGAAGTTTTGGACCATACTTGATGTATCTAGTCATCTACACGAGAATGTATCACAATGAAATCCGTCAATTGGTTCATGAATCATTGACTTTTTATTGAAAAAAGAAAAATTTTTCCTGCTATCAGCAACGAAAATAGAAATCATCGATGAGTGACCTCTAAATATTAATATTCCAAGCTAATATTTTCACAGTCACTTTTTTCAGATATCCTGAAGATAATTAAAAATAGAGTTTCGTGAAAACCAACAAAGTCGTTTTTTTTTATAATTTTTTCCCCAAAAATACCTCAGTATTAGCATCGAATCGAATAACTTTTGAACGGGCCGTTTTATCGAAATATCGTAAGGGACATCTTTGTAGAGTATCTAATTGCCTACCCGAAAATGTATCACACAATGAAATCCGTCTATCAGCTTATCAACAAAGAATTTCTCATTGAAAAAAGAATTTTTTCCCTGCTATTAGTAGGCAAAATAGAAAACATCGATGAGCGACCTCTAAATATCAATATTTAAAGCTGATATTTCAGCAGAGGTCTTTTTTCGGTACACTGAAGATAAAATTTTTTTTAAATAGTCTAATGTACATCTTTCTCGTGTGAAATAAAACGATGGTTCAAGTTCATTCAAAATTTTGCTCAATAAATATAAATTTATGTTCAATATCATTTGTTTCGAACCGTGTGAACAGCTAACTTTATGAGAGTCAGACGAAACAACACATTCATTCGACGTATCAGCTTCCAAAACATATTCGAATAAAATTTCATAACAATGTTGCCCGTAGTTTCGACAAAATCGTAAAAAATATGTATATTTTTTTCTTCAACGACCTCCATCTTTAGATGGCGTTTAGAAAATTCCAGACTGAAGAAGCCTCAATTATTTTTCAGTTTACTATCTATCCTAGAGACTGCCTGTATTCAAGCAAATATTGGTCATTCATGTAAGTACTAGAAGGGACATAACCAAGGCCAAAACCAACATCATCCGTGGTAATTACCGGTTATTCGCTTGAAATCGATTACAGTCGGAATGACCACTTCCGTTATCAAAACGAGAGCTATCTCCGTATAAACAAGCCCGACATTCAAGATCACAAGAACTACAAACCAAACCCTCACAGATGTGCGGATACTCATGTAAAACATAACTCCAGCAATTAACATCGGAGTACGGTCACTCATTTGAGCCTCCTGTAAGCACAACATTGCCGTTCTTCTGCCGAGTGGCTGCTCACGAATAAATTTCCCTCAACATCGTGGCCAAATATTTATCCCCGGAATCTTCGGTTTTAATGAAACCCGTAAAATATGTACACCGTTTGCGGAACAGTCTGTAGATTATTTCCAAGTGGTTGCGGCCGTTTATCATTGCGCAGTTTGGAACAAAGTTTCGAAATTAGATACGTTTCTGCCGAATCAAGCGGGCCGCAAATTCGCAATAAAACCCTGTTTTCGCATAAAACTACCAGGCGAAATAGTTATTATTCTGCACCGACGTGTTCCACAATAAGTTGCCGACGTTTCATCATCTGACTCTTTGATTTTATTCTGATTAAAATAGTTCGGTCGACGAAACATGGACGTCTGATTGCCTCTCTCGGTTCGGGATCTAATAAGCGTCGGGCTCTGATTGAAGGCAAACAACGGTTGCATTCTGTGCAGATTACACAATTGAATGTTCTTTTTTGCGTCTGTTTCTATGAACGTCATCATTTTGCCCAAATGTGGGTTATTTTCGAACTTCGTGCCAGGATAGTATTAAAAGCAAAAATTATAGAGAACGAAGGTTGAAAACGAAGTACTTCACTTACGTCAGCGCCATCTAGTTATTCCGAAGTAATTCAGAAAATTTCTGAATGCGCCAGATATTAATAAATAAACTGCTCCACAGAGTGTGGGATATCAACCTAAATTGCAAAGAAATATAGTTCAAATGAAATTTTGTGATGAAAATTCACATTGATATGATTTCAAGTTTCAGGAAATAAAATTAATTTTAGCCTGTAGGTCTGAAGCGTATACGGATGGTTAAGAAAAATCGACTAAAATAACGAAATTTTATTCCCAGAAAATTCAACGATTTTAGGGCTTTCAATACAATGTATGGCCTCCACGGGCATTAATAACAGCTTGACATCTCCTTTGCATATTACACACGAGGTTGTTGAACATTTCTTGAGGAATTTGGTTCAATAAACGGGGCACAAGTTCTCTCAGATCCTTTGAGGATTCTGGGGTAGTTTGATGATTTTCTAATCTTTTTTGGAGCATATCCCATACATGTTCTAAGCAATTGAAATCTGGTGAGTGCGGAAGTATTGGTAAATTGGAATACCAAGCTCCTCGAGCGCATTCTCAACTATGGCTGCACAGTGCGGTCTAACAATATCGTCTATAACTTGAAAAGTTTCACCGATAGCAGCGTGAAAATTTGGCAAAACATATTCCCAGGACCACTGTGTAGATCTTTGGGCTCGTTGAAACATATCCGGCCCATACCATAACACAACCCCTTCGGAATGGATGGACTTCTTGGACATAGCGACGATTACGGGGTATGCGTGAAATTCTCCATACCCTTATTCTTCGAGAATCTGAAAATCGTCCATATCTGGATTCCTCAATGAAAAGGACACTACGCCATTGATCGTTCTAATGGATATATTGCCTTGCCTATTCCAGTCTTTGACGCTTATGATCACGTGTTAAGGGAACTCCTTTTAATGGACGTCTAGAACCTACACTTCATCCATCGAGAGACGATACCGCTTCTAAACAACAAGGCGGAGCCAAATTCATCAGAACCGGGTTTAATCTTCAATGTTTCAGATTTCAGATTTTCCGTTTGTTTCCATGTTAACCATACGCTACATAGATAGATCAGATTTCAGTTCAGTCGATAAATATCTTTCGTGGTGATTGCCCATATCGGCGCGTTCAATCGAACATATTGCGTGTTATAATTTTAAAAACAATGACGAGTTCTACAGATTCTGCCCAGGAATTTACAACAAAAAAGCGATCAAAAAAACGTTCATTTAGTAGTACGGAAAAAAGCATTATGAATAATATTTATACATCGACAATGGAATCGCGTCCTGAAGCTTTAATATCGTAAATAGTTAAACAGACTGCTTCTACCAGCGGAGTAGGTGAAGCTTCTGTGTACAGAATTATTAGGGAAAAGAAAAATAGTACAGCAGTATTTTCTTCACCGAAAAAGAATAAGCCCAGAAAAACCATACAGGACAAAGTGGATGATTGCGATAAAACTGTTATACGACAAATTGTACATCAATTTTTTTTTCGGAACGAGATACCAACTATAGACAAGGTTCTTGGATCTGTTAACGACGACGAAAGCTTGCCAAATTTTAAACGAAGTACTTTCCATAAATTTCTAAAATCATTAGATTTCAAATATGTACGTAGGGGTACAAATAGTGCTTCATTAGAACGAGCAGAGATTATTTTATGAAGACGAAATTTTTTAAAATCTTTGAAAAAAAAATAATAGATTGGTTACGATCAAAAAATATCCACTTCGATGACGAAATGCTTAAAGTAGAACTTTTACAATAAGTGAGGCTGAATATGATAAATATGTTGTTGATCAATTGGCATCTACTTTATCCAAAGCTCAAGTTAATGAGTGACGAAACACTTCGATAAAAGATAGATAGTGCCCCGGCGCCGCGCTTCGCTTGGCTCATGTTGGCGGATTATAGCCGACTTTGTAAGTACATACATTGAATCAAAAACGACCAATAATTTTGAAATATATATTCATGAATAAATCACTCAATTGTCGTACCTAATACAGATCTGGAGAAGGCGGAGAAAGCACTAAACGGGAGCCAATGAAAATATTCATAACCTTGTAAGCGTACATTTAGTTGTTGACTTCCACTATCAGATCTCGCTGGATATCGTATAGATTTACCTCTCTCAAACGTCGTCTGATGATTTCGATGGAAATTTGGACCCCATCTGCATTTTGAAGAGTATTCCGTAGCATTCTACACGTAGATGTAGGCTTTCTTTTCGCCGAAACGGTGATGAAACGATTCTGAGCAGGTGTTGTTTTTCGTCGCTCACCAAGCTTTGGTCTTTTCAACACGGAACCTGCCTCCCTGAACCTATTCCAAAGTCGAGATATCACACTTTGGCTAACTTGGAGCCTTTCCTTCTAAAACAACCTGAGTTAGGCTACCCTGAAGCATTCGGATAGCGCTATTAGCCTCAGCGTTCGCTAATTTACGTCTTGGCATTCCGTCTCGAATCGAAGCCGTTGATAAACTGACTCCACTTCAAAATAGGAACATTCATGAAGCATATGCAAAGAACCAAACTTCAGAAAAAACGCGACCAGATTGACGAAATGTGTGAAATTATCTCAAGCATCGATATACAGGGCGATTCATTATTGAATGAGCGGAAGCTGAGGATAAATAGAGGACACTTGGGTAAATCAGAATAATCATATTCAAAGGATCCATTACTCTTCATAATAAAGATACATAGTGTTCTATCGATTTTGTCAATTTCTTCAAATACCCAAAACTTTCATATTTTTATGATATTTTATACATTTTTGCTCTGCAATAGCGGGTTCTGGGTCCGGTAAAGAAAAACCTGAGCAATACGATTCACCCCAAGGAACATAACCTGTATATCAACAAATCGTGAGTTTGATAAGATTTAAAAAAAATTGGAGAGCAAACCAAAGGTGAGTCCCGTATCTACTTCTGCATGCGTTTTCAATACTGAGTGTAAATCTAGTCAAATCTGAATATTACGCACACAGAAAACAAAATTTCAAAAAACTCAATTTTTTTCGTTATTCAGTCAGTTATTTTCTAGGTCACAAACTTGAAATAGAAGGAATAAACAAATATATATTCGAATAAATCTGCAATAATTTCAAGAAATTTTACCACTGAGAACGACAATATTCCTTAATAATCTATTTAAATTTGCGATGAACAATATGATTAGCAAATTTGAGTTTTGAAAAACAATCGTTTTTACAAATATGGCTCAAAATGTTGAAATAATCACAGAAATGCCTTGAGCTAAATTTTGTCAAAACTGCTTCTTCCCCATTTCTCAAAGGCTTCCAGAAGTAGGTTTGGTATAGCATTAAGGTTTTCAAAATGTTTGTTTGTCAAGACATGAATGTGTAAGTTAAATTGTTCATCTTAAATTTAGATATTTAATCAATTTAATATCTTCTCATTTTCAGTGGTGAAATTATTTTAAATAATAGAGATTCATCCATATACATATTTGTTAATTCATTGTGTTTCAAGTTTGTCACCCCAAAAATAGGTGCCTGATCAGATTAAAAAACATCGAACAAATTGATAAATACTGAATAAAATTCTGTTTTTCAAAATTTTGATTGATGAATATAGAATATTCAAATTCTACTTGACTTATTAAGTATTAAAATCGCATGCGGAAGTACGAGAAACACCTTGCTTCCTTCACTTTTTTATCTTTCTCTCGAATCGAATGTCCTATCAAATTTAAGGAGGTGTTTTTTTTGTGTTGCATCTTAGTTATCAATTTTTCCTAAGCCAGACCTAAAATAATTCAGTTAATACTTCAGTAGGATCTCTCTATCTTGATTAAGATGAGAGATAAACCCTTTGAATATAGTTAAATCTGACCTAGGTCAGTGTCCTCTATCTACGCTCAGCATCCCTCCATTTACCATTGAATCATCCTGTATAGACACACTTTTGTCCGAATTAGATGCCACACCCATCATAGCATGTTGGATTGCATGCGGTGGCAGGATTATTTTTCACGGCGCTCATAAGCAGATAGGAGAATTCCCCTGTCTGATGTGTCTAGACATTTTAATACCATAATAATATACGCAAGTCGCGGGTATCTTTTATTTCGCTATACATAATTTCAGATGCACCCTCGGAAACTCGAAAAAAGCTGCATAATACAGGTGAATTACGCCATTAAACCATTCCAAACTCGATGAATGGGTTCCACATTCATAAAAATGTCTTTTACGACCAAAATACGAGTTATCATTAGAGAAAAAAGCTAAGGTTTATAAGGTTCCAGTCTGACGACCGGATTTTGCATGTCATTAAACCGCATAAATTATACGGTCATGTCGGAGAGCCCTAATTGAATATTGAATCTTATAGGACACGAGACACAATTTCTCTACTGTACGATACTGTGAAAGGCGTGAGAGTGGAACCAGAACTAAAATCACTATCTTCAACGAACGTACTAGAGGTACCAGAGATTTCATGAAATTTGTCAATCTGAATCATAATTATTAGATCCGGGTCGATCATTTTTTATACCGAAAAAAGTTTAATTAGAATGAAATCCAAGAGATAATTAAGGTGTTTCAAAAAAAAGGTGACCCCCTCTCTAGGATGGATAGAAAACTGAAAAATATTAGGGGTTTGTTCAGTGAAGAATCTTCGTAACGCCAAAAGTTGAAAAGTTAAAAAAAATTCACATTTTTTACGATTTTGTCGAAAATACTGGTAAGATTGTAATGACATTTTATACGAATATGATTTGGAAGCTGATACATCTAATGAATGTATTTTGATGTCTGACTCTTATAAAGGGCGGTAGTTACACGGTTCGTACCAAGTTGTTTTTAACATAACTTTTTTGATATTAGATTCATTGAACTGAATTTTGAGCGATATCAAACATCGATGCTGGTATAAGGTAATGATGAATGTATTGAACTGAACAAAAAATCACAAGAAAATAAAAGAAAGGTATTAACATAAAATATAATCAAAGTGAAGTAGGTGTTCAACATGTCCTCCGTTTTCACGAATACACAAGTCTACCTTTTTTCTAGTTAATAATTAATAGTTTGAAAGGGGTTGTGCCCCCTGACAAAGCTTTACAACTCGCCTTCCAGTCCCAGAGATCTTATGAAATCCAATATCTCGGAAGGCTTCAGTGAGTCTAATTCCCCACTCCTACAGGTCTCTTGACCAAAGCATTGCTTCCTTTGGCTTACAATGCCAAGGCATTCTGTGACTAGGTGAATAGGAGTTTCTTCCTCCCCCTCACAGAATCTAAATTCGCTAGTGTCCGATACGCCCATTCTCAGCAAGTGCTTTCTGAGGCAACAATGCCCTGTAAGAAAGCCAGTGAGGCGGTGTAGTTGGTTCTAACTGAGATCCAAATATTTTTTGGATCTTGCAGTTTCAAAATTCTGAAGGAACTTTTTGGAATGATTCAGCCCTAGATATTAATCTAGAGAGAAAATATCAGAATTGTGACATAGCTATTCACTCAGATAGTGAAGCTGCTATTAAAGCACTGAACTCCTATGTCATCGATTCAAAGTCGACATGGGAATGCCGGAGCAAATTCAATGAGGTAGGCAAGAAAAATAAGGTGCTTTTAATCTGGGTTCCTGGTCATTCGAGAATCACAGGTAACGAAGAAGCCAATAAACTTGCCAGAGAGGGTGCTCGGAAACCATTCACTGGCTCAAAACTTTTCATTTCGTATGGGAAAATGTACCTATAAGAAAGAGTTTCTGAAGAAGGAGAAAACTGAAAGAGAAACACTCTGGCAGAATCTCCCAGGGTTGGATCACTCTAGAAAGTTCCTCCGGAATTTTGAAACTGTAAGATACAAAAGATATTTGGATCTCACTAAGAACCAACTACACCTCCTCACTGGCTTTCCTACAGGACATTTTCGCCTCAGAAAGCACTTGCTGAGAATGGGCGTATCGGAAACTGACGAGTGTAGATTCTGTGGGGAGGAGGAAGAAACTCCTATTTACCTAGTCATAGAATGCTTTGGCATTTTAAGCCAAAGGAAACAATGCTTCGGTCATCAAGAGACCTGCATGATTGTGGAATTAGCCTCTTTGAGGCCTTCCGAGATATTGGATTTCATATGATCTCTGGGACTAAAAGACCGAGCTGTAAAGATTTGTCAGGAGTCACAATAGACCATAGGGTAGCAGTGGACTGTTACCCCTTTGAAACTATCAACTACTACATTAAATATAGCAACAACCTGTGCCACCTGTGCCTACTTGCCGACACCGGTCTAAAACAGCCAAAAACAGACGTTCTTTCATGAATTTGTCGACATTTGAAAAAAAAACAGCATATTTTATTTGGAAGGAAAAGTTACTTTTCATGACTTGCTCTCTATTACCAGCCTCACTCCGTTCGGCTGTTAAACACTAGCGCATCATGAAAAGTATCATTTTTCCTCCATATAAAATTATATACTATTACTCCCTGCTACAAATTCTGATGAAGACTTGCTCGATCCTTCCTTGAGTTCGATCTCAACCTATCATTTTGCCAGATAACTAAATGGCAATGCCTAGGCAATGTGAAGAGTATGGAAATTAAAATTACATTTCCATGTGCTTGTCATTATTCATTAATATTCAGGCTCCATGGAAAGCCTCCAAATTTACATTTTTTCAACTTGTTTTATAACATTTTATTCCCAGCTTTCTGAGACTGAATTCTGAACGAATGATTTCTAAAACGTTGATGAAGAGACACCACCGACGTTCAGTACGAATTTATAGGGTGCAATCTATAACATCAAAGCCCATAAATATTGAACGCCGTGCACTACGTTCCAGGGAAGAGTCAATATTTTATTTGGACCCTGATATTTGTTCCTCCGAATTCAATTCCGACCCGAATCCTCATCTGCATATGAGCAATTCCGTGATTTCGCACTATTTCCAAATGCAATTTTTCAACTGATCGCAACGACAAATATTTGCCTGCCAAACAAACGTATCGACGAATGGTTCGAAATGGAGGTAATGATGGAGTTTGGGGAGTTTTTGTGCATCAGGAAGCAATTATGATAGATTTCATTTCCAATATTCATTCGTTTCTGCGTGAGGTTTAGTTGAAATTCAACAAGCAATTAGGTGCAGTAGGGAGAGAGCTGGTGAGTGTCAAACCACCAATATGTGGAGCTCAAACCCAAAGCCTGAACGAATGCTCTCACAATATTCACGAAATCTAACTTTGAAGAATTTTTTTTCAATCTGAATGATAATATACCAACATAAAAGGAAATACCAAAATGGGAACCTGGAATAAATATAATTCAACATGAAAATACCACTTTGAATGGACAGTTTTTTACGCTTTCATATGAAATATTCACCTGTTTAGAGACCACCAAACATAAAATTACCCGTGAATCTAAAATTTTTGAGTCCAAATCTGCTTACACATAGAGAATTTCAACTTTGAACACGTTTCTGGTATATTCGATATGCTTATATTGAATAGTAGAGGATCTAAAACCGATCCCTGAGGTACGCCTTCTTTGGTATTCCTTGTCCTTGATCTTATGCCAACAAAGTTCACTTTCAACTTTTCATTCTCCAGATAGGACTGTGAATTTTGCCAATTCCGATTCATTAATTTCCTTCATTTTGTAGATCAACCCTTGGAGCTTTATTTTGTCGAATGCTTTTCAATATCTGAGAAGACAGAAGACAGCTCCACTTTTTGTGGATAAATAAATAAATAGATCATGCATTGATTTCTTGAGACATAAAATTATGTGTGAGACAAGTCAAGGAGAATTAAAATCACAAAAAACAATGATCAAAAGCATCATTCAGAAATTCACCAACAGTATAGTAACAATTTTCTGACAACAAAGATTTTTTCAATTCTCTAAGATTCAGAAATCGAATTTGGGAAGGTTAATGATTAAATAATTTTATGCCCTAAGAAGTGAAAGACATTTCGAATTTTTTGTCTTATGTTCTGGAGTAGCACTCTACTTCTTGTATGGTAGTTGTGAAATCTAATAATTTCGGTATGCAATTTTCTTCGTCCTTAATATATACTAAGGTTTGGAGAATGAAAATACAAGACAGTGTGAGAATACCATCTCGTGATAAAACTGGTTTAAAAGACGATCTTGGAGTCATATCAAATATCATTCGTAATATTCGTTTTTGCATTATTAAGACCCAACCAGCTTGGGAAGAGTTTCCCCAAAGGAGAATATTATACGATAAATGGCTGTATACTGGGCTGTAGTGAATATAAATCAACAATGACATGGGAAGTAAGTTTCCTACTCTACTAATGGCAAAAAATGAGCTGTTCAATCTACTACATACCGAATCAATGTGATTGAACCAACGCAAATCATAATCCAGAATAGATAGATACAGTTTCTTCAATATGTGCTCTGTTAACCGCTCCAGCTGATCTATGGTCATGGGGTATAATTTTGTTTTTGTCTACGAACTTTAATAATTTTCTATATGTCAGTTCCTCTATTACTTTACTGGGCTCTACCAATAAACTTTACTATTTATTGTACTTAGCATTATTCCTATATTTTCGTTTTTTCAATATAAGTATGGTGTCAGCTGTTTCCCATCTTTCTGGAAAACATTCATTCTTCAGAATTCTATTTGCTATCCCCACAATTTCACCCTGAGCTTGTGTTGACAATTTCGAGAGTGCTTGATTCAAAATTATATCCTTTTCTGGTATTTTCCTCTTCTTGAATTGTGTCAAAACCTCTTCTCTCGATATGTTGTCGATGTTACCTTGTAGGAAACTTTCATCTATCTCTGGGATACTTTCAATAAATTTTACTTATCTGAGTCGTTGCTGGCCTCGTTTTGTTTGAATTGTTGTCTATAGGGAGTCTGCAAATCTTTCGATTTTTTGTCATTTGTTGTAGCGTGTTGTTTCCTGTAGTCAATATCGGTATTTTGGTTTTTGTTTTCTTTCTATTGAGTGATGAAGCTTTAGTCTATTCAGCTTGAGCTTGTCATTTGGATGTTTTCTTCTGTACTCTTTCTTAGCTCTTTCCTTTCTCGTAATAGTATCTTCACGATAAAACTCACTACCAGGTCTAGCAGTTGAACTATTCATCTTTATCTAACTGTGACTGTAACTATAAAATCCGAACCATTGACCTCAACGTAGTCAGAATTTGACAGGGCATTCTTAAACATGTTACATCCCAACTCTTGAAGAGACTTTTATATGAAAAGTATTTGAAACGTAATGAGATAATAGCTTTAATTTGAAAGGAAAATCAAGTATCGAAATCTGTCAGGCGCTTGGATGAGAAATATGATCCTTCCATCAGAGTTCCTGGTTTTGACCTTCTCAGGAGAATATGATCTGTTTCACGTTGTATTAGAACAGGTCATGGACGATCCAACTGTATGCTCTTTCCGATGGAATTCGGTTGGGAGCCCTATTTGTGAGTCTGAGGAAAATGAGGAGACTTTAGAACATCGAGGCTATATATCGGGGATGGCCAAGACGTCGACCGCGATCTACTGGTCGACCGCGAAGGCAATTTAGGTAGCCCGTGAGAGATAAATGAATCGTATGTAACGAACATGAAAAAGTTCTAATGGACATAACCCTCAAAGATGTATTTTCATGTCTTTCACAAATCCCTCATTATTCATCTCTATTCTACGATATGTCGACAAAAGAAGAATTATTGATGATGATTCCAATGAAGGGCAAACCAGAGGTTTCTGATTCACAAAAAGTTGCTATCACTACAGATGGAGCACCCGCTATGCTTGGACATGATGGTGACATTCCCATTTTCACCAACTATAACTGCATCATACACAAGTTTTGTGCTCTAAAATTCTGGACTCGGATGTAATTATGAAAATTGCCTTTAAAAAAGTTGATTCTATTCGAGCCAGAAGTTTGCAAAGGCGCCAATTTCGAGCTATACTTGAAGTGACCGAAGCCGAACATTCTGATCTTGCTACATGCAGATGTTAGGTGGCTTAGTTGTGGTACTTTTTTGAAGAGGTTTCGCCAATTACTGCCAGAAATCATATGCAATATATATGAAATCCAAAGGAGAAAACGTACCTGAGATTGAAAATGAAGCATAGCTCATGAGGTTGGCCTTTCTTTGTGACATAACGGAAAAACTCAATGAGTTGAATCTAAATCTTCAAGGGAAGAACAGGAATTTAGTAGGAAATTGATTGATGCTGAACCTGTTGCGATCGAAAAAGAGATATTAAAAATGATTTTCAAAAGCTCGAGCATTTGAAAATAATACAGATTTCTGGAGACTGATGTGCAAAGAGAAGTTTCCATGCCTAAGAAAAGTTGTTTCATATTTAACCTCATTTTTTGGTTCCAGTTATCTTTGCAAATCTTCATTTTCCAATATGAATATGATCAAAACACCGTTCCCGTTTAACAGACGGCCACTCAGCTTTTCTTTTGCGCATCGCAGTTACTTCTTACACTCCCCAATATGATAAAATTGTTGACAATATGCAGTGCAAAATATCAACCCGGAAAGATGATACAGAGTGGAAATTATGGATTTCATTTCCAAAGTTTAAATAAAAACAAATAATTGCTGATGTTTTATTTTTTTTTGTAAACTCTGCCTCACAGTCGCCCGCAAGAAATATTTTCGAACACAAGTAGACCTCAGAGGTCAAAAGTCTGGCCACCCCTGCTATATATAAAGTAACAAATGCATTTCTAAAATGGGTGGTTAATTTCCAAATAATTAAATTTATTCTTAATAATTGTTTTTTTTTTGCTTTTTCTTTTTTCATTTCAGATAAGGAATTGCGAGTCATTTTGTGAAGAACCTGTTCATCTGAGTCCATAGATGGATACGTTGAAAATGTTGTCTTAGATCACACTAATGTCTTTCAAGATTTCCCTGATATTTAATATTTTAAATGAATTTTTTTTCACGGACGAGGTAAAGCTTTTTTTCTGGCTGAGGTTTTTTCGCTTCTCCCATTTAATCATACTGTAGACCTGTATGGTTTTCCTGTGTTGCACCAACCTCAGTTAGGTACCTTTTTGTCTCAATATGTATTGTATTATTTTGGCTGCCTGAATCAAAAGAATATATATACAGTAGAATCCGTTTATTATGACGCCGGCTATACTGATCAATCGCTTATAATGACGCAAATGCAGTGTTAAGTTTGGTTTCATTCAAAGCTCCTTACAATAGGGTCCGGATTTAATGACTTCGCTTATAATGACATGTCGCTTACAATGACATGATTTCAGATACAACAACATGATTTTTCGAAAAATTTTCCGGTTATAGTGACCGCTAGATCGTTTTCTCAAGCCATCCTACCCTTTTTAATGCGATGAGGTTTGATACGATACGAGACATACGCGTGCCGACATGCTTTTTAGTATAATTCAGATCCTTGAAGAGATTATTAGTGTTTTGTGGACAAAATGACATCCATTGAAGCCATTTCTAAGTTGCACAATGTTGTACAGCTATTATTTCAAGTCGAAAAAAAAACAAACTCAAACTAAAATTTCAGATTAATTTTCTTAAGAATCGAAAAGTTCTTTATATTTAGTTTTTTTTGTAAGAGAAGTTATTTTTTCTGCAATAAAGCAAAATCTAAATTTGTCGTTCTTTTTAAACTGAATTCAAGAAAAATATCAATTTTGCTGAAAATCTGCTTTATGTGACGTATTTTTCATTTCTCCTCGATGTCATTATGAGCGGATTCTACTGTATTTATATCCATGAAAAATGCTGAATTTAATATACCGACATTACCTGGGATCCTGCGAACATATTGTTTTACGAATGAGTGAGAAATAATAAGCGAAAGGCGAAATTAAACCCAAACTCAATGTTCACTTCAAGGAAATTATCCACATCAAAATTATTTCGAATTAAACTTAAATTACCAGACAGACGGCCCGAAAAAAGTTAATTACCCATTCCCGAGTTCAAAGCTTTGCAGCTACAGAATGGCTAGCCATTTGAGCCACACCGGAATGGACATCCCCACCATCAACAGTCATTCAAAAGAGCTTTAGGAAGAAAAAAGCAATTAAACGAAACGAAAAAATCTTGTTTTAATTCGGACGCGACAAGCGGTGGATACATTCGGAATGTAATCTTTGATCTATATGAAAATGGAAGGAGCTAATGGAAAAAGCAGAGGTCGACATGGAACACCCAGCAGTATTTCCTTTGTCCTTTTCTCGAAGAGACCATCAGGCGACCACAATATTCATAATATCGATATTTTTTATATCACAGCAGAAATATATTCGCCTTGATCGGTTCACTTTGCCTTTGTGGAGACTAGACTGAAGTAGGGGTTATATTGTGGGGAAACTGTGCCCAACCTGAATCAGTCTTCAGACTCCAGAAACGTGTAGATAGGATTCTGGGTGGAATAGGATATAGAGAATGTTGCAAACAAGTTTTCAACAGACATACCAGATGGTTTGACCTATCTGCGGTCGGTTTTTTTTTTGTTAGAACGCGTCTTTTGAAAACTCAATTTAGTATATGAATTGCATAATAATGAAAAAAGAATATAGATTTTTCCGACAAAATAATGAAATAACCATAATTTGTCTTTTCAAATAAAAAGTTCCAGTATAGTTAGTAGGTTTATAGGGACACACAATTATTTTACGTTAAGGTATTTTGCAGATGCATTAGGGTCTGCTTGAGCAAACACTACTTTCCACACTATATTTTGGGTGTGATAGGGATTTTTATTTGAATAATTGACCTTTCACGAAGTTGGAGGCTTGACTTTCGAAAAAGAAACGTATATGCCTTAGATGAAGACCGAACTGGGCTTTAAGTTGACTTCAACATATTCAAAAGTTTTCCCTTGAGAAATGAATGCAGATCTAACAGGAAATTGGTGACACTGCATGCTGCATCCCTGTTGTCCTTTTGACGAGTAAAGGATTATCCTTGGTATATAATATATACTTTTTTGCAGCGTTGTTCACCAGTGACAATTTCTGCCACTATAACGAGATTGCACATTGTTGACGCAATTTTCTTCAATTTCAGTTCATATGTTGGCAAGTCTGAAATGGTGACATCATTGAGAAATTCTGTTGTGAATTTGACTACTCCTTCCGGTTGATCTTTCATTGAGCCATAGCAATAGTAAATTTTGTACTCTACTGCAAGTAAAAAAATTATATCATCATTGATTTCTCCAACATCTCTATTGAGAGGCGAGTTTATTGCGCTATCTTCCATCCCTTCATAATTTCCATTGGCTGATTGATCTATTACCAAATACTTCATCAATGAAATTGTCGTTCGAAATGATATTCTGCGGCCTTTCAACTTTTTTCATATCATTTTGAATCAGTTCGCCGTTTACTAATTTTATTAAGTAATTATCAAACTGGCGTTGCTCTACAGGGTGTCCGACGAATAACTGTACATACTCTTACCAGAGCTAGAGTTGGACTAGGTGCTTACTGATTGACTGTAAAAAATTAATTTCTGGATTTCCCTAGAAAGCTACAGGGTGATTTTTCAACTTTACGGAAATACTTAGACCCTCATAAAATCCAAACTTATTGACGGATATTATTGAAACTTGGGAGGTTATTGGCACATTGTAAGGTCGAGTCAGAAAGATATCAATTATTTCATTATTCTATGGCCGGACTCATTAATCTTCATTTGAAGTGTTCAGAGTGAAACAAACACCTTATATTTCGAATTACAAATAATTGATTCGCTTTTTAGAAAGAAGCTAAATTATGCTTCAATTTGTGATATCGCTTAAAGTTGTCACATCAACAATCATTTTTTCATTAATTTTGGAATTTTAAAAGTTCGACAAATTGAATTTTTCACCATGTAGAGAACTGAAAATCTAATGTTTGAATATAAAATGGAAAGTCCTAGTAGAATATTTTCGAAAAAGTTCAGAGCTTTAATAAGCACCTAATAAAAATGCAAATATGAACGAAGGAATTGCTGAGTCAACGTTATTTCAGAAGTGGTTCGAAATGAAAACCATTAGCTTGTATACTTTTCTCTTGACGAATGTTCAAATTGAATACAGCCTTGCGAATCATATCGCCATTATTTCTTAAAATATCGAAACACTCGATAATTCTGTTCATCAGAAATAATCTAGCGGGTTGAAATCATGGAGGCCATGGAATAGGTCCTCCTTGACCTATCTACCTATTTGGATAGGTATTATTGAGGTAACTTCTCACTTCCAGGCCAAAATGAGGTCCAGCTCCATCATGCTGGAAATAAATTCCTCTAATATTTATTCCTTGTAAAATGCCGGGTAAGATATTTTCTCTATTTCAGTATCGTAATGAGTTCATTACAGTACTAAAAGTAGTGCTGTAATGAAACTCATTACAGCATTGTTTTCAGTTATATTTTTCGTTTTATGGTTGTCAGTATTGACCTTCGATCGAATCAAGTTTCGAATCAAATCAATTCAAATTCCGTTATCTGTCAAATTTCGTATGTCACACCAACTGCCAAGATACAATACAAAAGTCACTAATCTGAATTTTCATTTGAATTTCGAGAGTATTTCACAAAAATTGACTGAAATAGAGAAAATACCGTCTAATACTCGTTGCAGAAGGCAATTCCAACACTCATGCTTTCGAAAACTCGCTCCTTCGTCGCTCGTTTTCGAACTTCGCATTCGTGTTGGAATAGGAGCTCATTCTGCAACTTGTATTAGAATATACTATTGTGAGAAATCTAGAAAAATCGCACTTGTTTGTTTATCACAGCACACCAAACATCTACTGAAACTTTTTGTTGTGAATTTCTCAGTCTCATACTGTGTGGATTATTTTAGGCCCTAATGTGCGAGTTATGAATATTGAACACACCATCTCTGGTGAATTAAGCCTCATCACTGAATATTATTCTGTACAAAGTGATTTTGTGATTTGCTATACAATGTGCAAAATTTAGTCTTCATCAGTAACTTTTTTAAGATAATTTATTATTCATTTTCGACCTCCACAAGATGACTAAGTCCTGTTCAGGTAAATAAATTAAATTTTTCGAACTTTATCGAAATTCAAAAATTCATTAAAAAATAATTGTTTATGTGACATTTTTAAGTGATATCACAAATTATAGCTTCTTTCTAAAAAGCGAATCAATTATTTGTAATTCGAAATACAAAGTGTTTGAATGAAATAATTGATATCTTTCTAGGCAATCCTAGTTTCGTGAGCATTTTGATGGAATTTCGAGAACATGGAGAATGAAATCTATCTGTGAGACGCTCTTATTGTCATCGCATTTTTTGATGTGTTAAAATCATGGATCAGACTTCTTCATGAAATTTTAGTCATTAATTTTTAAATTCCAGTTTTATGAATGCATGATAATCCCAGAATGCATTGCAATCAATAATTGGTTTGAAAAACCCTCACGACAAGAGAGCGAGAATTTGTGGATTTGGAATTTGAATATCGAAGGAATTTCGAAAGACAAGTGTGATAACGTTTCCAAATTAGCTGATGAACATGGTATCGAAGTGATTCTTCTGTAAGAAACCCACACGGCAACAGAAAAAAATCCTCGTGAAAGAGGACAGTTGAAAGTTATATATTGATTGATTTTTTATAAGTTAAGCTTGTTATGTTAAAAAATTATCAGTTTCGTGAATTTCAACAGATTCGGAAAGGGGAAATTGATGAAGTTTTTTCATTTCTTTCAAATTTTGTGACATAATTTTTTATAAACCTCATAACATTATTTGGCCAAGAAATCTGAATGTTGATGTTTTTTAAAGTACCAAATGCATATCTAAAATGCATTTGATTTATTCTGAATAATCGGTTTCTTTTCTGCTTTTGTCTTTTCTCATTTCAGATTAAGAATTGCGAGTCGTTTTGGGAAGAATCTGTCTATCCGAGCGCATCGACGGATAACATGAAGATGATCACACTGATGTCTTTCAAGATTTTCCTGATATTTGATATTTTATGTTATTTTTTACGGGGAGACAGGTTTTTTCGGCTGAGGTTTTTTCCCCTTGCTGTATAGTATCGTATGATACTAGTGATGATAGTATCGTATAGTATCATACGAAGAATGTTATGATACCCCGTTCTTTTTTACCTCAGCTACTTTTTGTTTCAACATTTATTGTATTATTTTAGTTCTCTTTTTCATAAGAATATATATGTTTATATATATATTGTATAATTTTTTTTGCTTATCATCATATAATATACCATTTAAAAATCGGAAAATTTACAATTCTAGGCCTAAGCTTGACGACAACATCAGAATCCCCTACTTTAAAAAATGATGGCATTCCATTCCAACACTAGACTACCTAAAAAAAAATACCGAATCCGCAGACATAGAAAATCCAGATGAAAGCTGTCTCCTTTTGAAGTCCGCAAAAACGAATCTGCGAGCTTTCAACCCGCCGCTGCGTCAGACAGTAAATGTTAACCGCTCTTTATTCTGCCGAGCTTTTAGCGCAATTTAAAGTTTCAAACGTGTTGATCAAACACCGAGAATGCGGCACTACTCGACTTCCCAGGTTTTGGAAGTTGCCAAAGTTGAACCGAATACATCCTGAAACAATCTCGAGCACAAACGCGGCACGGCCGTCTGCAACTTTTCGTTTTTCGTTGCGGGAGAATTGGATTTTCCGTTTTTTTCCTTTCTTCGCCCGGAATTCGAGCTGGATGTAGTGATACTTTCAGTCGAAAATGTTGGAGTGCATAGATCTTGAAGTGGCGAGAAATGAATTCCGTTTGGGAGCGGGTGAAATGTGGCTTTTTTCAATTCGGCGAAATGTATTGTTCCTTCGTTCGTCTGTGCTCAGGGAAATATGGAATGACGTGTAGCACTCTAAGCAAAACTTATTTTCGGTTCCTACTCGTTTGTGGCTGACACAATGAATCATTTTTTTCCAAACGTACAATAACAATGTTTCTTTTCGACAGGATCCACGACAAGTTGTATTTCTACGCCGAACGCAAAAGTGTTTGTGTAATTTTGTGTCAAATCCGTTTATTCTGCACCATCTCGTGAAACGAAATCATGTAAGGATACTTCATTCTAACACAGTTTTCATGCCAATATATTGCTCCATAAGAGTTAGCGATATTGTATTCGTTAAAAAAAAAATGTAATCTTCGAGAAAATCGCTGTGAAATCATTTAAAACTCAATAACAACTTGAATCGTTCCAACGAAAAATGAGATATTTCGTTATTCTGGTCGCCTTCTTTCTGAAGTTTGGTTGAATGTTCTTATTTTGAAATGGAGTCAGTTTATCTACGGCTTAGATTTGAAACGACTTCTCTGAAAATGTCAAGACGTAAGTTAACGAACGCTGAGGCTAATAAGCCTATCATAAAGCTACAGGGTGGCCGAACTCTGGATGTTATAGTGAAAAGGCTCCAAGTCAGACAAAGTGTGACATCTCGACTTTGGAATGGGTTCAGGGAGACAGGATCCGTGTTGGAAAGACCACGAAAAAGACGACGAAAAACAACACCTGCTCAGGATCGTTTCATCACCATTTCGGCGAGAAGAAAGGCTACATCTACGTGTAGAATCCTATGGACTACTTTTCAGAATGAAGATGGAGTCCAAATTTCCATCGAAACCATCAAACGACGTTTCAGAGAGGTGAATCTAGATTCTAGACTGAAATGGGCAAGGGAATATATCAATTGGAATGTTCAATGCCGTAGTGTCATTTTCACCGATGAATCCAGATAGGGATGATTTTCAGAATCTCGAAGAATAAGGGTATGGACAATCCCACGAATATCCCTTAATCGTCGCTCTGTCTAAGAAATCCATCCATTTCGAGGGGTAGTATTAGGGTATGGGCCGGATATGTGTCAATGGGCGCACAGATCTACACATTTGTCCTGGGAATATGACCGCCTTATACTATAGGGAGCATGTCATTGACAATGCTTTACGAAATGTTCACGCTGCTATTGGTGAAAATTTTCAATTTTTTGACGATAACGCTGGACCGCACCGTGCAGCCATAGTTGAGAATGCGCAGAAGGAGCTTGGTATTCCACATTCACCAGATTTGAATTGCATAGAGCATGCATGGGATATACTCCAAGGAAGATTAGATAATCATCAACCTACCCCAGATGCCTTAAATGATCTGAGAGAGCTTCTGCCCCGTTTATGGATCCAAATTTCTCAAGAAATGTTCAACAACCTCGTGTGTAGTATGCGAAGAAGATTTCAAGTTGTTATTGATGCCCGTGGGGGCCCGTACACTGTATTGATAGTCTTAAAATGCTTGAATTCTCTGGGAATAAAATTTCTTTATTTTACTCGATTGTTCTTAACCAACCTGTGTACGCTGCAGACCTGTAGACTGAAATTAATTTTATTTCCTGCAACTTGAAATCTTATTAATATGATTTTTCATCACAAAAACCCATTTAAGCTATATTTTTCTGCAATAATTTAAGTGAATATCCCTAATGTAGGTGGAGTAGTTCATTCATTAATGACATGTTGTAGTCCTGCCATAGATTTATTTATTATCTGTCAAAGAATACTTAGTAAATGCGGGCCTAGTGAATTTTCCCCATTTTTCATATAATGTTCATGACAGCCTTAGGAACAATATATCAGATTTTCACGAAATGTTTTCATCCGGTTTGTTCTATAGGGCAACACAAAAAAATTAATGGAATGGAATTAAAACACGCTGCAGATCATTGACGGCTAAAAAAAGAAGAAAATAGTATTCAGAAAAAAAATCAGAACAAAATTATCTTTTAAATGACACGATAAAAAAGGTACACAAGACAACATTGAGTTGTTCAAAACGTGATTCACAAAATGAAAAAAATATCTCAACCTCTTAAAAAAATTGGGGTGATAAGGATAAGTGAATCACCCTAGCGAATTGAGAAGATAAGTGACACCGAATTATGTCCATCCTGTACATTTCCACACAAAAAAAACATCTTTAGATCGACTGTCAATACCTATCATAATATTTATACTGAACGAAAACCTATAATACCTGACAGCAATGCTAACTACAGATAAAGTTTTGAAGAAAAATTTTATGAAATCCGAATTTGAACCCGAATAATTTTGCAACTGTTTTCTGTACATTGATGAAACTTTCTACAAAGGTTGAAAAACTCAGGAGGTCCCAAAGTCACCAACAAAGTTACATTCAGTTACTTATACAGCTTCATGAAACAACCTGTATAACGAAACATTTTTTCTTTCTCTACGACAGACGTCAATACCCCCTAGGTTTTTTTGGTATCACTGTGGATTGGCTTTTTGAAATGAATTTATTTTTATAATTCCAATCATTGGTATCGTATGGCATAATTTTCTAGAATAACTACCCTTTTTCGAATGATGTCATTTTAACTCTTAACTGATATGGCAGGGTCAAAATTGACCCTACTCAATTCAAATTGTACCAACGCCAGATACGGAGTGACTCTAATTCCTCCCCCTTCCAGCTATTCTTCTAGTTTATTGATATGATTAATATAGGCTAGTAATTTTCATGTTAGCGGCTGGCATAAAACCGTGACAGCAGGCTTGGGGTGAAATTTGACCCTGCCATACCATTAACGAAGATTGTATTAGACTCCAAAACGAAACTTTGTGTTATTATGTCCCTACAACGATAATAAACATTTCGATTCATATGCTAAATGTGAAAAAAATTGTTTCAAACAATCAATGTTCGGTCACAACACTGTGCCAAAATTGTAATCAATATAATCTGTAAGAAGAAGTACCATATAAAAAATGTTTGATAGAATTTTCCTCGTTTCGTTTTTTCACATTTGACTGCCATACCTTCAGGTGAAACTCATCCTAAAGCGAGTTTCAAGTGAAATTTTATTATTTTCGTAGTTGTTTTTTCTCGAAGATATATCATATTATTTTTCGGAAGTTTCTGAAAAATTTGTTATTTGTTCATTCTAATTATTTGGAATAAAATGAATTCATATTCACTGTGAAGTTTGATTACCAAAAAGAAATTCTTGATGTAGAAAAAACTATATTTTTCTGAAATTGATAGAAAAAATACACAGGGTCAAAAATTACCCTACCATACCCTGAAAGTAAATTTAAAGCACCATACCAGTTAAGGATTAAACTCAAGTTACCACAATGATATCGTGGTATATTCAGGGCCAATAGCATTTTAACCCAACCAGCGCTCTAAGTATATAGGTGTATTGTTAATATTGAAGCATCCTGAAATCTGGAGCATATCCTTCTATTCATGAAATGTTTATATAAATACATCATGAACTCACCTTCAGAAACAAAAACTGTACATACGGGTGCATAAAACTATATGATGATCTTCCTAGGCATATAAAAGATATAAAAATTTTACCGCTTTTCGGAGCTAGATTCACCGGTTTCTGTTTATGATTTTTTCATGATGTTAAAGACTTTATGTTTCCTTAGGCAATTTTTCTATCTTGTAATTGACGTATTTCTATTTCAATGTTCTGAATGGAAAATGCTTTTACAAATAAAGAATATTATTATTATAGAGCAAAACACAACTCTATGCGACACCGCCGGCGTTAGCTGGAACTAAGCCCGAAACAAGTATCGTTTTGACAGTTAGTACGTGAAAGCTGGGTTTATTTGTTTATTTTCACGTTTTTATTGCGATAAAAAGATATGCCTAAGGAAAAAACCGTGAAAAACACTAATTGTTGTGTTTATGGATGTAATTCTAAAAAAATCTAGGAATCCTGGAGCCCATTTTCGTGGTGAAAATCAAAATGTTTACTTTACCAATAAACTAGAAATCGTAGAGGAAATTAATAGACATAAATCCTGGGAGCATGTTTTGATATTGTAAAAACCTGTATCTTAACATATTAGAGTATGCTTACAGCATTTCCGACCAGAAGATTGTGAAATGAAAACAAGCAAGAGTGGAAACTGATGTCAATTGAAAACAATGCTTCATATGTTTTGAATTATTTCAGAAACTCTCACTATGAAAACATTTCTGTTACTTGAGAAGAAAGCTGTACCTTCACTAAACCTACCAAAAAAAGCAGTTCAAGTCAAGTCATTTTAAATTTTTGTTCATATCGTTCTTGTACAATAATTTTCATTCTTATCGAAATGAATTACTTTGAGTCTACTTGATATTTTTGAATATATAGAAGTTTCAACAATTCAAGAAGACTAGTTGAAAGTGCTGAATTCAATCCATATGATAATGTGCAATAAAACTAGGGACCTTGTGAGTTTAAGTGATTATCTCGATGCCTCGATTGTTGCAAAATTGAACTTATGTTCAGCAATCATCAAATCTACATGTGGAATCTCGAATAAATTCCGGGAATTGGCAATTTAAAACAATTATTATACATATATGTATCAATTTAATATTAAACATAGCTTGATAGTAATGACGTTCATTCGGCTACGGAAAAGGTGCAATCAATCGATGGATAAGTTGAATAATTTTATTTCATTATAACTGCAGCGTAAGTCATGAGTGAGATGCAATAAATGAATAATACATTAAAATCTAGCGTAGTAAATTCTTCAACATAATTAATCGAAGATCACGTCATGTTCTGCATACATTCGGTTCTCTGAAGAATGTCCATTTTTATTCAAAATTTATCACCCATTTTCTATTCATAGATTTTTTCCCTTCCTAAAAAGAAAAAAAAAATTAGTAGCTTCTATTAAATGAATATATTGGTCATGCTAATGTTCATTTACATTACAATTTTACCTTCACAATCAGTAGAATTGTCAAAATATTTTGTAGTGCTTACAACCTTGTAGAGTAGCAGGGCTAAAATATGCTTGCAAATTCCAGACAATCTTGCTTAGTATCTGTATATAATCTTGGCAACCTTCACACCATCATTTTTATAAGACATCATTTCCTCAATATGATGGGGTTGTCCTTGTAGAATTCCAATGTTTTGAAATAATTTTTTCCCACATAGAATCAAATGATTGCATTGCAACACTTGCTCACCCTCTACCCAGCATTTGTGAGCATGGAAATATTGGAAAATTTCCTATAATTAGAGGAACCTTTGGTAAACATCTTGCCAGATGAACTTAAAAGCATTCAAAATTGAATAGTGCTCACCTCAATATTTTACATAAAATATAACAAAAAGCACAATAATACCTATACTTGCACTTACAATATAATCCACAGGATCCACAATCAAGGAAACAACTTCGATCATTGATAGCCAATAAACGTTTAAACTAAAAAATCCCATAAATACAAATAGAAATCTAAGGTAAACACGAAACAATACTCGTTTCGGTAAACAGCTGATCGGCGAATGCAGCGACACCATCGGTAATTATTTTGTCCAATTCCGTTATTCATATGTAGGTTCAGGTTCTTTAAGATTTAACCGATAGACGTTTGAGAATCGTGCCCCAGGACTTCCGAACAATATTGCTTTATCTCTTGCGCTCTTTTTCATAGAAACCAGCCAAAAAAAATAGGTGCAACATTCTCTGACAGCTCGATAGTTGGTTTCGTGGGATGCAACGACAGCCAAAAACCGACAAACTGAAAAAAAAAAACAGACCAGACGTCCCAGCCGCAGTTTAGCGTGAAGCTTCGAAGAGGCGCGCGGTGGTGTTTACGTCATCCATCAATCGTAGGAGACATTCCAATCGCATTTTCAAACAGTGCAGAAATGCAGCCACCGAAGCGCCATCTATCATCCTGCTGGGTTCTCCAATCAGTACACGCGACGCACGAGCGTCGTCTGCATTTTTTCTGCTCGGTTCTTTGAAACTGCGGAAACGCGATCAATCTTGCTCGCCTAATGTAAGTAGGAGACAGTGACGCATCCGGCTGTTCGGAGAAGCCCGAGAGTGGTTTGACCAAATCGCCTTGAAACTGTTTTGGCGTCACAAACTATGATTGTTAGGTTGGGTTTTTGATGAGTAGTTATTTATTTATTAACTGTATGGCATAGCAACAGCAGTGTAGTCAGCAAGTATGAATGTCAGTTTCCATGAAGATATAATAATAATAATGAATAATAAATTTAATCACAAGAAAGAAAAGTATATCCACATGAAAAATAAAAAAAAAAGTGAAAAGAAGAGTTGTCACCCACAAAGGCAAAGCCTGTACGTGGGTGCCAGTTTAGCATTCAAACATAATATATACAACAAAGTACATCAAATATAAAAATAAAAAAGAAAACCATACATGTTGATATAAGTAAAACGGTATGTAACTTTGTTATTAAAATTTGCGACGACATGTGTGATTAGGACTTCAATAAGAGCTTCTCTTCCTTAAGGCAATCCCGGGCAATATGCTCTATAGTTTACTGATCAGCTCCGCAGACACAGGCTGGGGAATGGCGGTGTCCCCACCTATTAATCATAGCATTGCATTTTGCATGGTCTGTCTCAATTCTATAAAAACTATTCCAGATGCTTCTTTTCAGACCAAATCCTGGCAGAAGTGTTGACTTCTCAAGAGTACCATTGCAAATAATAGCGACTGGACTTTTCGAAAGTCTACCAGGCTTATTGGCCGAGGTTTATTAGGAATTATATTACTCCACAAGAGTAATAGATATCGCATTCAATCGTTTTGAACAGTATGTTATCTTCGAGAAAATCGCTTTGAAATTATTTAAAACTCAATAACAACTTGAATCGATTCAATAAAAATCAGTATGAGACACTTCGTATATCTGGTCGTCTTTTTCTGAAGTTTGGTTCTTTGCATATGCTTTATATATAATATATATATATATATATATATATATATATATATATGGATTCGTAGTGCGTTGTGACCTCCGTTAAGTTCAGTGGGCGACCTGACCTCCGGGTGAAGGAGTGGTGTGATTGAAATTTTTTTTGTCAATAGATGTAGAGGGGAAGGCAAAAAATATAGGGACCTTGAGAGGGGAAAAGATTTTGCTCGAAAAAATTTTTTTCATATGAGACAGACCGTACTACCTCCGCTTATATTTTGTATGGGTCGTGCGCTGTGTCCTCCTGCAACGATGCCAGATTTTCGGAGGACAGAAGGTAAATTAGTTCGGAATAATCATATATGGAATACGGCTGTTCTTTCAACACATGTTTGGAAAGATAAGTGCTTTACGCTGCTCATTCCGGAGCATCGGAATAAATGGAGAAACATCGTCTTGTGCCTGACAAAGGCTTCGCGAACTAATGGTCCCTATACACGGCTATGAAATAGAACGAGAGGTTTCTCAAAGTTTCAAGCATTATAAATCGAGATACTTTTTACAGAAAAAAACACATTCTATTGAATTGGGAAACATGCAACTGAATGTTGAAAAGATGAAGAAAAGTTAATTACTCACAACATTGATGGGATTAATCATAATTGAACCTTTTTAGCCAGAACACGATATTATACGTTATATTAAATTATAAAAACCATTAGATAACCTTCAGTTTTCTATTCCTTCAATGCACCGTTGGAAAATTTTCGATGTTTCCGCCCTACCAAAAATTTGGATTCGTCTCGTTGCTGGACATCTTTATCGATATTCAATGAAGAATATTATACCTCTGAAGAACAATAATGCTTTCGGAGTATAATATGAAAGTCTATGTTTTCGTTAGTTTGTTTATTTGTCTTCACAGAAATCGGGAAGCAAATGTCCGGTTTGATTGTGGAATTGATTCTAATATACTCAACGAGGAAATGGGGCAAATATAGAATTTTCATGAACAAGTTGTTATATGAACCATTTGATTCATGGCTTTTACGGACGACGCTGGATGAACTACAAGAGATAGTGGAACTCGAAAGGGACATTTTTGTAGTGTAAGAAAATTTATACATAAAAGTCCGCGACTACATATGTCTAACTCTCATCGGGGATAACCCTCGATAACCAATTTTAACATATTCAATTCAATCCAAATCAATGTTCAATTTGAAGGGACCTTTTGACTGGTATGGAATGAATTAAAATTTGAATAAATATGACTGTTATCATTCCTTATAAAAAATGCTTTTCAAAGCATAGTTTCCTGAAGAATATTTCCCGAGATATGACGAGAGGCTGAAATAAAAATTTAGACAAGAAATAAAATTTACGATCTATCGTAACGAAGCGTTCTAACGCTTCATTTGATTGATTCTAACGAATCATTTGATAACTTGATATTGTTTCAAGTTTTATCCATCATTGAGGTTTAAGATTTCTTGATATTGATAATAATTGTAATTATTTTTTGATTTAATTTTTCATATTGAGATTTTTTGATTTTCTGTTCTCACGTTCATCTGATGCACAATATCTGCAAGTTGAAGCATCTAATGAAAAGTAGCATAATATAGTGTACGTGTACAGGGTTGATATTGGTCGTAAAAAAAAGTTTAAATGAGCAAAATTGACGTACCTATTTTTCATGGGCATTCAGAATTCAGTACTAGGAAATGCAGTTTTCGTAAACCTAAAAATTTGTTCTAAACTATTGTTTTCTAAATGGTACAGTACGTGATCAGGCATTCAAAGTTTTGTGAATCCCACCTTGAAAGTGGTTTTTCGTCTGTGATCACTTCAAATGAAAAAGGTACCTCTTATTTTTTAAATTCGCAATATGATTAAATTAAAATTGATATGATGAATAGTGAGTCGTAAGGACCTCTTGAAATATTGACCTCTGAAATGAGCATTTTTAGTGTACCAGGGGCGGACTAGGTTGTACATTTGAAGCTTACATTATCCCTGTATGATAAGGGATACCTTATCATACGAATGATTTGAATACCTTGAATATTAAGCTCAGGAAAATGTACTCTTGTTCATTGTCGATAAAATGAACCGTTCTCGAAAAACAAAATATCAAGAGAACCTAGTCTGCCTTTGGTAAACTAAAGAAGCTCGTTTAAATTGAGTGTTTTAAGATGTAATAACTACTGTTCATTATAACAAAGTAGCTCCAACCCGCGGCTCCGCTCGCGTATTATTTCAATTCAAAACAGTACTGATTGGTCCACAACCACACATTCATAACTCGTATCGAAGCAGAGACATGCACTTGACTACGTGACAAAGCGATCTCGGTTAGATTCAACAATTTCTTGCATAAATTCGCATTTGTTCAACCTGCTGTAACTTTTAAGGTATCCATTAGAAAACTATACGGTAAGGGGCATTTTCCAATTGAAAAAATAAAAACACAAGACTACGTTCACAATATTTTAATAAATTAAACATCTAATAAGTCGACATGTTTCGGGTTCCATCCCATTCTCAAGACTGAAAAGTAAACGCATAAGTCAAAGAAATAAACATCGAACAACAGATGTTAAAACCGGAGATAAGCGGAAATCTAATTGATCGTTCACAATTGGTTGTTTATATTTTGAAGCAGAAAATATTTCCAAAATTTCTAGAAGATCTAGGCGTCTGCTTTTTGCCCCTTCATGCAATATTCTTGTTTTATTAAAATCTATGAAATGGTTACAAGTGATACAATCAGAAAAACCAGTTGTTAATTTGTTTTGAAGAATTGACTTTCTATGTTCATCAACCCTTATCTTAAGAGAACGATCAGTCTGACCTATGTAAAAAGCTGGGCATTCGTCACAAAAAATTTTATAGACACCACTTTTTTCAAAAGTTGTTTAACTATCCTTTCCATTACAAAACATTGATTTTAAGTTTTTTCTTGTTGGTACATACAATGTCAATTTCATTTCGTTTTAATCTACTACAAATATTGTCGCTTATTTGTGGGATATAGTTTATATAAGCAAATTTATCAATACAGTTATTAATTTGGGTGGGGTATATACTTGATAATAGTTTTTGATATTGTTTTCTGTCAATTAATTTATCTATAATATTGGGAGAGAAACCATTGTTCAATGCCAATGTCCTTAACACTTCCACTTCTTTTTCGAAATTAGCTGTTGAAAGTGGTATTGATATTAGACGGTGTACCAGGGAATGAAAAGCTGACATTTTTATTTTATATGGATGTGAACTACTATTATGGATGAGGATGTCTGAAAAAGTAGGTTTTCTATACACATCAAATTCCATATGATCTTCTACTATTTTTATCTGAATGTCTAAAAAGTTTAACGACTTATTTTCATTTTCCATTTCCAATGTGAACTGGACCGACACGAACAAAGAGTTAATCAGTTGGAAAAACAATTAAAGCTCAAAATCTGAGCCAGTCCAAATACAAAACACGTCATCTACATATCGTCTCCAGTATAGTACAAATTCAGTCACATTGTTATTAATTGGCGAGAATATTTTCTTTTCCAAATGTGTCATGAATACTTCGCTTAAAAGAGGAGATAAAGGAGAACCCATTGGTAGACCATCCAACTGTTGATAGAATTTTCCATTGAACTTGAAATAACTCTGTTCAAGACACAACTGCAAAAGTTTATTTGTTTCATCTATCAATTCTGCACTGAGGGAAAAATTATTATGAAGCTGTTCGTTGATCAAATTTTTAACTTCTGTATGAGGTATTGATAGGAATAAATTTACTACATCGAACGAAATTAACCTAGCATTCGGAGGGATTTTCAGTGACTTCAATTCATCTGTAAGTTGGATTGTGTTTTTGATGGAGTAAATTGGTTCATGTTGAATCATTTTTGGTAAAATAGAATTCAGATATCTACAGAGTTTTGAAGCTGGTGCATGAGTAAAGGAAACAATGGGTCTCATAGGACAATTCTCTTTATGGATTTTAGGTAGAGCATATAATTGCGGTATTCTTGGATTCATTATCGTCAAAAGAAAAGTTATTTCAGATAATACGTTTGGGCAATTTTTGATATACTTTTTGAGTGAATTTTGGAATTTCGATGTTGGGTCAACTTTCAGTTCTCGGAAGTTATCAGAGTTCAACAATAATTCTGTTTTTTGTAAATAATCAGTCTTGTTCAAAATTGTAACTGTATTGCCTTTGTCAGCTTCTGTAATTATCAGATCATTCTCAGAGGCTTTCTTTTTGATTTGTTTCAAAACGGCAACTTCGATTTTATCCTGTCTAATACGAGCATTGGATATCATTCTCGCACAAACAGATTTTTCAAAGTTTTGTATCTCAGGAGTTTCGATCTTATTTAAAGCTAATTCTACATTAACTGCTAAATGTTTGAGGTCCTTATTATTAAACATATTCGGACAGTGTTTCAAACCTTTTTCAATAAATTCAGCTTCTTCGAAATGTACCTACTTCTGTAAAATTCTTCACTTTTTCATAAAACTTCACTGCACTTTCACTGGCGCGCATCGACAGATTAGGCTTGAATTTATTCCTACAATGCATAAGAGATTCGAGTATTCTCGTATTCTCTGCGCGCCAGTGAAAGTGCAGTGAAGTTTCATGAAAAAGTGAAGAATTTTACAGAAGTACATTTCGAAGAAGCTGAATTAAGATTATTGGAAAAAGGTTTGAAACACTGTCCGAATATGTTTAATAATAAAAACCTCAAACATTTAGCAGTGAATGTAGAATTAGCTTTAAATTAGATCGAATCTCCTGAGATACAAAACTTTGAAAAATCTGTTTGTGCGAGAATGATATCCAATGCTCGTATTAGACAGGATAAAATCGAAGTTGCCGTTTTGAAACAAATCAAAAAGAAAGCCTCTGAGAATGATCTGATAATTACAAAAGCTGGCAAAGGCAATATAGTTACAATTTTGAACAAGACTGATTATTTACAAAAAACAGAATTATTGTTGAACTCTGATAACTTCCGAGAACTGAAAGTTGACCCAACATCGAAATTCCAAAATTCACTCAAAAAGTATATCAAAAATTGCTTAAACGTATTATCTGAAATAACTTTTCCTTTGACGATAATGAATCCAAGAATACCGCAATTATATGCTCTACCTAAAATCGATAACGAGAATTGTCCTATGGGACCCATTGTTTCCTATACTCATGCACCAGCTTCAAAACTCTGTAGATATCTGAATTCTATTTTACCAAAAATGATTCAACATGAACCAATTTACTTCATTAAAAACACAATCCAACTTACAGATGAATTAAAGTCACTGAAAATCCCTCCGAATGCTAGGTTAATTTCGTTCGATGTAGTAAATTTATTCCCATCAATACCTCATACAGAAGTTAAAAATTTAATCAACGAACAGCTTCATAATAATTTTTTCCTCAGTGCAGAATTGATAGATGAAACAAATAAACTTTTGCAGTTGTGTCTGGAACAGAGTTATCTCAAGTTCAATGGAAAATTCTATCTACAGCTGGATGGTCTAACAATGGGTTCTCCTTAATCTCCTCTTTTAAGCGAAGTATTCATGACACATTAGCAAAAGAAAATATTCTCGTCAATTAATAACAATGTGACTGAATTTGTACTATACTGGAGACGATATGTAGATGACGTGTTTTGTATTTGGACTTGCTCAGATTTTGAGCTTGAATTGTTTTTCCAACTGATTAACTCTTTGTATGTGTCGGTCCAGTGCACATTGGAAATGGAAAATGAAAATAAGTCGTTGAAATTTTTGGACATTCAGATAAAAATAGTAGAAGATCATATGGAATTTGATGTGTATAGAAAACCTACTTTTTCAGACATCCTCATCCATAATAGTAGTTCACATCCATATAAAATAAAAATGTCAGCTTTTCATTCCCTGGTACACCGTCTAATATCAATACCACTTTCAACAGCTGATTTCGAAAAAGAAGTGGAAGTGTTAAGGACATTGGCATTGAACAATGGTTTCTCTCCCAATATTATAGATAAATTAATTGACAGAAAACAATATCAAAAACTATTATCAAGTATATACCCCACCCAAATTAATAACTGTATTGATAAATTTGCTCATATAAACTATATCTCACAAATAAGCGACAATATTTGTAGTAGATTAAGACGAAATAAAATTGACATTATATGTACCAACTAGAAAAACTTAAAATCAATGTTTTGTAATAGAAAGGATAGTTAGACAACTTTTGAAAAAAGTGGTGTCTATAAAATTTTTTGTCACGAATGCCCAGCTTTTTACATAGGTCAGACTGGTCGTTCTCTTAAGATAAGGGTTGATGAACATAAAAAGTCAATTCTTCAAAACAAATTAACATTTGGTTTTTCTGATCATTGTATCACTTGTAACCATTTCATAGATTTTAATAAAACAAGAATATTGCATGAAGGGGAAAAAAGCAGACGCTTAGATCTTCTAGAAATTTTGGAAATATTTTCTGCTTCCAAATATAAACAACCAATTGTGAACGATCAATTAGATTTCCGCTCATCTCCGGTTTTAACATCTGTTGTTTGATGTTTATTTCTTTGACTTATGCGTTTAATTTTCAGTCTTGAGAATGGGATAAAACCCGAAACATGTCGACTTATTAGATGTTTAATTTATTAAAATATTGTGAACATAGTCTTGTGTTTTTATTTGTTCAATTGACCAAAGATGTTTCACCAAGTGTTGAGCGAGGAAACAATTTCGTTAATCAAGGGGCATTTTTCATCAAGATTAAATGTCGCAGATAACAATCACATTCATTTTTATAAGAATTCATTCCATGCCAGTCGGGAGTCCTCTTCAAATTGAACATTATTCTGAATTGAATTGAAAATGTAAAAAATGATTATCGTTGGTTGTCCTCAGCATTTGGACATATGCCGTCGTGGTCTTTCATATAGAATTTTTCGAACACTACAAAATTGTCTCTGACTATGTTCTCTATCCCTTATAGTTCACAAAGCGTCGGCCGTGAAAGCCTGATAAAAACGACTTTTTCATGAAAGCTCAATATTTTTTCTCATTTCTTCGTGACATAGGAATGTGAACCCTACATGAAAACCCCCCAAAATATATTTTCTACATTATAGTGAAAGTTTCATCAACGGACATTCACATTTATATTAGTGTATGGATAGATTTTCTTCAAATCATACTTGGTAGTTTAAAATTTATTCCAGTAAACTAGTTTTTCAGTGGCGTCATTTGGGAGGCCGTATATCCGTAGGGGGATCCGCTAGGAGAAAAAAATTATGGGAATATGTCATATTATTTTTTCAAACTATACATGATACGAATGATGTAAAAAAAAGAATAACGTTAGCAAACAAAAATTTTTCCCGCGAAGTGTTGAATTTCAATAATCACAAAAATGAGCTGCGACATTCAAACAATGGGAAATCCGAGGGGAAATCACTCCTTCCCATACAACCGTTCACAAAATACATTGGGACTTCTTCTATATTCCCGAAATTCAAATGTCACCGCAGTGACATCTCGATGACCTTGGCTGTTCCAACGGGCCAAAATTCAAAATCTGTTATAACGTGCATTCAAAAAAATTCGGTGTCAAGTAAGCTACTTGGAAAAAATGGCACGTTGGGATACTTTACTTGACAGTTATTGTTCAGAATGTAGGTGCCACCGATAATATTGCATAAAGAGACTCCAGTATTTTCTGACGAAATGCACAGGGTATTTTTTAAGGGAGAAGTTTTTTTTTGACAGGTAGTAGAACTCATCAAAATCAATCATTCAATCTTCCATATTGCTCACCTGTTATGAATCAATGCCGCGTTTTTAGGAAGTTGAACATCAAATAAAATACTCACTCGACTTTTTTGCGATCTGTTCGACGCACTTAAATTTTTAGTAAACATGTAGAATTATTTTGCAACTTCTATCTGGCGATTTTTTCTGAGAGAAATAGTTAATTCCAAAGTGGAGACAGAAAAATTTCTTTGTTAAACAAAAATTCACACATCCAGCTATAAAACTCGTCTAAATTGTTTTCATGAATTGGTCGTAATGATCATTGTTCGATCAAATTGAATTCATCATCGAATTCGATCAATTTGAATCATATCAACAGGTCACTATTGGAATAAATCTGCAGCATATTTCAAAACTGATGTTCGAACATAATCAATATAGAAGAAGTTTCAATACGTTCAAGTCAGATTTGGACTTGGCATTTCTCACATTTGCGGGTAACTCTGGTTCAAATAAATTGGGAAGAGTGAATATTCAAAATGTTTTCATGTTGATGAGGTCTATTACCTGTCAATACAAAGCGTTACATTTGAAGACACCGTATGTATTCAGATTGATTAGAGAAAAGGATTGTATCTAATTTAATAATTTAGATTTCATCAAACAAATGTTCATATTTTACATCTATATTGGGGACAAGCTATATTCCCCGTATAGATACGTAAAAAGCTTTCATTCTCTTTCAGTTATGCGTGGATGGTACAAAATGAATACGTTGGACGATGGAAAACAAGCATATATGAATTACCTCATAGGACGAAGTTGAAGCTTGTCTTCCTAATGCATCACACCATTCCACTTGAAAAAGCGATAAAATAACCTTTGAGATATGCCACCTGTTGACATCTGCTCTGAGGGTGTACCAATACACATTGTTGCCATTTACGGAGGAGGATACGTCTTTCGAGTCTCTCAGAGTTATTCATCCATATATGGCGCAGCACACTAGCGCCCGTGATATATACCCGAACTAAAAGATTGTTCAGTACATAAACAGGGTGCCTTGTGACCTCAAAACGATTTTTTGATATGTTGATCCTTGAGTCATCCTGATTCCAACAAGCTAAAAAACAAGGCGATACGTTGTCACCTCCGAAATCGGAGGTGACAGCGTTATATATGAGGTCAGAGCGTAAAACGAGTTTCTGTTTTGGAGGTGAAAATGACCCTTTATAACTATATATAATATATATATATATATATATATATATATATATATATATATATATATATACAATATAAGGATAAATAATGAGGGATCGGTGAAGTACATGGAAAAAATTTAACGGACATAACCCTCTGAAACGAAAATGAACCGTAGACAGCTGTTTCGGGCTTTCGGCCCTCATCAGTACGGTGAAAAGTTGGAAATTGAAATCACATAACGGAGTCAACACAAGGGAGCCAGCCGCACATTTGCGATTTCGGTTGGAAGACCCTGCATTCCAGGGCAACATCCAACGTCACCACGGAGGCAGCTTTAGCCACCTGCGTGACATCCGAGTCCAGGAATACAAACACAATATAAGGATAAATAATGAGGGATCGGTGAAGTACATGGAAAAAATTTAACGGACATAACCCTCTGAAACGAAAATGAACCGTAGACAGCTGTTTCGGGCTTTCGGCCCTCATCAGTACGGTGAAAAGTTGGAAATTGAAATCACATAACGGAGTCAACACAAGGGAGCCAGCCGCACATTTGCGATTTCGGTTGGAAGACCCTGCATTCCAGGGCAACATCCAACGTCACCACGGAGGCAGCTTTTCACCGTACTGATGAGGGCCGAAAGCCCGAAACAGCTGTCTACGGTTCATTTTCGTTTCAGAGGGTTATGTCCGTTAAATTTTTTCCATGTACTTCACCGATCCCTCATTATTTATCCTTATATTGTGTTTGTATTCCTGGACTCGGATGTCACGCAGGTGGCTAAAGCTGCCTCCGTGGTGACGTTGGATGTTGCCCTGGAATGCAGGGTCTTCCAACCGAAATCGCAAATGTGCGGCTGGCTCCCTTGTGTTGACTCCGTTATGTGATTTCAATTTCCAACTTTTCACCGTACTGATGAGGGCCGAAAGCCCGAAACAGCTGTCTACGGTTCATTTTCGTTTCAGAGGGTTATGTCCGTTAAATTTTTTCCATATATATATATATATATATATCGGGTTTTAAACAGATTAAATCTGCATTCCCACGCCTAAACGCCATCTCCTTCTGTCTTGGGCATCCTCCTCGTTCAAATGCCGTTCTTCCATGGACTGACGGACCCCTTCAATCCAGGATCGACGTGGCCGACCTCTCTTTCTTTTTCCAGGTGGTTGCCAGTGATACATTCGATGCGGCCATCTCTCTGGGTTCATTCTTAAAACGTGTCCAAACCACCTAAGTCTTCGTTTTTCTACTCTTTGCACCACAATCTCATGTGCGTCCATAATACTTCTGATCTCCTCATTCCTCACCCTTTCTCTTCTTCTTTCTTTCGAGCACCTTTCCTTAGATAGTCCATTTCGATGGCATTGAGCTTCCTTTTAACCGCAGCACTCATAGTCCACACCTCGCTACCATAAGTCAGAACCGATTCCACCAGTGTCTTCCCAATTCTCACTTTTGTGCTCTTGCTGATATTCTTGTCCCACCAGATGGAATTGAGGCATCCTAGGACTTTTCTGCTCTTTTCCATTCTGCTCCTGATTTCTCTATCCGATGTTCCTTCCGTACCAATTATTGCTCCTAGATATTTAGTTTGATTCATATGCATTATGAATGTTCATAATTTGAAATCGAGTTCATCAACGTCTTCGATTTGAAACGAGTTTTCTGAAAATGCCAAGACGTAAATAAACAAACGCCGAGGCTGATAGGGCTATCGGAATGCTTCAGGGTGGCTTAACTCAGGTTGTTGTAGCGAAAAGGCTCCAAGTCAGCCGAAGTGTGACATCTCGACTTTGGAATAGATTCAGGGAGACAGGTTCCATGCAGGGTTTGGTGGGCGACAAAAAACAGCACCTGCTCAGGATCGTTTCATCATTTTTGCGGCGAGAAGGAAGCCTACATCTACGTGTATAATGCTACGGAATACTCTTCAGAATGCAGATGGGGTCTAAGTTTCCATCAAAACCATCATCGTTTGAGAGAGGTGAATCTAGGTTCCACTGATGAATCCAGATATGGACGATTTTCATAATCTACCGAAGGGGTAGTGTTATGGTAGGTGCCAGGATATGTTTCAACGGGCGCTCATATATTCACATTTGTTCTAGGAATATGACCACCTCACACTATAGAGAGCATGTCACTGACAATGTTTTGAAAAATTTTGACGCTGCTATTGGAGAAACTTTTCAATTTCTGGACGATAACGGTAGACCACAGCGTCCAGCCATGGTTTTTTTTCTACATTTACTTATACCTGCGCACTAACCAGATTTGAATTGCATAGAACATGCATGGAATATGCTCCGAAGAAGATTAGATAATCATCAACTTACACCAGATATCTTGAATGATCTGAGAAAGCTTCTGCACCGTTTATGGAACCAAATTCTTCAAGAAATGTTCAACACCCTCGTGTGTAGTATGCAATATCAATATCAAGCTGTTATTGATGTCTGTGGAGGCCATACATTGTTTTGATAGTCTGAAAATGCTTTAATTCTCTGGGAATAAAATTTCGATATTTTACTCGATTTTTCTTAACCACCCTCTATACGCTGCAGACCTACAGGCTAAAATTACTTTTATTTCCTGCAACTTGAGATCATAATAATATGAATTTAATATCAAAATCTCATTTAAACTATAGTTCTTTGCAATTTAAATCAATATCCCTAATTCATGTGGAGTAGTTTAATTCCAAATAGACCATGACCACTAAGTCCGAAAAACTCTATCGATGTTACTGTATCCGTTACTAGTGTGATCAATACCTACTATCGAGCCTATTGTAGGCATTTAAAATAACCAAATTTGCCGGGGTGCCAAATTTTGGTGGAGATCTAGGATTAACCATTACAAATAAAGTTTCGAAAGTCCCCATCGATCTAATACAAAAGCTGAAAATCTCCAAGTGAAAATAGATAATGAACACCTTATAAGTCCTGTAAAAACTATTAAATTCCTAGGAGTTTTACTAGATGAGAACCTCAAATGGGGAGATCACATCGAAGAAGTCTGCAAAAAAATGAACAGTGGATACTATTAGTATGAAAAGAGTCTTCTGGGCTTATTGGCCGTGGTCTATTAGGAATAATTTCACCTAACACTATGCTCTGCTGAATCTCAGACATACATTGAATAAAGAGGGGCTAATGAGCGCGTATTATTCATTAGTATACTCTAGAATGAGTTATAATGTTATTGCCTACGGAGCCGCAACTGAAAGCAAAAGAGTATTTGTCTCACAAAAAAGGATTATTCGCCTAATGTTTGACTTGCACCCTTTGGACTCTTGCCGACCAATATTCAAAGAACAAAAAATTCTCACGTTTACTTGTATATATTTATTGAAGGTACTCTGCTATGTGTATAAGAACTGTCGACAATTTGAGAGAGTGGGCGATAGCCATTTCTATGACACCAGAAATGGTAAACAATTGAAACTGTCCAAATTTAATTATCATGCTTACAAGAAAACACCAGTGTATGCAGGGTGTTGTTTCTTCAATATGTTACCCCTTGAGTTGAGAAATGCTGGTTCTTTCACGTTGTTCAAGAGACAATTGATTAGTGTGCTTAGGGAAAATGTATTTTATGACATTACAGAATTTAAAAATTATTTCAGTAATGTTTGAGGTTTTGAAATGCTTGGAAGTGTATGCTTATTTTTCAATTAATCCTATGACCTGTCCAATACAAATTTTTTTTGTCTCGATGGATTAATAAATGCTTATTATTATTATTATTATTATTATATTATTATATATGTGCGACAAAAGTTATTCGAGGTCAAAGATGAAAATTTCGATCATTCTCAAAGATAGTGATTTATATAAAAAAACCTCAAACGAAAGTAGTAGATCTAAAAATTATCTACACAAATATGGTTTCCACAATTCTTTCTCGTAAAAGTTAGCATTCCTGAGATATTACGATTCTTAGGGGCATGTAGGCCTACTTCACTAACTGTCACAACAATAGTAGGATAAGTTCAGGAAACAGTACCTGTCAAATTCTCAATAACACCTTTTTTTTATATTGCTATTGATTATTGGATGAACTATCGTTTTGATTCATCAAGATATTTTAATCAGATTCAAATAATGACTTTTTGCCCTTTCTGTACCTACATTACTGACGAAGTCTGATGTAAAAATGAAATATAGTTTTGGTATTAAGGATAACTTGATAAACTTGAAGAATTTCTTTGTTCGCTGTTGAACCATTCCAGGTTTCATAAAAGAAAGAATTCCATCCACTGGAGTGCTTCCAGTAAGTTGTACACATCTTCGCCAAATACAATTCTTATGTCTTATGTTTGTTGCATTAAATTTTTTTATTGCTGTTTCAATTATGAGGACATCTGCGTCAATTTGAGCTTGTTTAGCTGCAATATTCGCGGCATTTGAGTTGTCACATTACATGGAAATGAGACGAGATTTATTATCAATGTTAGCGAAGAACTGTCATAAAGCTGATGACAACTGACTATCCTCTGAATAAATGTTGTTAGAATAGTTAAATATTTATAGGAGAGACACAAATAGGTGAATGTACTCAACTTAAGTGCCTGATTAGTGGCTTATATGTGCATGTATACACTGAGAGAAATAAATTAGTTTTTATCAATAAAGTATTTATTTCGAGATTATTCATTAACAGACAAATCCACTTATTAATCTTTAATTTATTTATTAACTAACAGATCTTGCCTCTGAAAGAATTCATTCATATGGAACAAAATATTTATTTACACGGTATTTGTTAATATTTAATATATTTGGGTATGATGTATTTCATTTAAACTGCAGTTCTCTTCAAATATAAGATATATTAATTGAAAACATATGTTCATTCGGTAATAAACGAACGTTTGGTTTATATTACTAAATGATTCTAAACTTCCACCACTCCACGATATGTTTACTCAAAATATAGGATTCATTAACAATGAACAAACCGCATTTGACATGTTTCAGTCATCTTGGCTAGTTAACATTGTTCGGTGGTCGGTAGATTCAACTACCCGACTCCTGCCGATAAATCGCGAAAATCGCGAATGACGCAATCGGATGAAAGGTAAAAATCGAATCATCGATGACCACCGATAGCGAATGAGTTCCCCTTCCAACCCTTACTCCCCAAAGAATTCTTCACAAGCGTCATATAGTTCATGAAGAATTAAAACTAACAAACTAACATCGAATTCAGGGAGAGTTGCCAACCGAAGATCAGGTGGAACCTTCTACCTTCCCAATGGCACAGTTGGTTAGCGCATTGCACTAGTAGTTCGAGGGTCGCAGGTTCAAATCCTGCTCGGGCTGGACATTATTCCAGAATTCAATTCCGTTTGCAAGGCCCTTAATTTTCAATTTTGTTTTATAATTTTCAGACGTTAACATTCATTCATAATTCATGCGGTTTGTTAATTATTACTAAATATATTTATTTCAGTCTAATGCGTCTTTATTCGGTATTATTGAATGTTATTATTCATAAATAAATGTGATATAATATTGAGTGAAGGTGATTTGCGAAAACTTAAATAAATTCTTTATTTCTATGAAAGAAATGTTGAATTGTCCATTTGGCCAATAAATGATTTATTTACTATAATGCATGATCGATAATATCAAGTGAATACTTCTCTCAGTGTAATGTGACTATCAGAATCACGATATTTCAGGAATGGCAACTCTTAGGAAATACTGAATATCTGAATAACTTTTGTCGGACACATAGATTTTGAAATTTGCGTCTATGTTAACGATTCCTGCACGATCGAATTAGCCAATTTTTGTATGTTTTTTTTTAATCCTGACACAGCTGTTCGATTTCGTGCCACGGACGAAATACGATTATCCCTATTATCCCCCAACAGATGGCGTTCTCACAATCCATTCCATCTCCTTTCCGGATAATACATATTTCCAGCCTCATCTGAGAAGTCTGCTCTCGATCCTCAACGGGCGCGAGCGGGATAAAAATGAAGAAGCTTCGTTCACCGAGATCCCGTCAATCATACATTCACAATTCACGATTCAGACGTTATCCGTCTCGATTCCCGGAAAGTTCTCCATTTCGATTTGTGCCGAACTACCGAGATGGAGCATTTGAATTTCAATCACACATGATTCCCCCAGAGCACCATGGAAAATATATAGAAACCTGACACCGGCGAGAACGTTTACTTCTTTTTATTTGGTTTTATTAGCGTAACGATATCGGTTTTATGATTCGAAAAACGTATTATAAAAATTCTCAATTTACTAATATGGGACTCCAACTATAAGGCCTTTTTTGTACAACTGCTATTAAAAGTGACACTTTCAACGACAGCAAAAAATGTTAAAATTGATTATTTAAGTGGAAGCGTCTTGAAAATATTAACATTAGTGTTAAAAATATATTTAGCACTTCATTTTCTTATGATGGAATCAGATGAGAAGAATTCAGCAATTGCAAATTTTCATTTTCAATATTTAACAATCATTACTTAGGAACATTAATATTAATCGTAGAGCTAGCACAATTACTAACATTGATGCCCTGTGACGTTAGGGAGCTTCTCAACACACTATTAGAATCCTCAGCACTATCAGTACTTGTAGAAACCGGAAGTACAATATTGGATGATGATGATCCAAAATCTGTTGAGGTTGGGAGAATTTTTTCAGCAATGACATTTCTATATGCAATGGAATGATGAACGTAGAAGGATCTTCGAAAACAGTGTCCTGTATATCGCTTTGGTTCTGGCAGTTTGAGGAATTCGGCAACAATAGATGGAATTTTCCCAAATGTTTTAATACCAACTGGATTGGCAGTGCATTTATTATTCATGTATTTCAGGAAAAAACGAAGATGTTTGATGACAGAAGGGCGCAGTGCAAAGAACTCATAAAAATAGTCTACATACTTCCTAATAATACTGAAAGAACGACTGACTTTCGTTTTTGTATTTGGAAGTTGTATAACCAATGATTTATCTGTTATTTCGATGTCTTTCACTGATGAAATACACGATTCTTCACGCCGACAGGCTCCAAATAATCCGAAAATAGTTGCAACCTTAACCATCAAGTATTTCTCATCTGGTGCCTCCTTCATGAACTTTTCAACTTGTTCACGAGTGAGAATTTCCTATTTTTTGGAGGACATCCCTCACTTTTCCGTTTCAAATATGCCATTACGTTAGAATATTTACTTCATCATTGAAAATTCGCTCCACAGATATTCGATTACCCTTTCAAATATGCCAGGAAAACAGTTTCACTGGAGTTTTCTTCATTCATTCATTTTTCAGTTTACACCAGGCCAGGAAATTGTTATATGCAATATCGTAGGTAGGAGTTCCAGATTTGGCCTTCAAGCAGACGCTTCAATATCCAGAGGAACAACCAAATCGCCACTTTTATTAATAATTGGACTCTCGACAAACATATTTAGCAGTTAAAAATCCAATACGAAAATTGGACAGGAACGAAATTCAAATGACAGCGTCTTTTCTCATTTCAACGTTTGCCATTCACAAAAACATAATGATTGGAAAGGAATACTGGAGAATTAAATCATAGGGCCATTTTTCATCTAAATACTTCGAAATATTTTGAGCTATTAGAAAATCAAATTATTCCGACAGCTCGACAACTACCAATTGATTTCGATGATGTCTGGTTTCAACAGGATGGCTGTCCCAGTCATAACGCGAGAATAGTCACTGAATATTTGCAGAAGACTTTTCCTGACCGTGTCATTTTGACAAATGGGACGATCAAATGACCCCCCAGATCTCCAGATGTATCTCCCAATGATTCCTTCCTCTAGGGAGATATGAAAAATTTGGTGTATGAGCAAGAAATAGGAAGAGCGACGAATATTATTGAATTGAGGTCCAAAATTATACAATTTCGTGCCAAAATATCAAGTGTGCCCAATCTTCTCAGGGATATGAGATTATCTCGTTATAATAGATTTGGCTATTGTTTGACACAACAAGCTGGATTATTTGAATATTTAATTCGAATTTGTAGATCTTCTAATCAAGAATATGTTTTTGTTTTCCTTTTCTTATTTTCATAGAGTTCAATTTTGTATTTTTGTTTTTCAATTTTTTCTTGTGCTAGAATTGATTCTATTTTTAAACCAGTTTTGGCGAAAAAAAAATCTGAAAACTAATTTCCACAGATAATTATTTGTGTCATTTATATTGATGCAAAGAAATTCCCTGCGTCAGAGTGGAATAAAATTGTCGTATTCATTCACAATAGATATGAAATTACCCATACCGCGTTCGGAGTATTACTGATTCGATTCTATTCGACACTCGTACCATACGTTATGCTCTACATCACCACCTAACCGAATCCGTCGGACCAGCCGTGATGATTCCAATGCTGTCGATCTGAACATATGTAATGTTAACTATTATGCTACTGTATGAAAACTTGTCATGACGAGCTTGGCATAATTCTTAGGTTAGGTTAATCAAACACAGTGGTACCGACCTCAATTTTGTAACCAGAGTTACACTAAATTCACACACACCGGTTTGTGGACGGCCGGCATAAATTCGACCGATGCTAGATACTTGCACACACACCGGATATTTGCCGGTCAAACAATCAGTTGCTCCAGAATGACAAGAGATTATATGAAAATAATGAATCTCAAAGGAGTTGTTTCGATTTGGTTATTGTATCGCTGTATCCTCCATAATCTCGAAATCACTCCTCAGACCGCAGCACACTTTCCTCCATGCATCCCTGCTACAATTCCTGTCTTTGAATTTTTAGCAAGTTTTGTCCCATAAAACAGGTCGAGCCTCTATCAAACAAATGAGGACATCATTATCAATAATGAAATTCATTTTTCAATAAGCCAGTAATTCGAAGACTAGTTCAATACGTACGAGCATCTATAATTTCACAGAGCTATCATGTGGAATTGTCGGCAAAAAATCGGTGTGTGTGCATGCGTTCATTAAATCATGTGCGCGACTATTCACCGGTTCTGCCGGCGATGCAGTGGCAGTGGCCGGCTGCTGACCGGCATTTTACACACACCGACCGCTGAGCCGCGCCGGTAAAATGCCGGTCAGCAGCCGGCCACTGCCACTGCATCGCCGGCAGAACCGGTGAATAGTGGCGCACATGATTAAAAGAACGCATGCACACACACCGATTTTTTGCCGACAATTCCACATGATAGCTCTGTGAAATTATAGATGCTCGTACGTATTGAACTAGTCTTCGAATTACTGGCTTATTGAAAAATGAATTTCATTATTGATAATGATGTCCTCATTTGTTTGATAGAGGCTCGACCTGTTTTATGGGACAAAACTTGCTAAAAATTCAAAGACAGGAATTGTAGCAGGGATGCATGGAGGAAAGTGTGCTGCGGTCTGAGGAGTGATTTCGAGATTATGGAGGATACAGCGATACAATAACCAAATCGAAACAACTCCTTTGAGATTCATTATTTTCATATAATCTCTTGTCATTCTGGAGCAACTGATTGTTTGACCGGCAAATATCCGGTGTGTGTGCAAGTATCTAGCATCGGTCGAATTTATGCCGGCCGTCTACAAACCGGTGTGTGTGAATTTAGCGTAAGATAATTGATATCTTCGGCGGTGGTCTCAATCCAAACCATCGATCTGTTTTTTAAAATGAATATTTCGCTACATGGGCTGCGCCTATTTCAAGCTACATGAATAAAGATACCGTATCTTGCGTTGTTGTTTTTTTCTTGAGAAACTGGGTAAGATAACGGTCGAAATACATTGCTAATCAGAAAAAACCTCATCAGCTCTACTGAATTCAAAAATTCAATAATGTGGAGGGAATTAAAACAGAAAAACTTCAAGTTCCTAAGTAATCACAAGATTCTAACGAGGAATAATTGCAAGTCAAGCACTCATCCCGCTGGGATTCCACTATGTTGATTCACGCAATCAACGGATCCGAACTCAGATGAACTTCCCTGATTGTTTGATCTCCTAAGAGCAGTCCCTATAGCCGCTCGCTAGATCGATATTCGATTATCCCAACAAAAGGGAGAAAAATTCGAAAATCCTCGGTCCAACCCACCGCGAATTTATGACTGTGTACGCCACATCTCTACCCGCTGCAGTTGCAAGAATTGAATTGAAAAATATAATTGGAAAACAGGAATTCATTACGTGTGACAAATTTCGCGACGGATGTGCGTGCGTCGACCCGACAAATAAAACAAGATCGCTGAAAATTGAAAGGCGAAGCTGCAGAGCCGACCTCGCCAATTTGCATATAAATTGATATTCTGAGCCATAAATACCCTCAGGACTACTGGTCTTGGTCGACTCGTATCGTGCACTCTTCGTTTTAGCATATAGTTATTTCCATCATTGATTGGTACGCGGCCACGATGAATTTTTCAACAGTCTCTTTTGATTCGGATTCGATATCTGTATTGGATGTGGATACCGAAAGCTTGAGCTCAGACTTGTTACAGCCTCCGTCTAGAGAGTTTCCCAAGCTTTTTCTGTCATGCCCTGGCTAAAACTTCATAAAGTCATCAGGATTCTCTCCTTATAAATTATTTTCATCTTCACCACAATACAAAACATACTGAAACAAATACAAAACCCAGCTTAGTTTAGTGAGTACAATAAGGAACCATACAAAAAGTAAACCTTTGAATGAGTACTAACAAAAACTGGAACTTTGAAGGAGACAAAGACAAAAAAATTGTTGAAATATTTTATGGCAGTTCTTTGCATTTTTGTAAAAGTTATCTTAGGGTTTCTCTACCAGTCTCTGAATCAAGTTTAATGAATTTGAGAAATTGTCGGAAGAAGGAGTCTTATTTAGACTCTGAACCGTTTCGAATTGATTTGGCTCCTGACAAAGAAAATTTTCACAAAATTGCAAAAAATTGTGTTTGTGGAAGAACTCATACAGGAGAAACGTCAAGACCCTTAGAACTAAGTAAGTGTTAACATAAAAAATAGAGATATTGGAAGATCCATATACCTATTAAACCCCCTATTAAACCCTATACTGCTAACGTGAAAATAAAATTTATGCAATCTAGTTGCCATATCCGTTGACCCATTCAACAATCTGCGCATGCGTGAACTCAGAATTTGACAAAAAGAGAAAAATGGAGGTTATGTTTTTTCTTCTGTAAAATATATTTGACAAGTGAATATAACTATTTGGAAATATTTAAGGTTAAGTTTTCGCGCATGCGCAGTGCATCGCTGGGGACAATTGTACCACGTGATCGCTGCTTCAAATGAATGCAGGGAAACAGGCCAATGCTAACGGTATAGGAGTTTATACGTATATGGGCAGATCGTATATTGTAGGTCATGTGTATTCCAATACCAGCGTTCACATAATGGATTGGAATACCACGAAAATTATAATGATGGAACCTGATACTCATAATATGGCCAATTGTTAGGTGAGAGTAGATGGTATTTGGATTGATTTTTAAAAAAAGAACTAATTTCAGGAAATTTTGGGATGAAATAACAATGTCACCGTCATAGTATTTAATATTAATCTATGGTCATCATGTATTGACTAATGTCAATAAATCAAAAAACCGGAATAACAAAAACATAGTCCAGCATTTCAATTTTTTTTACTCACGAAAGATTGGAAAACTTTTTACTATGTATATTCATGATTTGCTGATTGACAGGATGGCCCATGAGGCCATCCTCAGAATATCTAGAGAAGGCGCAAGTAATGAGAGAATTAGGTGTCAGAGAGTCTGGAGCTCTCTGAGTAACTACATCTCATCTGCGAACTTTCCTCGTGATGTAATGGTCAAGAAAGTAAGTATTGAGAAATACTTCAGTATGATGCTATAAATCTGCAAGCAGAAATATTGGTAATCGAAAGATGTCTAGATATTAATCTAGGGAGAAACTATCAGAATTTCGACATAGCTATTCACTCAGATAGTCAAGCTGCTATTAAGGCACTGAACTCCCATGTCATCGACTCAAAGTCGACATGGAAATGCCGGAGCAAACTCAATGATTTGGTCAAGAAAAATAAGGTCTCTTTAATCTGGGTTCCTGGTCATTCGCGCATCACAGGTGACTAACAGGCCAATAAACTTTCCAGAGAGGGTGCTCGGAAACCACGTACTGGCCCATAACCTTTCTGTGGTATAGGAAAAAGTACATATAAGAAGAAGTTTCTGGAGAAGGAGAAAACTGAAAGAGGAACACTCTGGCAGAATCTCCCAGGGTTGGATCACTCCAAAAATTTCCTTCGGAGTTTTGAAACTGCAAGATCCAAAAAATTTTTGGATCTCAGTAAGAACCAACTACTCCTCCTCACTGGCTTTCTTACAGGGCATTGTCGTCTCAGGAAGCACTTGCTGAGAATGGGCGTATCGGACACTGACGAGTGTAGATTCTGTGGGGAGGAGGAAGAAACTCCTATTCACCTAGTCACAGAATGCTTTGGCATTGTAAGCCAAAGGAAACAATGCTTTGGTCAAGAGACCTGTAGGAGTGAGGATTTAGCCTCACTGAAGCCTTCCGAGATCTCTTGGACTGGAAGGCGAGCTGTAGAGCTTTGTTAGGGAGCACAATAGAACATCAGGTCGCAGTGGACTGTAACCCCTTTTAAACTATCAACTTTCAAACCCTTAGAAAATTTTCACAATAATGCGAAAAATTGTGTTCAAACTATTCCCTGTATTTGTGGCAAAACTAGGAAAAACATCAAGACCCTTAAAAATAATGAAGCGTTAAAAAAAATAGAGATATTGATAGATCGTATATTGTATTGTAGATCATGTGTATTCAAATACCGGAGTTCACATAATGGATTGGAATACCACGAAAATCATAATGATGGAACCTAATACTCATAATCTGGTAAATTGTTAGATATCTATTGAAATATTGTCTGGGAGGTCTTTGCATTTTCCTGAGAACTTAATTTGGGTTTTCTCTCCCAGTCTTTGAAACAAGAAACAATTATAAAAAATTTTTCTCTATTTCAGTATCGTAATGAGTTCATTACAGTACTAAAAGTAGTGCTGTAATGAAACTCATTACAGCATTGTCTTCAGTTACATTTTTCGTTTTGTGGTTGTCTCAGATCCACTCAATTTTGGAATCAAATCAATTCAAAATCCGCAATCTGTCAAATTTCGTTAGTGACACCAACTGCCAAGATACAATACAAAAGTCACTAATCTGAATTTTTATTTTAATTTCGAGAGTTTTCCACAAAACTTAACTGAAAAAGAAGAAATATCGTCTAATACTCGTTGCAGAAGGAAATTCCAACACTCATGCTTTCGAAAACTCGCTCGTTTTCGAATTTCGCATTCGTATTGGAATAGGAGCTCATTCTGCAACTTGTTTTAGAATATACTATTAAATAATAGAAGAGAGGCCCCTGCGTAAAAATTTGAGCACGAATTCATCAGGGGCCAAAACATTAAAAGAAGAAATTGTTGCCTAACTATGAACAAAAATAAAACACTTTGAACTCTGGAGAGTAACTTTTCGGAGTCTAAATCAGACTCCTTCGTCAGACAATTACTAGTTTTCATTCAACTTCGTAGAATCTTTTGATTTTCTGATTGACATTTCTCAATATATGAGGAATATTGATTAATTTTGATTACTAGATGTTGATATCGTTATTTTATTTCAAAATTCTCTGAAACTCCGAAATGTTACTCCTCAGAGTTCAAAGTGTTTTTTTTTTGTTCATTGTTAGGCACCAATTTCTTCTTGTAAAGTTTTGGCCCCTGACAAATTAGCGCCTTTCTTCTATTATTTAAAAAACTCTTTTAATTGTGTCAGAGACTGGGAGAGAAATCCCAAATTAGGAAAATGGCAAATTGTTAGGTGGAAGTGGATCGTATTTGGATTGATTAAAAAGAGAAGTAATATCAGGAAATTTTGAGATGAAATTGCAATGTCACCATCACAGTATTTAATATTAATCTATGGTCATCAAATATTGACAAATGTTAATAAATCAAAAACCGGAATAACAAAAACATAGTCCAGCGTTGAAATTTTTTTTTAGTCACAAGAGATTGGAAAACTTTTTGCTATATTTATGACGTGTGGTGCGTTAAATGTGATTCCCCTATTTGAAGAACGTAAATAAATTGAAGGAAAAACAATATACCGGACAACACTGTGTGTTAACATAGCCTAGCACTTTTAGATTTTCGAATTTTTGTTATTGAAAGAAAACGTTCAGCCAGTGTTGTTTTCTCTCGTATTTGTAAATGAAATTGTGCTTCATTCCTGGTGTCTCGTTCCGGTGATATTTTCGGAAAAAAGCTTTCTTTCAAATGACGGAAATTAAATTAAACGGTATATCATCATCCAAACTGTTTATTAACGAAATAACAATTTCTTTTGATCAGTAAATATGGCTGCTAGTTCGTAGCAACAAAAATTGTTTCGATAATAAAAAAGTGCTGTTCCAAACTATACACACATCTTATTATTCTTGTTATAATGCGACATAGCAACTTGTATTATCGATTGTTTTCGATAACATCAAATGCCCTAATGATATTACTTAAGGATGTACCCAAATACATAGTGTTTCGAATGAATTGTGGTGGCACAAGAAAAAAACATCAGTATTATTATCATGCAGTTCCATTATGGCGATTCCGCTATGACATTCGCGTAATATTGTGTAAAACAGAAAGACAAAAAGAAAAATAATAAATCTGGATGAAACCTGGTTCGGAACTCATAACTTAATGAAATACGACTTGGAAGAAGACTCGAAAAAATGCCATGTCCTTTTCGTTATTATTTTGCAAGCTGGCGAAAGGCAGAACTCCGTCCCAGACACATTACTTTCAATCTATGAAATTATGAAAGATTCTTGTGTAGATGAAGATTTGACAGCGGAGCTGTGAGTTCTCATGAAAAAGATTTTGAAATTAATATATTCTCAAGTTTCTATTCACTCGATATAACTTCATTTTTTTGTCAAACAGTCAAAATCCCAATAAAAAATTAGAAGAATGAAGGAATTTTTTTCTTCGTACGTTACACTTCTGCTGAGATATCACATCGTAAAAACCTTGTCTTGACAGTAACGAACACAACTAAAAAAATTTATCGAGTTCAGTGCAGTCGTTTGGAACTGATGCGTTTACCATCATTACCATAATTTTTCTTTTATATCAGGATGTACCATTTTTGACGGCCTATCAAACGTTTCTGGAGAACTGGACATATTTGAAATCTGAAAATTCAGATTATGTTATTGTTCGACATTATCTATCGAGCTAAAATATTCTTGAAGCCTGGACCACTTATACAGAAAAGGAAAATAATTTTCTCCTCTGTTTTTTCGTTCTTCATTTTGATATAGTATTCAATTCTGAATACATTCTCATTCACATCGTTGCATTCGTTGGAATACTTTCTAAAATATCGAGAAAAAATTGAAGAAAAAAGGGAGATAGGAGTATTCGATATTATGATTGTTATTCCTATTCTAAATATTCTGAGCACAAACCATTTTCACATTCCCTAAGTCAAAAACTGTGGAAATATTGTACATTTCGGAATTTTGAAATAATCATCACATGGTGTTCCAAATGTTGGCAGGGACGGGCCGAATCCAAATTTTGGGAGGGGGCGTTGGAAATCCATCGAAAATTTTTAAATTGTACATTGAATCAACAGGAAACCGTTATACATATTAGGGTATAATATTTGTTTCGGTAAAAAAAAATTGAAAATGATGAATTTTAACAGAGTGAGGAGTAATTAACTTTTTTTCATCTACTGAACATTCAATTAAGTAGATTTTATGGAGTTTGTTTTTTTTTCATGAAGGGTATCTTGATGTTGATTAAAACTTTGAGAAACCCTACTTGTTCTTCAGTTTTGTAGCTTTTCTTTATTTCATAGAATCTGGGAGTGAAGGCACGCCTCATTTTCATTAGAGAAAATATTTTTTCTGAAAAATCTATTTTTTTTTATTCTCTAAAAGGAGTGAATATTGGACATCAAAGTGATGAGAAATTACCGTTTCATTTTCCAGTTAACCACTATTTAATAATGTAATTTTTTTTATTTCATGGAATAGTTTTTTTTTGTGAGCAGTACCTTGAAGTATGTTTCAAACTTTGAGACACAATTTTTGTTTCATTCTTAAATTACGTTCAGTTTCATTCTTTGCTGTATCTCAAAATTTCAAGCATCATAAAACAAGATATTGTTCACAAAAAACAAAAATTCCATGAAATAAAGAAATATACATGATCGCATGTTTTTCTTTAGAGATTCATAATATTGAAACTGCTCATCAATAACATGGTTTTTGTTAAGAAAAAGAAAATTCTTTGCCTTTATGGAGGCAATTGAAAATGGTATTCATTTCGATGATTACTATTTTGAATTCATCTATGTTTCAAAAATGGTTTTTGTAGTGCTGAATTCGTGTTTAGTAGATAATTTCAGTTTTCATTGTAAAAAAAAAATAAAACAAATTAACTCATTTTCTATGGTCACTATCATTTTTTTTTCGCAAATTCCAAGGCAATCATAGGCAATAAACGATTTTGATTCGAAAAACGAAAAAAAAATTATATCTCTAAAATTATTCATTCAGGTGCATGAACATGGTAGAACCCAATCATTATTTTTCATTGCAAAATTCAACGCAATCATTCTGATTTGAAAAACGGAAGGTGGGGGCCAATCTTGACCCTAATTTTTGAACCAACGTTCGGAACATCCTGTGACAAGTATTTCAAAGTTCTGGAAATGCACAATATTTACAAAGTCTTCGACTTAGAAAATGTGAAAACGGTTTGTGCTCAAGATAATTTGAATAGTTGAAACAATCATAATACCGAATACTCTTATCTTCATTTTCTCTTCAGTTTTTTCTCGATATTTTGAAAAGTATTTCGTGGAGATGCAACGAAATCAAAAAGAGTATATTCAGAATACTTCATCAAGATCGAAAATCAAAAAAGAAAATAAAAATTGAACAAATTTTTTTTCTGTATAAGTAAAAAGTGGTCAGGCTTCAAGAATATGCGAACACTATCATAATCCCAATTTTCAGATTTCAAATGAGTCCAGTTCTTCAGAACTGGAGATCCAAGAGATATAACATATTATCCATACTAATATTATAAATGTGAATGTCCGTGTGTTTGTCTGTCCTCTATGGACTCAGGAATAATAATAATAATAATAATAATATACTTTATTGTTCCCTCGGAAAAATATTCCTTGAACATAGTATACAGGAAAAAGAAAAATTAACAAAATGTGATATCAACAAATAACAAGGCTTTAATGAACCGAATCTATGGAAATTAAATTAACACAAGTAAAGGAGCAAAAGAGAGTCCTCTATGGACTCAGGAAACAGATGACCGATTTTGATGAAACTTTCACTATATTGTGGAGAATATTTTTTGGGAGGTTTTCATGTAGAGTTCATCCCTATATAATGAAGAAATAAGAAAAAATATCAATTTTTTATGAAAAATCCCGGTACTTTCCGGCTTTTACGGGCGACGCTGCTTAAACTATGAGAGATAGAGAAACATGGTCACAGACAATTTTGTAGTGCTTGAAAAGTTCTATAAAAAAGTCCGCGACGGGATATGTCTAACTGCCGAAGACAACCCACGATAGTCATTTTTATTCAATTATTTAACATTCCTTATAGAAGAACAAACATAGGGTTTAATTCACCTCTGGTCAGATCTCAAAGAATCTGTAATTTATACAGTGATAGAATTAATTTTTATAATGTTTTTCTGACAAAAATGAAATTCGAAGTTAAAAGTGTATTGAATTTTAAGGTTGTTTCGGGTTGTAATAAGAGTTGTTATTTTTTTGTGAGGATAATTTGTTGGTGATTAATCTGATTATTTATTGTGTTATTATTTATTATACTGTAAACTTAACATCTATTCACCCACAGAGTGGATACTGTATTGGACATTAGTCTGTTTGTATCCCTATACCTCTAAATAAATAAATAAATTATTTTCAAATCAATCCAAAATAAAGGTCGATTTGAAGAGGACTTTTGACTGGCATGGAATGAATCAAAGTAAAAATGAATGTGACTGTTATCTGCGGCATTTATTCCTGATTAAAAATGCTTCTTACAGTATAGTTTTCTAATGAATACTTTGGAAGTTGCAGTAGGTTGAACGGGGTGAATTTGAGCAAGAAATTATTGAATCTATACGCGACTTCGTTTTGTCATGTATACACGTGCAGACTCTCCTTCGATACGAGGTTATGAATGTGGGGTAGCGGACCTATCAGTACCTCCTTAAATTAAAATATATCCCGAGCGAAGGCGCGGGTATGAGCTTGTGTCTTCATAAATTCATTTTCACATATTCATTCCATCAAAACAGACTTATCTTCAACAATCGGCATATCAAAAAAACTCAGGTCATTCAATTGAGATTGATCCGTCAGTATTTTGTGAACCCATGGAATGTAGCTGTCTTCTCTGCACGAACTTGCAGCATCCGACAAGTGGAATCCAAACACGAATTCCTTCCCGTCTGAGAGAAAAAGGTGGTTTAAAGAAATTTAAAACTCTTTGTCAACGTCAACTGACGCGTAACATTCGGCACATCGATTCCATCGGATGCTATTTCTTCCGAGAGTTCCCAACAAAAACTTCGGTCGTTGATGGTCTGGCGCAGACGACGTTCAGGCTTCTCTGCAGTTTTTACGGGATAATGCATCTAGAAGTGCAATATATTTCGTTTCGGGCTGAGCTTTCGGGATCGTTTGGCTTTTTCCGAGGTTGAATTGGTTTTCTTATAATTACGGACTGCGAAATTCATGACCTGCGCTACACAAGTCGGTGCAATACTAGTTTCGCCGTTTCAGAAAGCTGTTAGGGAAGACTGAAGAGAAACAAAGTGCTGGTTATTCCACGTTCATGATGGTTTCCAAAGAAAACTGTCGAAGTCAATTCACACACATACAATTCCTACTTTTGGGGTGTGTGCATTATAATTTTTCATTCTCAATTTTTTAGTTTTTAATTTTTTTGTGCGACTCCTGTCAAGGCTACAGCAACAGTTAAGATGAAGTCGGTAAATCTTCAGCAACCTAGATCAATTCGTAATAAATGTCCTTGTACAGGGTGATTCATTTATCTTGGTAACCCTAATTTTCTCGAAAACCTCAGAATATTTTTTCATTCTGTGAATGGCGTTTTGAACAGATCGATGTAGACTTGAGATGCGCATAAAAATCTGCGGAATAAATAAAGACGCCAGGCGTCGCGGCGCTATCAAAAATTTTTTCTCCAGGGACATACCCTTTTTATGATGTCATTCGGAAGATAATTTCATTCTGAATTTTTTTTTCGAATACAACTTTTATCCATTTCTAACCGTCAGCGAACTGCAGCATGTTTTATGTTAATTCATTTCATTTATTTTTTTCTCTGTATTGTGGTAGTTTGCCTTTATTTGGAGACATAGTTATAATTTGGTGCCTAGAATTTAAGGAGGCTAGTTTTCTAGCCAATGTGCCTCTTCAAATAAGATGAAATATGTGACTACAGTAAGATGGGGCACCATGTCACAACGCTGCCGTTGTGAAGAAATATTTAGATCAAGAATTCAAAAATAAATGGATAGGAACCAATGGACCCATCAGATATCGCCAGACCTAATGCTCATGGATTACTTTCTGAGGAGTACCCTGAAAAATATGGTATACCAAACCGATTCTAATAACTTGGACCATTTGAAAATAAAAGATAAGGAACGCAAGTGCCCAAGTAGACCCTTATATTTTGACCAAACTAACTTATCATGGAATAGAGAAATTATATAACTTATGTAGGGATCATAATGGCCGGTATATAGAACATATGATTTGAAATGTTTCGATTGTTATTCAAAAAAATGTTTATTGTTATAAGAAATAATATTTAATGAATATAATAATAGAGAAAAAGTTTGTTACAAAGCATCCATCATTTCAGGAAACAAAATCATGTCTAGGTCATCTAGGCATTATGATCCATACATAAGTTATATCATTTCCCTATTTCATTATAAGTTCAATGTGACATGTTCTTTCGAGCATTTAGGCCGTCGTCGTAGATTAGTTCTCGACGTTTCGCCAGTTCGAGTGTCTGGCATCTTCAGGAGTTATATTTCAGGAGATGTTCTCACTGGACTGAACTGCCTGAGTGTGACGGGGACGCAGATTGTACTTCCTTATATAACCTCGGTCGGGGGGCGTGGCTGCGCTTGACCGGTCCCGTCCCAATAACGAACGCGCGCCGGTGTCCGACCGGTTCACAACCGGTTCCCGATCTTCATTCACTTCATGAACCCGGTTATTATTATAGGGAAGTGGTTTTGTGTTTTTGAGTACTGGCACCCATGTTCTATTGATTTTCAAAGATTCCTCCGATTTATTGAAATTCGTTGGGTGTTTATGAATTTCGATTGCTTCCCTGTAGAGCCTGGGGTAGTATGCGGTAGTGGTGCACAACACTTGGGTTTTGTCGAATTCTATTGCATGATTCGTGTTGTTCAGTGTGTGCTCTGCGACGGCGGATTTCTCTGAATGACCCAGTCTACAATTGGCCTTGTGTTCCTTGATCCTCGTATTGATGGATCGCTTCGTTGTACCGATGTATACACTTCCACAGCTGCACGGAATTCGGTATACACCTGGTGTACTGAGTGTATCCCTTCTGTCCTTGGGGGAGTTGAGATGGTCCTTGATCTTCTTCGACGGTTTGAATATTGTCTTAATGTTATGTTTCCCCAGAATTCGTCCGATTCTATCTGTCACCCGTGGGATAAACGGCAAGAATGCTTTTGTTTCCGATTCTTGGCGACGTGATACATTGTCGTTGTTGTGTTCAGGCCTTTGTTTGATGTATCTATCGATGTCGTTTTTCGTGTAGCCGTTAGCCATGAGAGCGCGCTTCAAGTGTTCTAACTCAGGCAGTTCAGTCCAGTGAGAACATCTCCTGAAATATAACTCCTGAAGATGCCAGACACTCGAACTGGCGAAACGTCGAGAACTAATCTACGACGACGGCCTAAATGCTCGAAAGAACATGTCACAATTCAGATTCAATCCTATTGCGCTATTTCGCACAACACCGATTACACCACCTCTTCGAACACTAGTTTGACCACTGATTCAGCCTTAACATGAGTTTCAGAAATCCAAAAGTGTGTTTGACGTACAATTCACCTGCAATATTTGAACACTCTGTCAACTGACAGGCTGATCAAATTAAAGTAGTTAACCATACTTTCTGCAACTCAAATGGTACTTGACCAGGGATTGATCAGAACCGGCCGTATATCTTTTATCTCATATGTCCACTACAAAGATGTTACTTTTTAAAATAAATAATTCCTTCTGAACATGGTAGTGGTAACTTTTTTCATCTGAGTCCAATAACCATTGATAGGAGTGATTGAGATTGCAGGCCTTTTATCATGAACTTTCCATTACCATAGTATAACTTTATTATCTAATAAATTTATACTCAATTTGCATGCTCGTAGGGTACTTTTTACAATGTCACGTTGTGATTATCTTCAGTTCCAGAAGAAGACACTTCTGTTGCATGCTAGTTTCCATGATCGTTATAGATGTTCACGACGTGAGTATTGTAAAGATTCATATTACAGGTTTGTGAATAAGTCAGATGATAACCATCGATTAGCGTCTTTTGAATTTATGATACGAATATACTTTGACATTATTTAATCTATTATCTATAAAGGTAATTACACACTCAGAAGTGATAGAGTATCTTGAAATTATTAATGATAGAGACATGCAAGAAGCGCATAATGTTGAGTTCACACAAATAGTGAGTGTGAAAATTTAATAACGTCTTCAATGCATAAAAAGTTTGTTGAAAAAATGCATGAAATACATACGCAAAATCGGAATATTAAAAAAAAAATGAGGATGTGCTCTGACAAAAAAGTTCACACCCAATTAGACTTAATTCAAATCGTACTAGTGCATGTCAAGAAAAATGCATGATCTTTTCTGCTGCTCATTATTGTTGCTCTGCTTGGTTGAACAGTGTTCATGTCAAAAAAATTGATGCCCAACAAATTTTTTCTATGAAGATTCACACTGGTACTATCAGATCTTCACCTACTCCTTGGTTACAAGTCCTCTCAAATATTGTCCCTCAACATATTCGAAGAGACAATAACTTTGAATTTTTGAAATAAATTTAATTCCTTTCCAAATTCATTACCCATATTCTCCTATATTTCATATAATAAGATCCCCAGATGAAAATCGTTTAAACAGCACCGAATCCGAAAAAAAAGAAGTAGAACAGGAGGAGGGTTTTCTACCTCAGTAATCTCCATTAAAATTAGTATAAATATACAAGGTGAAGGACTCACCCTCACCCTGTAGAGTGGATATCTCATTGTCTGGCAACATAAATTATTTGTTCAGAAGTTGTTCCACCATAATAATTTCTATTCACTTCATATATATATTTGGAGTTTTTTTATAGATTGATATATCTTTAATCTAATTTCCTGTTTCTATTTGTCCATTTTGTCACTTTTCCTTCTTCTTGTCGTTCATTAATTCGATTAGGAAAAAGTCTGTTCACAATTATTTTTATACCGATTGGAATTGAATTCATTTTGAAATTTTCTGCAGTTTTCTCTCCTTATTTCTAGAACAATAATCGAATCCAGGTTTTTGTCATAGTACGTACATTTTGCCTTTTTATCTCTACTTTTTCGGTATTGTGCAAATAATCAAAATATTGTCACGATTCTACGATGTTGAATGAAAACTAGTAATTGTCTGACGAAGGAGTCTGATTTAGACTCCGAAACGTTACGCTTCAGAGTTTCTTCTCGTTCATTGTTAGGCAACAATTTCTTCTTGTTAAGTTTTGGCCCCTGACAAAATATTGCTCAAATTTTTACGCAGGGTCCTTTCTTCTATTATTTAAAAATTTTTTCTGATTGTTTCAGAAACTGGGAGAGAAAACCCAAATTAAGTTTTCAGGAAAATGCAAAGGTCAATCAAAATCTCAAAATATTGTCACGATTCTACGAAGTTCAATGAAATCTAGTAATTGTATGACCAAGGAGTCTGATTTAGACTCCGAAACGTTACGCTTCAGAGTTCGAAGTGTTTTCTTTTTGTTCATTGTTAGGCAACAATTTCTTTTTGTGAAGTTTTGGCCCCTGCCAAATAAGTCCTCAAATTTTTACGCTGGGGCATTTCTTCTATCATTTAAAAAAAATTTTTAATTGTTTCTTGTTCCAGAGACTAGGAGAGAAAACCCAAATTAAGTTTTCAGGAAAATGCAAAGTCCTCCCAGACAATATTTCAATAGATATTTTTTTTCAACATGAGTGGTCGAACAACATTCACTTCTTTCTGCATTTCTATCCAAAATAATCTCAAAGACAACCCTCATTCCTCACCGCCAGTTATGGTAATTCCTCATCGTTGATAACATCCAGAAAACAAAGAGAGGGATACTAGAAATGCCATCCGAAAATATTCATCCTGATGACTATTATGGTGGCCTGCTGTTTACCCAAGTTTATGAATGCCCCCGGCAAGCGATGATGAATACTGCAGTTATCTCGACAAGAGTTCCCAAACTCCAATCACCGTGAAACGCTGTAGGTGCAACGCTCCTAAATTCGTAATATTATTATCTCACAAAACGTTAATTAAGAGATAGGGTACGGGTGTACATGCCCAAGTTCACGGAATTCAAACAGCAGAAACCGAATCCATATTAATCCCCCTTGAAATATCTATCCAAATCAAACACGAGGAGTTCCAGTATGAATTATGGTCTATTACCAACCGTCGAAGAACTTTCCATATCCAGGGGTTCACTCATGAATAACTTGCATATCGTTACGATACTGCCGTGGTCCAATCTATGTCGAGTGTGCATCTATCTAGTTGGCTCTTCAGAATTGTGGTGTCTGGAGTGAGGTTAATCATTTCGGGTTATGAGCCCGTGATGTAGATTCGAGAGAAGGGAAGAAATTCCTTTTTTGAATTGAGGTCGAACGCATTGCCTCAAATCTAGTCGAATTCACGAAATGGAATAATGTTTACTATACGCAGATAAAGAAAATCCTTATGGAAACATTGAAATATGAATGTTAAATTCGAATCATCTCCGAGTTCAGTAGAACAGTGAAAGAATTGAAATCTCATTGCGATCCGATAACAAATAAGGGACTGGACTGTTGGAATGGCAAGTCTCGGCAGGAGAGGGTGATCTCGGCTGCCGCAAATTGCAATGATCATTAGTCGCATCCGAAAGTCAGATGTGGTAGATAGACGGATTGAAAATGAATTAGATTCGCGTAAATCAAAATTTTTACGGGTGAAGAGAAATTCAAATCATTAAATGGTACTTCAGTGATCAATCTATTGCGGAGACAATAACTTTTTTCATCGTTGCCTTTAGAGATAGGCCGATACCTTCTCATTCGGCACTCCAACTTTGTGCCAAATTAGCAAATCTGCCTAATCTTCTCAGATATATGAGATTATCTCTTTATATTTTCTCTACAGTTTGGCACAACAAGGTGAAATATTTGAGCATTCAATTTGAATTTGTCGATCAATTTCGCATGCTTCAGAATTTGATTTTGTTTTCCTTTTTCATTTTCATGGAATTAATTTTTTTCCAATTCATTCTCGTAGATTGTATTTTTGTTTTTAAATTTTTTCTTCTTCTTGAATTTATTTCATTTTCAAACCCGTTTTAGTGAATTTCCAGAGGAAATTATTCGAGTCATTCATCGAGGCAAATAAATTCCTCGCGTCAGAATGGAATAAAATTGTCGTATTGATTCACAACAGATATAAAATCACCCTTACCGCGTTCAGAGTGTTACCGATTCGATTCGACACTTCGCGTACCCGGTACCATACGTTGTGCTCTACATCCCCACCCAACCGAATCTATCCGCCCAGCCGTTCTTTCGATATCACTTTCCTCTGAGGTTTTGATTCGGCCACTGTTCCACTAGAATATGGCCCTGTTCGAATTTACAATAGAAAGTGTTATGTTTCCAATTGGGTGTAAATTTGAAAATTTGCCAGGCTAATTCAGTCACGACAGGGCTTTTTTGAGGGAAAATAAAAGGTCAGGTGAGTTTTTAAATTATTTAGAGCACAAGCCAACATCTTCACAACCATGGAGATAGGGGTTCTCACATCTGAATTCTTGATAGGAAATAAAGGATGGGCTATACCCCAATTTCGAAACAATTTCTCCCTTCACGTTAATACGTGATATGCGGTTCTGAGAATCTAGAATGTTTTTTTCTATACACATCACCTATTGTAACAATAAATGTGGATCTATAGATGTAAAGAGTGAACTTTGTAACAGTTTATTTTCTTCCATTTTTGTAGTTGGATACGTCAATTATAACCTAATGTGCCTTGTAGTTTTATATTACATACAACCAGTTTTATAATCAAGTGCCTTCAATTTTAAAGCTCCTCAAAGTTCAACATTTCGGTTTCATAACACATTTCAGGTTCTTGAGGCCATTTTATATTTAAAGCCCAATCTCGGGACTTTAGCAGCTAAAGTATCATTTAGCCCTGAATATATAAATAAATTCCTAACCTCTCGTGTCGAAACTGTCAACTCATGAGGTTTGTTACCTATTTTGAAATCAACTTTCACAACAAGATATGATGCGACGAGCACAAGAATATAGTATGATATTTGAATAATAAAAATGGAAAATTTTGAGAGAACTAGTTCGGAGTCATCAAATGAAGAAGATCCATGACATGAACCAATCATAAGAACCAGACACATTGTGGAATGGGAATACCGAGTATGAAAACGTAGATTTCCAATTTCGGAATTTGGAATAAGACTACAATTAGACACCATACGGCGCATTCTGGTTGCAAATGCATTGTTGCAATTGATTTCAATGATGTTTCCTATCAATAATTTTGAAAAGGAATTAGGTGATAATAAAAAATTTTTTGCTGATGCAGTTGATGGGAAACATGTTAGAAATTCAATCATGACAGGTCCTTTTACTATATTACGCTGATGTAATTGGTGAAAGTGCATGCTTATTCAAATATTTTGATCATTCAATTCTTTGCTCTTATTTCAATTTCTAAATCTGAATATGTTAATCTGAGGCAATGCTGCCTTTTTGTCCCTTTGTCAGCTGCAATCATCAACTCCATTTTTTTTTGTAATATTCAGTTTGGGATTGGTCTTTTCCCAGAAATTTCTAGGTGTATATTTTAAATTTGAATCTGAACGTTATATCTACAGTACATGAAAATAACATAACCTCCTTCAATTTTAAGATGGCTGTGGTTAAATACAACTGCAACTGTCTATTTTAGGTCAAATGAAACGATTTCAGGTATGCCAACATACAACATTCCACCTAAAGTCTCCTTTACGTAAAGTCCCATTTAATTTCATTATGAAATTGTGTGAATTTTTAAAGTGAGCTTTAGCTTAAAGTGCACTGTAACTAAAGTGTACTTTAGGGGTTTATTATGAAACTGGCTCATAGTGACCTACATAGATAGCCGATGTATAAAGTTATGGAACTTCGGCAACAAAAAAAAATACAATAGGAATACACTCCATACGTTCCCAAAATGTGAAAACAGCCGAACGAAAGTGTGAGAAATTTGTTTTCACCTTATTTCGAAGTGAGATCTGAATATTTCTTTTCAATCACGTCCTCCTTCGAAAACCTGCCTATCTGGACATTTCCCCGACTCGGCGATATTTCAGCTGCGGATATCCGAATTCCCATCAGCCTCTCACTCACTTTTTTCCCTCGCGGAACTCATTTCCGAGAAGATCGGTTTTTCCATAAGACGTCCCGCGGGACGCCAATGGCTACACGTACTTCGTACCTTTTTCGATTGCAGGAGGGCGCAACAATATCGGGAACGGGGGGCGGGGGGGCTTTTAAAATTGGTCAGGGAGGCGCTGCCCCGACGGGAGCTCCGCTCGGGAATCGATGTCGGAAAATTGAATTTATAAATATTGCATAACGGAGTGTTCAAGTTCCTGAAGGCCTGGAGGAGCTGCGAGAGTAATAAAAAGAAATCGATTGCGAAGGTGCAGATGATAATTTCCAGATTGGAGTTCTCAGGGTGTGGCACAAGCATACGTTTCAATTTGATTTGATTTGAATATCAACCAAAAAAGGGATGTTCAGATTTTGCAAAATTACTGTTATGGACAGTTACCAGATAATTGAGTTGGAGATGGTAGTGAAAAAAACATTTATTGTACATCATTCACAATCATAAAATGAATGAGTCACCCATATGAAGCTAATACACCAAAAAATACAAATAATATCCTCATCTATATACTCAGAGTGACGTTAATTCAACTGCAAACAGAGGTAATCTACAACCGTTCAAATGAGAGGTCAGACTTAGACGTTGAGAGTGTTCAACTAATTCATTATCAAAACAAAACGTTCACGGTGGTAGAGCAATCAATAAAATTTATTGTGCGAGCTTCTTTATTCTGCCCAAAAAAAAGAAGGTTTGAATAATGGGCTATAATGTCTAAGTCTGTTCAAAAATGGAATCAATGCAGTATATTTGAGTAGAACAAGAATATTATAATTGTTATACATATTATGAACGTTGGTGTGAAAGAAAGTGCAAAAGTACATGTACAGAGGCAGACGGCTTGCGAGTCAGCACAATAAAAACATCCACCGCAAAAATAGAAAATACAATTGATAAATTGCGAGAGTACTTATGCGTGAAACCTTCTAATCGTAGGTTTCTAGAAGAGCAGGATGTTTGGGATCTAACTTGTAATTGAAATCAGACGAATGAATCTGAGAGTTCAGGATTGAAATGAGAAGATCATACCGATTTTCTGAGTTCACTTTTATCAGAAGAGATCTCCTAGGCTGAAAGAAGACAAGAGGCTGTCAACCAGTTTCATGTGTAATACAATTGACCATTGAGCCATATCAAAGAATTCACATCGCGTTCTGCAGGAGATTAACCAGATCTTGGGTTCACCCTGGAGATTTGAGGATTCATTAATCTGAAACTCGAGACAAGTAATTAGCAAAATGTTAGGAGGAGTTAGCAATAGAGAAATGAAGTGAACGGATTCAAATAATGAGATAAGTATGAGTAAATAATAAATGCATTACAAGAGCGAAAGTCATGAGAAAGTTCAGTTCTGGTGCAACATAACCATATCTATGTGAGAAATCCAAAGAAGATGTTTTTGAAATGCAGGGTGTTTCAAAAAAAGTGGCCCCCTTGCTGGGATAGATAGACAAACAAAAACTAATAGGAATTCGTTTAGTAAAAAATTTTCGTACTGCCATCTGTATTCAAAATGATGCAGGGCATTGAAAAAGAAAAAATATACAAATTTTTTACGATTTTGCCGAAATACCTGGAAACATTATGAAGGAATTTCATACGAATACGTTTTGGAAGCTGATACATCTAATGAATGTGTTTTGATCTCTGAGTCTCATAGAGGGCGTTAGTTACACGGTTCGCACGAAGTTGTTTTGAACATGACTTTTTTGATATCAGATTCATTAAGCTAAATTTTGAGCGTTCTTAAACATCATTCAATTTCACACCAAAGAGGTACTGTTTGTTGAACTCGATACTAGGCACCGTTTTCGGCATATTTTGATTTGAAAATTATGAAGTTATAATCGATGCTGATATAAAAGTATTGATGTATGTATTAATTGAACAGAAAATCACAAGGAAATTAAAAAAAGGCTGAAAATATAAAAAGTTCAATAAGACTAGGTGTTCAAAATGTCCTTCGTCAGCTATGAGGTCATTGAAACTACGTTGAATTCTGTCGTTCAATTCTCAGGGTGAATTTACCCCTGTTGCATAAGTATTTCCAGCTGTTTTCTTCAAGGTACGACCAAACTGTGTAATGCAAGGGATTGAAATCGCATGACCGAGGATGAAAATGAATTGGAGCTTCTACACTTCTACCAATCCAACGGTTACGACACCTTCGATCAATGTAGCGTGGATCTCCATCGTGCTTAGTAATTAGAAATAATAATAATTAATTACTTTATCAATACTTCGTACCACAATCAGTTATTGCTTCATAGTTTTCAAATAAAAATATTTCGAAAACGGTGCATAGTATCGAGTTTCATCAGGAGTAATTTTTGGGGTGTAAAATTGAATGATGTTCAAGATCGCTCAAAATTTTGCTTAATAAATCTAATATCAAGAAAGTTATGTTCAAAACAACTTGGTACGAACCGTTTAACTAGAGCCCTCTATGAGAGTCAGACATCAAAACACATTCATTAGAAGAATCGGCTTCCAGAACATAGTCGTATGAAATTTCATCACAATGTTGCTATTAGTTTCGGCATATGTAAATTGAAAAATTGTAATAAAATGAACGACAATCGAATTAATTTGTACATTGAGTGAAACTAATGAGGATTACCAATATTTTTGTATATTCTTTATGATCTAGCACTTGGACATATTTGATACAAAATGAAGGAATGAATTGACATGGAAATAGAATAATAAATCATTCTGGGGAGACTGAAAATACATACCTACTTGAGTACTTAGAACCGGTGGCGTAACGTTTCTCAGCCAGCCCCCCCATGATTATTCCCGGGTCCCATCTATAATGAAAATTTTCATTTCTTTGAGTTTCGGAATAACCTCAGAAAAGTTGAAAAACTAATAATGTTCCACTCGTTTCTTCCGTTGCATTCCATTAGTATATTATAATTGAGATTTAAACAAACAATTAATACGACTTTTTCACACGCTTTTCGTAGATTGTTTTTCTATACTTTTCATTGATACATTTAACGGTTTTTTTTTCGAAAGCTCAACGCCCCAAACAAAAACACACACAACAAAAAAGCAAAAATCCGAGCTCCCAACCTCGACACGTGGTAGGTACGTTTTGTATAATGCTAAGGCCGGCGGTAACTATTTTCTTAAAATTTTCGAATTTTTCGTTTTTTTTTAAATGACTATCTGCAAAAAAAATTGTGGAAAAAGCTCGAAAATTTTTTGAAAATTATGAGCTTTTCATGGCAAGAATCGTGATCCAAAATTCGATCGAGAGAAACGAAAAATTTACTGGCTAGATTGATTTGGCTCTTTGCAGGGTTTTTGTGAACATATTGAACTGTAGAAAGCACACTTTACATTATTGATTTCCCCAATATGTTCGATCCAGCGCTTGATTTCCCAAAAGAACACAAGAAGCCCTCTTTTCGTTGCATTTTCAAATTCATGTGAAAAAGAGAAAGAAAATATTCTCTTAAAAGCAATAAAAAGAAGATAAAGGAAATTCATCCTGGTTCTCGAAATCAACCGACAACTTTCTGTGTGATCATTGATTGATGCAGATCTAAAAAATGGAAATTTGAGCTGAAGAAATATTATAGATGTTAGCCAAAAAAAAAATTTTCACGCTCGTGGACAAAAAAACGAAAGTTGAAAAAGTTAGAAAATTTGTTGTTGTTGGTTTTTCTAATATCTCTCAGAAAAATTTCGTTTTCATTTTGATTCTTCAATCCATTAGTACCAAAAAACGGATTGCATTAATTTGAACCGATATATCGGTACTTCAAAGATTTCGTTATGAATCACATTTATAAGATCATCTATTCTATCAATTTAACTGTTATTTGAATTTAATTTTCAGACTTAGCTAGACTCAATATGAGCAATCATATCAAACATTTATAATTTTTTGCAGTCTTATAAGCGTCAAAAATTTCACCAATAATTTTATATCTATATATAAATATATAACATTAGGAAAAAATTATTTTTTACTGTCTTAAAAAGATGAAGAAAAAATTAAATAAACAACCGGGCCCCCAGACCTCGCGGCCCCCCACAACGGGGTGGCTGGGGGGTATACGTTACGCCACTGCATAGAACTAGTTTGCTCTAAAATTCAGTGAGATGACAAGAAATGTCAATTATTTAATGAGATAAACCAAGAGTAGGGGAAAAGGAATATCTTCCTCCTCCCCACAGAATTTACACTCCTTAGTGTCCAATGAGACCATTCTCAAAAGATGCTTTCAGAGGCGACAATGTTACGTGAGGAAGCAGCTGAGATTTTGTAGTTAGTTTCTACGAAGATTCAGATATCTTTTAGATTTCGTAGTTTCACAGTTCTTCAAGAATTAGCTAATTCAAAAATTCATGAGTAGGTCAGACTAAGAGGGATAGTTCTACCATACTCCTCATTAAGCTTTATCGTATAATGTCTTTCACGATCTTATAACCTACAAAAGCCATCATTTTCTTTCTCACCTCTTCAGAGGCCTGTTATTGATAGGACTTCCATCATCTTGGGAGACCAAAATCGAAAAACTGAACCTAGTTATCTCTTGCGCTATACGTTCTACGCTCGCAACGTATTTTTCATAGCCACCCGATATTAAACAGGACGTCTTCCATCAACCTTCCCATCACTTCGGAAATTATCCCCGAGCAATGTTTATTAACTTTCAGACGCTTCGGCTGCCATCTTGCGCTAGCGTCATCGACGAGCCAGCCGTCTGATAACTCCGAAGCGAACGCGTAAATTGTGAATAAAATGATGCAATTTTCCGGAATATGTACTCCACATTCTGCTTCCTTTTGAACCCTAAGCGGATTCTGTACCCATCACTTCACATTCCGCTCATTAGGCTGGGTCAAAACGACGATACCCCGTAACGAATTTCAATGAGTTTTTGGTTCCCTTTGACAGACGACATTAATCCCGTATGTAAATTCTATCACGATATAGAAAGTCTGATGATGAATTTCTGTGTAGAAGAACTTACTGGAAGGTTCAGTGGCTCGGATTAGATGAAATTCAGTTATCCATACTGATGTTACAAGTGTGGAAGCCCGTGTGTCGGTTTGTTTGTTTCTTTGTATGTATTCACGGAATTCAAGAACCAGATGTCCAATTCTGATGAACATTTCACTCTGGTGTAGTGAATGTATTCGAGTAGGTCTTCATGCTGTAGATACCTATTTAACGAATAAATCATGAAAATTGTCTATTTTTCATGAAGAAGGTGTCAATGAAGTCGTTGATTTCAGACTTTTACAGACGACGCTTGGAAAATATACTGTGAAGCAGAACACCGAATATGTTTTGTTTGATCGGTATGGGTGTGGCTTGTTTCAGAATTGTGAACTCGACATTGTTTGATTGACCCTTAATGTAGATCTCTTCAGCCGTATTAGATTGTGCAAATTGTTGTGCATTTGTTTTTCTTGGTGAAGGTAAGAAAATATTGTTGAATGATTTTTCGTTTTCAGTTTCATTGAATTAAGTGAGTTCTAATAATTTTGTAATTCATATTATAGTGGTCGGATTCCACAGCAAGTCGACTGCAAGTGGTACTTTTGTTAAGTTCTGAATGAAAGCTTAGTAAAGGAGACAGGTTCTGTTTCGAAAAGACTAAGATTTGGTGGGCGACGAAAAACAACACCTGCTCAGGATCGTTTCATCACCGTTTCAGCGAGAAGAAAGCCTACATCTACGTGTAGAATGCAACGGAATACTTTTCAAAATGCATATGTTGTCTAAGTTTCCATCGAAACCATCAGACGACGTTTGATAGAGGTGAATCTAGTTTCTAGGCATCCAGTAAGAGGAGTTTGATTAACACGTGAACACGAGCGTCAAAGACTGGAATGGGAAAGGCATATCAATTGGAAAGATCAATGGCGTAGTGTCCTTTTCACTGATGAATCCATATAAGGAGGACTTTCAGATTCTCGAAGAATAAGGGTATTGACAAACCCACGCATACCCCGTAATCGTCACTATGTACAAGAAGTCCATCCATTCCGAGGAGGTAGTGTTATGGTATGGGCCGGGATATGTTTCAACGGGCGCAAAGATCTACACATTTGTCCTGAGAATATGATCGCCTTACACTATAGGGATCATGTCATGGATAATGTTATGCCAAACTGTTCAATTCCTAGACGATAACGCTAGACCGCACCGTGCAGCCATAGTTGTTATTCCCCATTAACCAATACCTCAGCACTCATCAGATTTGAATTGCATAGAACATGCAGGAGATATGCTCTAAAGAAGATTAGATAATCATCAACTTACCCCAGAATCCTCAAATGATCTGAGAGAGCTTCTGCCCCATTTATGGCACCAAATTCCTCAAGAAATGTTCGACAACCTCGTGTGTAGTATGCAAAGAATATGTTAAGCTGATATTGATGCTCGTGGAGCCCATACATTGTATTGATAGTCTTAAAATGCTTGAATTCTCTGGGAATAGAATTTCGTTTTTTTATTCGATTCTTCTCAACCAACCTGTATACGCTGCAGATCTACAGGCTGCCACTATTATGAGTTTTCATCACAAAATCTCATTTGAGCTATATTTTTTTGCAATTCAAGTAAATATCCCTTACTCATATGGAGCAGTTTATGGGCTGTATTCATAGTCAACCCTCAAGATAAAGGTCCAAGGGTTACTTCGGTAAGAGAAACTCAGTACTCATCCTCAGGGGCTATTTTATAAAGCTAGCTCCGACATTTCTCACATGAGTGAAGAATACATCTGGCAACATCCGCAAATGCGCATGAAATTGAAGGGATCTTTTCCCGCATCTCGAGACATCATCTTTCGTACATACCTCTACAAACTCCTGTAATCTTGATATTAATTTAGGTTTGCAATGAAAATGAGAACTTCTAGAGGTTTTTTTTTCATATTTCGAATATATTTTGATGTGTACAACCAACTGAATATCAACATAGCCAAAAAAATCCGGAACGACAGTGAAGAGTCTGTCAGAATGATTTGAAATAACCGTATACTCATCTCAAGGGAGCTCATGACTTTCCTCGAGTTGAGGGCGGTAAAAATCACACTCAACTAAGTGATTATTAACTATGCCATGGCGTGAGCTACTTGAGGGCGATCTCACACTCACCCTCAAGGGTGAACTATGAACAAGGCCCCATATCAGAAAGGGGGCCCTCAAAATGGTCAGAGATGTGCAAACTAAGTTTTAGAATATATTTGAATACAAAATGCAACTAACTACTTTTGTTTTTCTATATTTCAAATAAAAAATACAAAATAGTTTTTCATAACGCATTTGAAATAATAAATTCAAGATAGGTATTTTCGAAATATTCGAAGTATTGGATGAACTAGAATCATTTTTACAAAGTTCGAAGAAATTGTTCAAAACTATGTTTCTTCAGGAAAGACCTTTTTTTACTGATCTAAGAAATGAGTTAGTAAGTGCTATAGCATTTTAAGGACCCTAAGTACAATCAGTTGAAGTTGAATATTAGTTTAAAACTAATAGGTAAAACTAACAAGTCCATTCCCTATTATTTATTTCAAATATTTCATTCGGCAAAAAGTGACATTATTTTTCAAGCTGAATTAATTTTCTTAAAATTGAAGATCACTGGTTACAGAAGCACTATTCGAGATAACAAAAGAAAAAGAAAATTTGACAAAAGTAGTAAATTATAGGAACATGAGTACGAGAATCGTCACACGAATAACACGAAATGCAATATAATTTGATAAATACAAAACTTAGAATTTTTCAAATATTTTTCTGATGACCACTTTGACTGAACCTGGTTTGGAGTCGACTTCTGTACAGGGTGATTCACTTATCTTGGAAACCCTAATTTTCTCGAAAACGTCCGAAATTTTTTCATTCTGTGAATGGCGTTTTGAACAAGTCAATGTGGACTTGAGATGCGCATAAGAGTCTGCAGAAAAAATGAAGACGCCATACGTCGCGGCGCTCTCAAAAATTTTTTCTCGAGGGACATACCTTTTTTATCATGTCTTTCGAAAGATAATTTCATTTAGAATTTCTTTTTCGACTACAATTTTCATCCATTTTTAACCGTCGGAGATCTGGAGCGTTTTTATGTTAATTCTTTTCCATTAGTTTCTTTCTGTATTGTGGAAGTATGCCTTTATTTGTGGAGAATGATATGATTTTTCACCTTGAATTCAAGAAGTCTAGTTTTCTAAACAATCTGCCTCTTCCAACAAGATGGAGCTCTATATCACAACGCTGCTATTGTGAAGAGATATTTAGATCAATAACTTATAATGAATTGGTTGAGGCTTTCGCGGCCATCGTTCAATGTGACATGTTCTTTCGAGCATTTAGGCCGTCGTCGTAGATTAGTTCTCGACGTTTCGCCAGTTCGAGTGTCTGGCATCTTCAGGAGTTATATTTCAGGAGATGTTCTCACTGGACTGAACTGCCTGAGTGTGACGGGGACGCAGATTGTACTTCCTTATATAACCTCGGTCGGGGGGCGTGGCTGCGCTTGACCGGTCCCGTCCCAATAACGAACGCGCGCCGGTGTCCGACCGGTTCACAACCGGTTCCCGATCTTCATTCACTTCATGAACCCGGTTATTATTATAGGGAAGTGGTTTTGTGTTTTTGAGTACTGGTACCCATGTTCTATTGATTTTCAAAGATTCCTCCGATTTATTGAAATTCGTTGGGTGTTTATGAATTTCGATTGCTTCCCTGTAGAGCCTGGGGTAGTATGCGGTAGTGGTGCACAACACTTGGGTTTTGTCGAATTCTATTGCATGATTCGTGTTGTTCAGTGTGTGCTCTGCGACGGCGGATTTCTCTGAATGACCCAGTCTACAATTGGCCTTGTGTTCCTTGATCCTCGTATTGATGCATCGCTTCGTTGTACCGATGTATACACTTCCACAGCTGCACGGAATTCGGTATACACCTGGTGTACTGAGTGTATCCCTTCTGTCCTTGGGGGAGTTGAGATGGTCCTTGATCTTCTTCGACGGTTTGAATATTGTCTTAATGTTATGTTTCCCCAGAATTCGTCCGATTCTATCTGTCACCCGTGGGATAAACGGCAAGAATGCTTTTGTTTCCGATTCTTGGCGACGTGATACATTGTCGTTGTTGTGTTCAGGCCTTTGTTTGATGTATCTATCGATGTCGTTTTTCGTGTAGCCGTTAGCCATGAGAGCGCGCTTCAGTCCAGTGAGAACATCTCCTGAAATATAACTCCTGAAGATGCCAGACACTCGAACTGGCGAAACGTCGAGAACTAATCTACGACGACGGCCTAAATGCTCGAAAGAACATGTCACATTGAACGATGGCCGCGAAAGCCTCAACCAATTCATGAATCTGAATTCTTACCATTCAATACCCAATGTAATTGGAGCAGTAAACTGTACATATATAAAAAAAGTCACCGTGATCCACAATAAGATAAGGAAGGAAAATTTTCTTCAAATGTTAAGGCCATAGGAGATGCGAACTTGACAATATAGGAATTATAGGATATAATTTTTGTAGATGACCTTAAACGTGGACACATTTTTATACCTCATGAAAAGCATGAAAATAACATGGAAATGCAACAATTAAAAATTTTAAAGATTTACATACCTTGTTTGAGAAATAATTACTCCAAGAAGTGAACGGGGTGAACAATTGAAGAGTGGAAATTCAAAAGGGTCTAAGTGCCATTTTCACGAAATTTTAGATTTCATTTGATCGAGGGCAAACGAGGCCCTGGTAGACGACAAATGACGTGGCTGAGAAACATCAAAGAGTGGACTGGCTTAGACTTTCAGTCTCTAATAAGAAAGGCTCAAGATAGACTAACATTTGCAGAAGTCATCGCTAACCTTCGATAGAAGACCGCACCATAAGAAGATGGGGTCTATGTGCCAAGGCCAATAGCCTACGAAACAGGTCATGTGTCATCCGCTTCAGGCAGTCATCATTTCTGATGAAAAAACAGTTTTTTTTCAAGAGTTTGAGAAATGTTTTATGTAATTTTTCAGTTCGATTTTTTCGGCACTTAGACCCTTTTGAATTTCCACTCTTCAATTATTATAGACCAAATAAATTAGACTTCTGCCTGGAAATAATTGGTGGAGTTCTGGGAACTGTTTTAATCATTTATTTAAGCCTATAATGAGAGTAGTACGAGTTTTGCCCCAATTTCCCAGTGGAGCGTATGTCGTGACGTTCAAAAAACCTCGACATTTTCGGACTATTTTAGGTTTTTCTCGAACAGATCCTAAACTAAGCATTCGATCAAAAACATTGTTCTATCCAAAAGTGTTCAGCACCAAATTCTGTTCCTGAAAAGTATCACGATATTATATTTTGAACAATTGATCTTATAGAAATCGTTCGTCGAAATATGGCAAATTTTCTCACTTTTTGAAAAAAAAACATTTTTTCATTATGAAACGTATAATATCTTTGGAACTATGAGCTTTTGAACAAAATGCTGTAGAATAAGAGTTGTAGACCTTCAAATTGTGATAAAAACGTAACCCACCTCCTTTCATCCACAATGTAAAATCGCGCAGTATATCATCCTAGTGAGGATACTGATCATGGTCGTAACTAGTGCTGTTCAAGTTGCTCAGCAGTCCCATGAGTGTGTGGTTATTGATGGGGGAGACACTTGACTACTCCAGCTACTATGTGCACGAAAATTTTTTTGCTTAAGCCTTGCAAAGGCAAACAAAACGTTAAATTATCTATCCTCCCTTGCACTACAAGGTCTTCTCTGTTTCGAGCAACAACATATTATCCCACCATACTTTTTGTAGCTTGGTAAAGGACAACTGAAATTCCGGAAGACGTTGAAAATCAACTTAATCAATTAAAGTAACAAACCTGAGACTCATAAACTAATAACTTACAATACAACTCATTACTAAGAACAATATATTTATTTATTATTACTTTTATTACCTGTCAATGAGTGCTGCTTCAGTCGGAGGCACAGAGGCAAGATTGAATGAGGTTTTGGTTAACAATTTCTCAAACATCTCGTACCACAAAACATTTGATTGTTTGAAATCATTTTTATAGGGGGCTGCCATGCATTTCTTTCCTGCCTCGTGGATCTCATCGGCAGAAGCATTAAATTTGCTAAACAATTCTGCTATTTTCAGCAGGTTTTGTGTTGATTCCAAACGTTTTCAGGAATTTAATTTTTCCTTTACCGAAAAATGATGACGTAGTTTCGCAGCCATTAAAACCATGAAGGAATAATATGTTGTTTTCCGAAAGAGATGAAAACTTGTAGTGCAAAGAAAACATCGTCTAGTTTGCCTTTGCCAGGCCGTTGTAAAAAAATGTTAGTACACAAAGGGGCTGAAACAATCAAAATTTCAAGAAGGTCAGTGCCCTCTCCAACATTATCCACACACTCATGAGACTGCTGAGCAAATTCAACAACACTAGCTACGATGTAATGATCAGCATCCTCAGTAGGATGAGTTACTACACAATTTAATGTTGGGAGGGGTGCGGTTACAATATGATGGTTTACAACTCTTATTCTATGAAATTTCGTTCTAAAGTTTATAGTTGCATGGGTGTTAATGCTTGACACTTTTGAATATAACAAAGTTTTTGATAAAGTGCTTAGTTCAGAAGCTATTCGAGAAAACTCTAAAATAGTCCGAAAATTTCGAGGTTTCTCGAACGTCACGACATACGCACCACTAGAAAACTGGGGAAAAGCTCAAACTACTCTCATTAGAGGCCTAAAAGAATAATTAAAACAGTTTACCGAACTCCACCAATTATTTTCAGGCACACCATTTTTTTAAGCTAATTTGTTTGGCCCATTAAGCGAGGTGACTTTTCGAAATTCTAATTACAATCTTAGTACAAAATTGAAGCTGGAGCATAAAAAGAGCGAATAATCAATTCAATTGATGAACGTGAGTTTAACTGTCAGCTGATGCATAGAGTTAGGTCGATTTGACGCGGGGAGTCAGTCAGCTGACCATCGAGATATACTTGCAGTTGAGTGGAATCAGCGATGAGATAACCATAGACGTAGATGGAGGTGTGGTCGGAGGGATGCATCGGACAATTTTCAACACTGTCACCGACTTGAAAAGCTACCTAAGTAGGTTTGCTATTGCCCCATTATTTAGCCGTTTCAGTTAGGATCTTAGCTGGCGCCCTCAGATGTTTTCACCGAGAAAAACCCCCAGCACAAGCTAGCTCCCAGACCCATTGCAATATGGCGCATAGACGTAACCTAGATGACGAAGATCGAAAAACATTACCTCAAAGTTAGCTTTCCATTCGATGTCCCCAAAATACCGAAGTGAATCGAGCTGTACTCCATCGTTTTCCAGTCTGCCCCAGCGCACATGACTGTTCAGCCAACGATAAGCGACAAGAACAAACAACCAGCAATTCCATCATCAATCACGCAAGCACACGTCACGTACTCCGTGGAAATTTGACGCGTACGCGGAAGCACGACAAGCCGCCAACATTCAATATGCAGTCGTTGCGACAGAATTTTAATAATTTGGCGTTATTAATCAGGGACCGGCCGATGGCAATCATCGCATGGATAGTGGCTGATGGATATTAATCGGAGAGGGTAGGAACTTGATGACGCTGCGTAATTTCGATGGGAGTAGCTGCATAGAGCCGCCTACGCGATAACGTGAGTAATTGTTGTTTCGTTCGAACTGTCGATAATGGAGAAAGAACATATTGATACCCAGATCAGTGAACTATGATCAGGGAATTGCTGGAAGAGAACAGATGATTCCAGCGTTAATTTGAAGCCAATCTGCATTACTCGACTTGCAGTTTATTCATAAAGGGACGATCTAACTCTTCAGGACCTTCAACTACCTGAAAACTAAAATATTGAATAAAAAAAGTCGGTACTGCATATTCACAATTATCTTGATGGTAATGGGACCGAATGTTAATGTTGAGTTACAATGTTGACGCTTAAATAAAAGAGATAGTACTACGATAGTGTTCACATCAATTCTGATGCTGAGCGTTATTTCAGCGATCATGTTATTTCTCCTTAAATAATTCTTGAATTGGAAAAATCATAGTTAACATCAGCCAACGAGAAAAGTTGTGTGTGTGTAGATGATCATATACAGATAAAGCAAATCGTTATGGAAACAGAAATATTATTTTCATATTCGAATAAGCTCCGACTCTAGTAGAACAGTAGAAGAATCGAAATCTTATTGCGATTCGATAACAACTAAGGGACTGGACTGTTGGAATGGCAAGTCTTGTCAGGAGTGGGTGATCTCTGCTGCCGCTAATTGCAATGCACATTAGTCGCATCCGAACGTCAGATGTGATATCTAGACGGTTTGAAAATGAAATAGATTCACGTAAATCAAAATGTTTACGGTTAAAGAGAAAATTCAAATCATAAAATGGTACTTCGGTGGTCAATCTATTGCAGAAACCATGAATTCTGTCATTGTTGCTTTTGGAGATAGGGCTATACCTTCACGTAAGGCTTGTAAGGTTAAAGAGATAGATAATTTACGTTAATTTACAGCCCCACTCCAGGGGTGCCAATTGTGTAAAGTTAAGGTAGAGATATAAATTACGTCATGTAATATTTTAACGATAGTTGCTCCAGCTAGTCAGAACATGAGACCACCTTACATTTATATGAGGTAAAATGAGATAATATGCTTCTACACAGGCTAATGATAATTAAAACTTGAACAGTCGAGATTTATTCTTCTCTGATGACAATAGCTATTTACAATATCGACTATCACAAATTGAAACAATTAAATATGAGGACAAGAATATGTACAATTATGAAACACCATTCACGAGCGTTTTTCGTTCTTTCTTAACTTATCTTGTTATAACAATGCTGGAACAGGGAAGTGAGTATCTCTCAATTTTCCCCAATGTTCGAACTCCTGAATCTCCTGGGAGATGTTGCAGTAAGAGTTGAAGGTGATATTCTTCCAAATGGAAGCGTTGAGGGTCCAACTTCCTCCAAGGTGCAGGTACTGAAGGATTTGAGGACTTAGCTCCCTCCAAAGAGGTTTCAGAGGTCTAGATCCCTCCAAAAGATGGTGTCGAAGGCTTAGCTATCCTAAAAAGGTGCTGGAGGCTTAGCTCCCTCCAAAAAGATGCCGGAGACTTAGCTCCCTCCAAAAAGGCTATCAAAAACGAACACCTGCATCAGTTCCCTGCATCGTCAAACTTCTACATTTCCCCGAGATCTCTGATAATCTTAGTTTACATAAAGAAAATTCAGAAAAGGAAAAGATGTCCACGTGTTCACTGAGACACTGGCACAGATAAATCGAAAAATTTAAAATCAAAGAGTCAAGGAACCGTGAAATGTTCAAATTCAATTATTTAACTATAACATAGAGAAACCAATCTAGAAGGAAGATTGATTCATTGGTTAGTTGAGGAAATCAGATGGAAAGTCATACGATCCTCAAAATGGCGGAACCCAAGCGTCTCTCACCCCATATGAAACATATGAATCGTTAGCAAAAGTAGATATATGGTTGTCTGATCAACTGCGTACTCACCAATCTTAACAATTGCCTAAGTCAAACTATTTCAATCCAGAATAAGAGAATAAATTATTGCCTTTTCCGGTGCAGTGCCAGAACAGCGGAATACCAGAGAGGGGATCTTTCGTCTCGCGTCTAAGGTGGCATGGTCTCGACTGACTCGCGATTCGCGATCGCGTAACTCTCGATGTCGTGTTCTCGATTCGAGACGATCCGGAAACTCCCGAGATTTGAACTTGGTAAATTGAACCGTTACAGGCTATCTCCAAAATAATCGAAAAATTCGATCAATGTGGATGTTTACAAACATGCCGTCATTGCAGGATTGATAGGATACATCAGTGTAAATCGTTTGACGAATGAACTGAATGTGTGTGCTGCTGTTGAAATCAGTAGTGCACCTTGTTCTAGCAGAGAAATTGCTGAACAAGTAAATTTGGGGGCTAGAATTGTTCGAAATATTTTGAAAAGAAATGGTTACAGATGTAAAAAGGAGCGAACTTCCCAAGAAATTTTTCCAGAAGACCATTTCAAAAGAATGAAATTTCGTGAAACAATGATGGCAAAAGAGAATTAGAGTAGTTCATTTCTGAGCATTATCTTATTCACTGATGAATCATCCTTTTCCTTGAATAAAAAACATAACCTATCTGTAGTAAGATATTGGTCTAGGAAGAATAAGCACTTGATTATTCCTGTGCGTATCAAGTATCCTAGAAAACTTAATGTTTCTACAGGAATAGTGGAGAATCACATCGTAGGGCCATTTTTCATCAGTTGTCTTAATGCTTCAAAATATTTGGAGCTTTAACAAAATCAAATTATGCCGACAGTTCGACAGCTACCAATTAATTTCGATGATGTCTGGTTTCAACACGATGGCTGTTTCAGTCATAGCGCGAGAATAGACACTGAATATCTGAGGACGACTTTTTCTGATTGTGTCATTTCGACAAATTGATCTATCAAATGGCCCCCCAGATGTCCAGATTTATCTCCAAAGAATTTCTTTCTTTGGGGATATCCGAAAAATTTGGTGTATGGGCAGGACAATGAAAGAGCCACGAATGTTATTGAATTAAGGTCCAAAATAATCCAACTTTGTGCTAAAATAGAAACTATGCCTAATCTTCCCAAAGTTATGAGATTATCTCTGCCGTGTTAATCGAAAAGGGCGTACCTGCAAAAAAGCACTTTCGTGATATTTGACTTCAAAGACTTTCATTTATGACATCAACAATTTTAATTGAATTAAAGTGAAGAAGCAAGGCATGATATGCCATATTATGCATTGCTTCTTCATTTTTATTCAATTAAAATTGAAGAGAAGAAATTCAAAAGGGTCTAAGTACCGAGAAAATCGAACTGAAATATCACATAAAATAAATATGTCTCAAACTCATGAAAAAAGTAAAAAAAAAATTGTTTTTTCATCAGAAATGATGACTGCCTGAAGCGGATGGCACATGAACTGTTTCGTAGGCTATTGGCCTTGGCACATAGACCCCATAAAAAATTGAATCTAAAATTTCGTGAAAATGGCACTTAGACCCTTTTGAATTTCCACTCTTCCATTGTCTTTAAAGTCAAAGATCTCAAAAGTACCCTTTTCAATTAACAGGGCAGATCTCTCCAGAATAGAGTTGGCTACTCTTTCGCACAACAATGTGGATGATTCGAACATTCAATTTGAATTTGTCGATCTTCAATTTCGCATGTTTCAGAATTAGTTTTTGTTTTCCTTTTTTTATTTTCATAGAATTAATTTTTGTTTTTCAATTTCTTCTCGTGGAATGTATTCTTGTTTTTCAATCTGTTCTTTTTCTAGATTTTATTTCATTTTCAAACTAGTTTTGGCGAAAGAGAACCTGAATACTGATTTCCACAGAAAATTATTTGTTTCATTCATTGAGGCAAATAAATTCCTAGCGTCAGAGTGGAATGAAATTGGCGTATTAATTCACAACATCTATCAAATCACCCATACCGCGTTTGGAGTGTTACTGATTCAATTCGACACTTCGCTTACCATACGTTATGCTCTACATCCCCACTCAACCGAATCTTAGGCCAGTCAATAAAGCCTCTGAATCGCAAGTAATTAGCAACAGCGTAATTTTCTGATATGTTGTTGGGGACGGTAAAACATGAAGGTATAAAATTTTTCTACCCTCTGGGGGGAACGCTAGGGGTTGAAAGGGGCGAAAAAGGTTTTTTGTTCATAACTTCGGTAAAAAAATTGTTCGTGGGTAGAAATTTTGGAATATGGTGTAATAAATAAATATCAATCTTGTATAAAAATTTCCACTTTTTTTGTTCGATGCAAAATTTTTTATCAATGAAAAAGTACAATTTTTGAAATAACACTAGTAAAAAAATTCTGACAAGGTGGGAAAGTTAATACAAAGTTGTTTATAATAGGATCATTCAGTAACTGAAGTTTCTACCTTTTTTGACCAGTGGAAAAGCTGAGAGCAGCCACGAGATTGCCTCGGAGCCTATCGAGGCGTTCGGCGTGCGATCAGGGGATCGCGATGAAGACTCAGGTACAGAAATGGCATGGAGAACCCGAAAATAATATGTTACGGAATACTCATATCGCCTTTGTATATGGTCCCAAGATTTGTTATCGCTAGCCATATTGTAAACTTATATTTTTACGATACCCGATTTTTCCAAAGCATTTGAAATTTTGAATATCGAGGACCAAGGTTCCAACGGATTTCTTTTAACAAGGAATCTCAGCAGCAACTTCGAGGTTTCTTCGCTTATGAGCTCGCTTCTTTCCCTCTATCTCTTTTCGATGAAAGTGGCATGCGGAAGAGCAAAAAATCTGTTCTTTCTGATCTGTTCACTCCAACTGAAGACAATGTGACTTCAGGGGATGTACAATATGTTATCGATGGTGGTCACTTGCTACATAAAGTTATATGTCGGAGTGGCGACGTGTACGGTGAAATTTGCAAAACATACATCAACTATATTCGGAAACATTATGGCGATCGTGTCACCGTTGTTTTTGACGGGTATCCAGAAGACGTCATAGCCAGGGGTACGAAAACTGCAGAGCGTCTAACTCTCTCAGTTGATGTGTTTATAGACGAATCCATGCCATCAACAACAAACCAAGAGAAAAAACCTTTTTCGCCCCTTTTAACCCCTAGCGTTCCCCCCAGAGGGTAGAAAAATTTTATACCTTCATGTTTTACCGTCCCCAACAACATATCAAAAAATTACGCTGTTGCTAATTACTTGCGATTCAGAGGCTTTATTGACTGGCCTATCTGTCGAACCTGCCGTTTATTTGATATCACTTCCCTCTGAGGGATGAATGAATTGTATCCATTAGAAAAAACCCAACTTCATGTTATACCTCAGCAAAGAAACCTCTTGGCAGAAAACAAAGTACGCTTCTAGTTGCTATGAAAAAAGTGTCATGTTGTCATGTCAACTTCACAAACAGAGAGGAAGATAACGACGAAATTTCAAATCACCTAGATTCCAATTTTGGGCTTTTACTCGAAAACGAAAGAAGATAGAGGAATTCAGTTGATGGCATTATCAGTTTCTCTAAAAAAGAATATCCTCTATTGAAGAGTTGCCCACCCTGTATATGATTATTATTTTCCACTTTTAAATCACTTTTTTAAAAAAACGAGAGAATTCTTGAAAGCAAGTTTATTGTGTGCAGGTCTAAATAACAATGACAATATTTCACAATGCCTGTTGCGAAGTGAACACTCAACTAGAAATTGCTGATACAGAGAAGTATCCTATTACTTCCTGTGGAAGTATACTTAGCTACTGCTCAATAATATACACCGTGGCTCTGAAAATGGTTTTAATCTAAGTGTTCTTTCCAGTTGACTTTACTTTCCAGAGTTGACGATTCATCAGAAAATCATAATATAAAAATCAAAGTTTTCTTCTCGAAGGCACGTTAGTGCATTCGGAATTTCACAAAAAATTAGATAATCATTGAAACAAATTATACACAAAATGAATCACTTAATAAGTGAAATTTATTTATTAACGACTTTTTCACAAAATATGAGAACTCTCGAAAGGCGAAGTTTAGCCTACGGCTACTCTTACACTTAACCTCCCGACAGTTCATAAACAGAATTAATTATACATCACATATTATATGATATACAACCCGCTGAAACAAAAAAAAACAAAAAACAATTGTCTACTCTAACACATCCATTGCACAATTAGAAACAATCAGTTTGCTGGGAGCCAAGATAGATGCGGCGGAAATGAGAAATACAAGCCTACTGATCCCCGAGTAGACTCATCTTCAACCTGCACCTGAAGCTGAGGAGGGTCTCGTGATGAATATCAGCCCGAGATTCATTGAATATCATGATTGCGTTGAACGAAAAACTTTTTCTGAACTTTGCAGTCCGATGATGAGGGACGGTCAGCGCATGAGGATATCTAATATTCAGACTGTGAACGCTATGTCTCGTCTCAAATTTCCTCCTCAAATTGGGCGGAGATGGATACTTCAACAGCCTGAAAACAAAGCAGCCCATATGCAACCTGAATCGATTCCCCATTAGTAGCCAGCCAAGGTCATTGATTCTCCGGGTAATTCCTCTGTCAAATTTCCTCAAACGAAAAATGAACCGACAGCACCAATTCTGGATGTACTGAATTCTGCACTTATAGTGATGGTTCAGACAGGGGAAGTACACAACATCGCAGTAATTCAGCAATGATAGAACCAAAGACTCAGCAAGGCGCTTTCTCAACGAAAAAGTGAGGAAACTTCTCGATGCATAGAGCAGCTTCAGACGATAAAATGCCGAACGAATCAAATGGGAAGCATGATCGGAAAAGCTCAGTTGTCTATCGAATGTCAATCCCAAACTCCTAACACAATCAGACACAGGTACAGGAATGCCACCCACAGAAATATGAAGGTTACTTTTAATTGACTCATACTCTCTTTCCTTCGCAAATATAATGATCTTACTTTTAGATGGATTGAGAGCCAGATTTTGATTCAGAGCACATCGATTCAACACGGAAAGATCACTATTAATATTTTGGGAAGCTAAGTGAACGTTATCAGGCGAAAACCTGAACTTAAGCTGGGTATCATCAGCATAGCACTCAGGATCGGCGAATTGAAGGGAGCGGAACAAATCAGTGGTGTAAATGATAAAGAGTAGACATTCGATAAGGTGGTTAATTCAAACTCAAATTGAGCTAAACGTGCTTTTTATTCGTTCCTTTCTTTCTCCACATAATGTATACACTCGCTTTTCTTTCATAATTCTTCAAAACTGCTCAACTGCTCTGCCGCATCCCCTATAACCATAAGGAATCCTCCCCCAAGGGCGGAAATTCCCGTACAGTGACTGAGTAGAAGCACTTCGTCAATGCTGAAATCAGGGACGGAGTTTCCGTGTGATGAATTCGTATTGAATTTATGAACGGATCAGTTTTGGCGTAAAATTCACGTGCGCGGAAAAACCTTTCAGGAGCTACTTTGGATTATATGATATGGAAGAAGAAAAAGAGGATTTTTCTTCTCGGAACGAGCGGCTGGATTTATCTCGGTCTAAATCGATTTCCGGCGACTGCTCCGTTTTGTGGATGATATGAAAGTCTCCGGAATATTGAGACTTGATCAAATATTTCAGGAATTTCTTTTCAAATCTTGAGAAGAATACATCAAAACATTCTCATAAAGAGACACACACAGGGTGATACTAGTGAACAAAATAAATCTTCCATTTTTGAAAATTTGGTATCAATCCGGATAAAATCAGTGTGTTGAAAATGTATTATATTCATTAATTTCCTTTCGAAAAACGGATTTTTCAGCGAAATGGTGAAAGAATGCATACAGCATGAGTCTTTCACTCATACACATATATTTCAACAATAGAATCTTGCAGTTAAGAAACTATATGATCGTGAACAATTTTTCTCGATTTGACGTGAATAAGAAAGTACAGTCATTTTTAACTTTCATTATGAGCTAAGCCACCCTTGAAAATTTGCAACAGAAATTCTTACGAATGTTGAATCAACCGCTTAAACTCTAGAAAAAATGTAGCAAAAATCTAATTCAATTAGATTCATGTCCGGAGAGTTTGCTGACCAGTTCATCTTCTGTATATTTTTCTCTTGACGAATGTTTTGAACCTTTTTTATGCGGTGTGGTGGGGTGTCATGATCCTGATATCCTATCACATCTGACGTTCGTATGCTCCTAATGTGCATTGCAATTCGCGGCAGCCGAGATCACCCCCTCCTTCCGAAACTTGCCACTCCAACAGTCCAGTTCCTTATTCGTTATCGAATAGCAATGAGATTTTGATTTTTCCACTGTTCTGCTAGACTTGGAGCTCTTTCGAATTTGACATTCATATTCCTATGTTTACATAAGTTCTAGAGAATTTATGCCTCTACAATATTTATGATGAATAAAAATAGCAACAATATCATATGAACTGAGATATTTCAGAAAAACTTGTCGAAAGTCAATTTTTCGACATTTGACCCGAAGAATTTTATAGACGCGGACACCCTACAGTGGGTAGGGTTTGAGACAAGTTTTGAGAGGTCAAAATGAAGGCTTTCCCAAGTTTACAGCCGCTGTCTTGAATTTCGAGGTGCAAACTCTTAAATGACAGGAGTAATCATCTCCTGATATAAGTTTCTCTGATACTTCTAGCTAGCTGCAACATCTTAATGTATAAAACTAAGTCGGCCATTTTGTTGGTTGCACCATTCATAACTCAAGATTGGATGAACTGTTTGTTATGAAAGATTTTTTGTTGGGTTTTTCTACTGCGGGGTTAAAATAAAATACATCAAAACTCTGAAAATTTTGATGAAATGGTGAAAAAGATAGGAAATGATTTTCCTTCTTGCGAATAACGCCAATAGGTATCGCTACGGTACATTTTCTTATAATATTAACACATGTGCGTCCATGTGTTTTTAAAAATTATAATTATCGCCAATAGATGGCAATCTTAGATATAGATATTTATCTATATCTATGATACAATGTAAACTGTTACTGTGTATTTTGAGTTGCCTAAACGTCCGAATCAGAACATTGACATTTTCTATCGAACACACAAAAATACAATGGGTGTTTCCAAATGACTTCATTAGGAGCAGATATAACTCAATTCAACATTCAAGGTAAGAATATAATATTAACATTAATGATTTCAAATCACTTATTTGGTCTTTCCTTTCTGCTATTTAGATCCAAGGCCAGATTCACCATCAAATTGGATTATTACAACCTATTGAAAATGCACATCATAAATTCCCCCAAATATAGGCAATATGGATGATCAACGTCAATCGATTAATGCAGATGTGAGAAGAATAATTCTTCAAGATCTGCAGCAACTACTTCATGAACATCATGCATTGGTTCGATTGTTTGAAACTGCTTTGGAACGTATACCAAGTGAGGATCACAAGGTTGTGATTAGAGCAGATAAACGACTGTTGGAGCACATGACGCCAATTCAACTCCCCTACAATAGACGAAGTGACAATTGTGATTGTAGGTTGATGGATATTACTTCAATATCAAGATGATAAATCCATTGAATATTGAGTACTTTCATTAAAATTTGAAATGTCTTCTTAATACAAATTTTAATTATTTGATTTCAGGCCAAGAAACCACCAAGAAAGTGAGGTCAATGAATCATTATTCAATTCTATTAATGGTACGTTAAAATGCTGATAATTATCTGCTGAGATTTCGTCGATTGTTGCAACAGTGTTGTGTGGACATGTATTGTGACCCGGCAGACTTCGTACTGCCTCAATCGATAAATTAAAAAGCAACTTTAATATTATAATAAAATATTATGGTATAATGTTGGCCAAGAATTGTTTAGAATCATTTCCTATCACAGAAACTGAAGAGCGTAGGGGATCTGGTGGTGGGGCCAATTGTGGCAATTGGCAATTAGATAAGGAAGCTGACCTGGCGAACTTTGTTTCGCCTTAGAGACGAATGAAGGTGTACAAACCATTGTTTTTTTTCAAGAAGGAAATATATTAGATGGAATAGAAAAAAGTACAAACTATACAAAAAATTTAATTGCATTGAAATAAGTATGTACATTGTTTATCATACATCAAAAGAATTCTCTTCATTCAGGACGTGAAGAGGGAACCTTTTTCAATATTTCATCAATTGAGTTGTATATACTTTTCAGTCTTGAATATAGAAAATTTTCGAGTTTCGCAGTTGGATCAATCTAGACCAACCGCTTAATAGAATTTTTTTAATGCCGCATTTATCCCTTGGCTGTCAGTTCAATAACCATACCCCGTTCGACCAGCACCCCTAATGGGTTTTCCCAGTTAACGTCGAAAGAAACCAATCTCATTGGCCAGATCGAGTATCGCGATGAAATGCAGCTTCGAGCCGATATTTTTCCGGTTCCTCACTCCGGATTTCACCCATGGCCTGGCCGGAAAATAATGAATGTTGCGAGGGCCTTAATTAAAGTTCGCGTTTTTTCTCCACGTCCTAGCTGGTCTGGCGCGGAAAGCGGATTCCGCACTTTGATCGCGTTTATATTAAAAGTTGCTGAGCCCTTTGGATGCCTGCGAAAACAAATTCCCCATGAACTTTGATAAATTGAATATCGATCGGAATCGATTATGGAAAACGAAATATGCGGGCTAGCAGGCTGCGGATTAGTGCAGTCGACCGTCTGTGCCGGCCGCTGAGCAAATATTTATTTAACAGACAGAGGGATTCGGGTTTAGATGTAGATATAAGAGAAAACCTATCTCTTTGGCGGCTTCTCAGGGATCAATTTTCTTTGGCAGGTTCGCGAAATGCTCCGATCTAGCATGGTGAAATCACACTCGCATAGTAAACAGAAAACCAAGCAAAGAAATTCTTATTTGAGTCAGTTTTAGACCACATTCGTCATTCACATATAGTTGAAGAAACTCATAACGCTGACAAAATAGAGCAAAGAACCAGATTAGATTCGTTTATTTTTCATTATTCTCAACCAATTTTTAATGAACAGATTCTATTCAAGGTTTTTTTATGTATGACTGGGTTGGTTATGACCCAGTGAGCCCTCCAGGAACTACTCCGGCTACGCATATATCTTCTGTCCTCTACAAAACTCATTCAGGCAAACCCAAGAAGTCCGTCAAATATTTTGACCCAGACAACAAGATCCTGAGGAGCCTTGTCTTCCACCAGTAGGGGTATAAAGATCTGGCTTCTTCATTTGATTTGTTTTCATTCATTTATTCATTCATTTCATTCATTTATTCAGAATTATTGATTGTTACATTTCCAAATCATTTCAATGCTTCACATAAAGTATCAAAATGTCCTCGTTTTAGATCATGAAAATCTATAAAAATATTGTTAATCCTCGCTAGCTTTATTCAAATAAAATCTTTACTTCGTTAAACTATTGTAATTGAATCCCCTGAGATAAACAGGGTGATTCACGGTTGATTGTAGGTTAGACGTTTACGGTGAACGGAAATCAAGAATTCATTGAAAATTCGGTCTCTTGGACAAGAACAGATGCTCTATCGATGTAAAATAGTTTCAGTGCTGCGTTGTTGCCGCCTATGTTAAATAGTAAAAACTACTTTGTTATTTTGAATGGCACAGCCTGTATATTATTGCCCTTATCTATTCATTGTAGAACACAATGATTTTGATTATTTTCTCTTTTTTTGTGCAAAATATAGCTTTGTTTGAACATCCATAACTTCAATACTATTACCCTTAGGAAGCTGAAATTTGTATGCAGAATGCTAAGATTCTCTGCATCATTCAGGTGTTATAAAATATGCTTCTTTTCATACAGGGACATTCAAAATTCGATGGTTTATCGGGACATACAAAAACGGTTGCAAGGGCATTTTTTCGAATGGGATACCCTGTATATTTTGAGAAATACTGAAAGAAGATTGAGTTTCCCTTAAAATGATACATCACATTTCTATACCTAGATCAAACGATTACGCGTTGAACTGAAATTCTTTAGTTGCGCACGTTTTATTGTTGCGAACATCCTGAAACTGCTAGCCAAAACAAGCTTGAAATGAGCGGTTCATACAAACTTACTTCAGTGGATTTTCAACCTTTTTGTATGTCTCCATAAACCATCGAATTTTGAATGACTCTATATAAAAAGAAGCGTATTTTTTATGACCTGAATGATGCATAGAATCTCAGCGTTCTGCATACGAAATTTCAGCTTCCTAAGATTAATAGTATTGAAGTTATGGATGTTTAACCAAAGCTTCATTTTGCACAAAAAAAGAGGAAATCAATTAATTAATCGCCGAAGATAGTATGAGAAAGTGATACCAAAATTATCGTGTAACTACGATGCATAGAAAAGTGCAATAATATACAGGGTGTGCCTTTTGAAATAACAAAGTATTTACTACTTCTTTACATAAGCGGCAACACCGCAGCACTGAAAACATTTTAGATCGATAGAGCATCTGTTCTCCAAGAAACCAAATTTTCAATGAATTCTTGCTTTCTGACCTCCGTAAACGTCAAAAGTACCATCGACCGTGGATTAACCTGTGTATTTTGTTATATTCTCTCAGTTCTCATCGATTTTTTATCTCTAGATTCCTCACATGGTGATGATGACTTGCTCCAAGAATCAACATTCCCATGTCTGTCTCTTTTATAATGAATGCTGATTTATTATTATTATTAAATAAGGATATGAGTACAGATTCCTATAAACTCATTATGAATATGAATGAATTCCATGGAGCAAAAACCAACATATAAAATGAAATGAACATGAAGAAACACTTAATCACTGAAGCACCGATGTTCTCTGCAAGGAAGCCGGAACGTATTATATTATCTTTTTCATCTTATTCTTTTAATCAGTTTATTTCACTTCTCAAATGTTCTTAACTCTTGTTAACAAAAGTAATTAGGTACTTATTTCGAGTTTCAGATTGATGAATTCTCCATCGTCCAGAGTGAACTTTGGAAATCAGTTTTTTCTCTCCATAAAACGAATTGAACTCCTCTGAAATGGTTCAAGGATCAAGTGTTTTCGACATTGAATCGATTTGACAGTCACAGTCCACGTTTCACTCTGAGAGGGGCTCTTTTGATATTGGTGCAAACAATCAACTGGTATGATCTCCTCATTATAAGAGTGAATTCTCAAGTTCATTAATCTCATTCACATTGCAAGTAAGATCTCAAGCCTTCTGCTTTCTCGAATCCAAAGGTTTAGTGGTTTTATTAATAGATAGTACTCCCTGTTATAATTCTCATAATTTCTCAATTGTATCCTTTATTTTTCAGATGAACGCTAATCCTGCTTCCTTAAAGCAGTTTGTCACTGTAAATGTTGTATCGATTGATTAATTTTGCACTCTCTTATAGACCAACGTAAAAGATAGGTATTGATATTGATATTATTCTTGTCTCATATTCATTGTATCAATCTCAATGATGAGTAGACTTAGACATTTCAGCTTTCTACGCTTGTACTTTCTCTAAGGCCTGATTTCATTTTGAATTAGATGTACTGTCTCAACGTCTGAGTCTGACTTCAGATGATCTCTTTTTTGAACTTCTCTAGATGACCTCTGTTTTTAGTTGCATAATGTCACTCTGAGTTTATAGATAATTTTAATATTTTTATTTCTTTACTGTATCAGCTTCAGGGTGGATGACTCATTCATTTCATGATTGTAAATGATGTCAATAAATGTTCTTTTTTACCATCTCCAACTCATTTATCTTGATACAGTCCTGAACAGTAATTTACCAAAATCTGAACAACCCCGATTTTCATCACACTTATTTCCTGTAATTCTTTGTGATGTATACCTGAAAAAAAAAGACTTATTATGATTATTTTTTTTATTTTTATATATGAATATCGTTCAAAGATTTTTGCATTGAAAAATATTGATTGGCAGAACTGTTTCTCCCTCATTAATTTGACAGATGGCAGGTAATATGTGATCAATGAATATTACTATGAAAACTGTGCGAGAATGAGATATTCTCACATGATTTTGTTGTACAAGATGTGGAAGTCCCAACGGATTTGACAAAGAATTAATGATAATAATTTTTCTGAAATTAAATTCAATTTATTAGTCTTGAGGCCTACAGCAGATGCTTCACTACACCACTGCCTGGAGGCCTACTACCACTGTCTGAGGACTTTCATCGAGGGATTATGGAATGTACGTTTTGAATAACTAAAACGGCGAGTAAGATAAATGCCGGCAAACAATTCAAAGCAGTGGATTAATGAGCGGTTTAATTAAAATCTGAAACTTTCATGTGTGTTGCCCCCTATTACTCTGTGCAGGATTATTCTACGGGAGAGATTCCGACATTTTTTCTTCCGCCTCAACCCAAAATAACCCTTTTTTTTATTCCGGACGGAACTCAGATAGAGATTCATCCGGAATTAATTTCAGCTTACAGCACGGAGTGCCTTTTGCATATTGCAGTAGTGCTTAAAATTTCCATTTCGGAAATATAGGCTTGATGTTTTGTTGAATTGATGTTCCAGTTTTGGACCCACCATTTTTCTGAACTTTTCTGGGTTTTCACTTCCAGTCCCAGAAACATTCTCAACGAACAAAAAAATAACAATCTAACAATCTTCTTCACACCAAATCTTACAATGTTTTTAGAATTGGGAATTTTTTAGTCTGTTCGATAAAACATACCTGGTGATTCACCTACTTAATTAAAAATGTTCTGATGACATATTTCATTATCCACAAAATACAATTTTTCTTCTATCCTGTTCGGGAGATTTTTTTTCACAATTCAATATTCCGTCTGCACGCCATTACTTTTTTATTCTAAAAATTAATTCATCTCATTCATATTCACCATTAAGTTATAGAGATATCAGGAAAATTCAATCGTTTCTCCATAGTTTGATGAATTTACTGCCCAACCGAAATTATGAGGTTTACCCGAAAATTAAGAACCGTTTGCACCAAACACACCTAGTGTTAAGTGACAATTTATACATCTAAGATCTTACCTAAAATAATTTGTTGTACTCATGAACTTGCTGCAGAACTGTTTCCTTATAACTTTGACCAATAATTCTGAAAATGGAATCATCATAAATAGAAATAGATACGTTTCATGACGACTTGAAGATAGTTAAAATTGTGTAACAAGGATTTTCTTGGCGTATACATAAAAAACATTCTTATTTTAAGGAAACAGATGAGCTGCGAAATATTTTCGTACTTTGTTTCGGATTCTTTGTTACACCTTCAGTGTCTTTTCTCACTCCAACAATGTATATATTTTTTGTTAATCCATTCACAGTCTTGGAAAATCATTTGGTCTAGTACAATCTCATGGTCCTCCTGCAGTGTTACTCCCTAAGAATTTTTTTTTATTTTTGAAAACCTTTCATTCAACAATCAACAATCATGAATACAAAGTCCTATATTATAATAATATATGAATTAACTGGAAACTGACAAAAAATGACACGACACTGAGGTGAGGTTAGTATAATGACGACAATTATCTAAAGTTGGCAAGGCAATGGACTGGCTTTATTGAGCCAGGGTGGAGTTGCGCAAAATGATAAATCACTAAATATAAATAAACTGCTCCACATGAGTAAGGCATATTGTTTCAAATCGCGGAATAATATAGTTCAAATTAGATTTTGTGATGAAAATTCACATAAATATGATTTCAAGTTGCAGAAAATGAAATTTAGCCTGTAGGTCTGCATCGTATACAGGGTGGTTGAGAAAAATTGAGTAGAATAACGAATTTTTTTCCCAGAGAATTCGAGCATTTCAAGACTAAAAATACAATGTATGGCCTCCACGACATCAATAACAGCTTGACATCTTCTTTGCATATTACATACTAGGTTGTTGAACATTTCTTGAGGAGTTTGGTTCAATTACCGGAGCACAAGCTCTCTCAGGTCATTTTAGGATACAGGGGTAGGTTGATGATTATCTAATCTTCTTTGGAGCATATCCCATGCATGTTCTATGCAATTCAAATCTGGTGAGTTTCACCAATAGCAGCTTGAAAATTGGCCAAACATTGTCAATGACATGCCCCCTATAGTGTATGGCGGTCATATTCCCAGAACAAATGTGTAGATCTGTGCGCTCGTTGAAACATATCCCAACCCATACCACAACATCACCCTCTCGGAATGGATGAACTTCTTGGACATAGCGAGAATCTGAAAATCGTCAATATATGGATTCATCAGTGAAAAGGACACTACGCCATTCATCGTTCCAATTGATATGTTGCCTTGTCAATTCCAGTCATTGACGCTTATGCTTACGTGTTAATGGAACTCCTCTTAATGGACGTCTAGAACCTGAAACCACCCCCCTCAGATGTCATCTGATGATTTCGATGAAAACTTTTACCCCATCTGCATTTTGAAGAGAATTCCGTAGCATTCTACACGTAGATGTAGGCTAACTTCTCCTGAAACGGTGATGATACGATTCTGAGCAGGTGTTGTTTTTCGTCGCCTACCAAGCCTTGGTCTCTCCAACTCGGAACCTGTCTCACACTATCACACTTTGGCTGACTTGGAGCCTTTCAGCTACAACAACCTGAGTTAGGCCACAGTCAGTTAATTTACGTCTCGGCATTTTCAGAAAACTCGTTTCAAATCGAAGACGTTGATAGACTGACTCCATTTCAAATAAAAACATTCATGAAGCATATGCAAAGAACCAAACTTCAGAAAAAAAGAGACCAGATTGACGAAATGTCTCATACTGATTTTTATGGGATCGATTCAAGTTGTTTTAGATGGTTTTACAGGGATTTTCTCGAAGATTACATGCTTTTCAAAACGATTGGATACTTTATCCCTAACTCTTGTGGAGCAGTATCTTTAGGGTCCCTGACTCAAGATTCTGTTGGGTGACTGTCATGCATCTAGGATTACATTCAAGCGATAATTGAAATTAAGAGACGCTCAGTGAAGTAATCATTTTAGGTGTACTGGTGCAAACACGCCAAGGTGTTTGCAGGGTGACCTGGAATTTCTTCTTCTTGTCTTTTGGAGTTTTGGATTAATTATGTTCCAAGATTTTTTCCTTTTGCACATGTATGTTTATAATGAGATATATATTGTGTTCATAAATGCACTGCGCGTAAAAATTTACGCACATTATGGAAATCTCAAATTTATTCTTCAACCGAAGGTGTTCTCGATGATCATTATTTTTATCAGAATTATGCATGCATATGTTATTCACTTTCAACGTTTTTCTCACATACAGGTGTTTTTTCCCAGCGGGAATAAAAAAAGATGATATTATCAGTTGTTAAATGTATTGGCTCCATTCTAAAATCAGTTGTTCTCGATCAATTCTAGTGATCAATAGTTTTTCTTTCGTTTGATTTTCTACACTCGATCGCTACGCAACGTGAAACACGAAATTTGACGCAAGAGGAATGTGCCCAAGCGGTAGTTTTGCGAGAAGAAGGGTGGACATACAGAAGAATTGCAGAAAGGTTTGGAGTTTCCCATACAAGTGTGTCCAGAAATTTGTAGCGATTCAGGGAGACAGGTGTGAATATCCGAACACCAGGATAGGGTAGACCACGGGTAACAACTGCCATTCAAGAATGTTACTTGAGAGTTCCTCCGTTGAGACAACGGTTTGCAACCGCTTGCCTCCTTCAAAATCAGCTTGAGCAAACTCATGGGGTACAAATTAGCACTTAGACAATAAGAATCGCCTCAGAGAATCTGATTTAAGGCCTCGTGTCGCGGCAAGAGGCCCAGCTCTTACCCCAGCCCATCGAAGGGCGCGTTTGGATTTTGCGAGAGAGCATATCCATTGGGAAGAGGCCGATTGGGAAAGAGTTCTCTTCACAGATGAGTCCAGATTCTGCTTCTACCATTGTGATCTACGTTCCCTTGTATACAGACGTCCACATGAAAGATATGCTCAGTGCAAATTTCTGAATACTACTGGTTTAGGGGGAGGATTGATTATGGTATGGGGTAGACTATCTTTGACTGCTCGCACAGACCTAGTGGTCATTGATAATGGAGCTATGAATGCTGATAAGTATATAAGGAACATTCTTGAAGAGCATGAAGTGCCATTTGCTCCATACATTGGTGAAAATTTCATTTTTATGGACGATAATGCCAGACCCCATCGTGCGCGCATCGTTCAGGAGTACCTTGAAGAGGTTGAAGTCTCTCGAATAGAATGGCCAGCAAGAAGTCCAGATGTCAATCCGATTGAGCAGGTTTGGGACAACCTCAATAGAAGGCTGAGAAGTTCAGAAAATCATCCGTAGGAATCCAACTCGGAGAAATCTGGGGAGGATTAGATCAGAACATTTTAGGATCACTCATTTTGAGTATGAACCGTCGTTGCCCAGTTGTAATTAACGGAAGGGGTGGAAATACCAAATATTAAATCACTTATCAGCATTTCAGTATTTTGAAAATTGTTCATTTCTCTTCTTTCAAATAAGATTTGGTGAAATCCTGAATTTTTCTTCCATTTAATGTGTCTTGTTTCGTTCAAAACCTTCCCGAGAGAACATAAAAAATAAGTTATAAAGTCAATGTAGAGTTCACTTTCATTAAAATTGAGATTTTCAGAATGTGCGTTAATTTTTTTGCGCAGTGTATGTTTAGAAGTGAATGAGTCTGCCTGTCGCATGTGGGTCATCTATATTGATTTTGTAATTATTTTATCTTTCCTGTAATTGGGTGAAAAATCTGCTCCGAAAACTCCACCATCAGAAGAACGAAAACCGATGGAAGGCGTAAAACTCGCTTGTTCGAGGCCGGAACGCTAGCCGAGATCGCAGTGAGCTTGCACCGAAGGTCAAGGTGAGTCTGGGAGCCAGACGTCGGGGCCTAGGACATCGGCGGTGGCAACCACGTCTGGCGGGTCGCATCGTCAGACGCCGCTGCGACCCCTGGATGCACCGGCCTCCCACAACAGGTACGTAATTATCGATGTGCCGTGAAGGAGGAATTCCACCGCGGCAACACCGGGTTGGATGGGGTTTGATGTATGTTTCCCAGTCGGACTGGTTATTTGCGGATCGGCTTTAATATGTCACGATCGTAAAGGGGAATACGTGCAGCTATAAATTCGACTTTAGTTCGGAAAAGAATGAAAAATTTTTTTGAGCTGTATGTCGGTGAGTTCCTTAGAAAATTCGAAAGACTTAAGGTCTACAAGCATGCGCGCTCCGCCCTTCTATAGTGCTAATATCAATTCGAAAGGTGTTTCATTCCCATACAATAACCTGAATAAGTGGATTGTGTGATAGGGGCAAAATGAAACTCCGGAACGAGTGAATCATTTCGAAGACGAACCGGAGGCAAACCTGAGAAATCACGAGTATCGGATTTTTATTCTACTTTTTCCACGACTGTTGAAATGATAAAAATGATTTTTTGTACAACTGATATTAAGAGTGACACTTTTAATGACAGCAAACAATGTTGAAATTGATTGTTTACGTGGAAGCGTGTTAAAAAAATTGCAAATTCTCAATATCGATATTTAACAATCATTACTTATGAACATTAATATTAATATTAAAACTATAACAATTACTAAAATTAATGCCCTGTGACGTAAGGGAGCTTCGCAACATTGTTAGAATCCTCATCACCATCAGTTCTTGTAGAAACCGGAAGTACAACATTGGATTATGATGATCTAAAATCTGTTGAGGTTGGGAGATTTTTTTCAGCATTGACATTTCTATATGCAATGGAATGATCAACATAGCCCTCGGCTACCGTCGTAGACTTCCATCCACCATGTATTTTTACATCCGTAATATTTGCTCCTGATTCCGCTAGCAATGAAGAGAATCTTTTAAAACAGTCCTATATATTGCTTTGGTTCTGGCAGTTTGAGGAATTCGGAAACAATAGATGGAATTTTTCCAAATGTACTAATACCAACTGGATTGGCAGTGCATTTATTATTCATGTATTTCGGGAAAAAACAACGATGTTTGATGACAGAAGGGCGCAGTGCAAAGTACTTATGAAAGTTGTAAAACCAATTATTCATTTATTATTTCGAAGTCTTCCACTGATTAATTACAAAATTCTTCAGGCCGACAGGCTCGAAATAATCCGAAAATAGTTAAAAACCTTAACCATCAATTATTTCCCATCTGGTGCCTCCTTTATAAACTTTTCAACTTGTTCACGAGTGAGAATTTTTGATTTTTTTGGACGATATTCATATTTTCGATTTTTCTTCTAACCCTGCGCAGGGCGTGCTCAAGAATTCCTAAAGTCGGAGCGCGGTGAGCCTGACAGGCGCATTAAGGAAAGCACTCATAGAATCTTTGGAATACCATATCAACTTAAACCAAAAATGACCAATAATCTCTAGTATGAAAACAATAAGAAAGAAAAATGAAATCAATTTTCAAACAATTTATAAAGTTTATTCAAGTACAAAAAACAAAAAGAATCAAACAGAACTCCCACATCATGGTTATGAATATATACAAAATGAGATCTTCATTCTTTACCACGGAAAAAAAATTCAAAAAAGGCTGAGAGATGAAGTTCATGTCCTTGGAGACAGAAATTAGTCAGAGTCATAATCCACCGGGGCGACTGAAGGACCACAAGAGCACACTGGAAAGCATGAGAAATACATATTCCTCTGTTGCATTTCATACATGAGTAGTTTGAGAGCCGACGTTTTCCTGTTTTCATTGTGCAATCGCAGCATCTGGATCTCTTGTGAGGGTGTGATGTAGGAGGATCATCAGTGGGGAAGAATCTCTTCAGACGCATTTTCATGGGGTTGTGAATGCCAGATGATAGCTGGCTAATTCGCTGAAGTTGTCCGACACACAGTTCGTGCTACAATTCTTTGAGAAAAACTCTTCGGGCCATTGATTCCAATTGAATCCCGAGGTGAATAACCATGGAATTGATCCCTCCCAAGTTCAACATGACATAGAAAATTATCATCGGCTATCGCCTAGTATTTCGCTGAACGCTGTATGAGGCGCACATCCCGTTTGCACTGTCTACTCCACTTTTGTGGGCACAATAAAAAGTAATGATCTCTGGTTTGTTTGGTTCTCCAGTACTTTCATCAATATCTTCAGTTTCGTGAATCGATGAAACCAAGATCACACATTTATTTTTATGTGGGACATAGGATGTCAATACTCTCCCATCATTGGAACCAAAAAGGCTGGAATATTGCACTCTCCCTAATGTCTTTACAAATATATCTGGCGGAGCCCGCTTATTCTTCCTTTCTGTCCCCACGTAAAATAACTTTTTCTGTCTCAATGAATTGATGACTGTGAAATCAGTGAACCAGTTATCAGCCACGATGTCACTTCCGAACAGTGGTTCTGCTGAACGCATCACTACATCACTTGGTTTGTTGCTCATTTGATATGGACCCTCTGGCTGCTTTCACACGTATACCTCCAAGTTGAGGGTATGAATCATCCTGGAATCCACAAGGGCATGCTTGGTTGGCTTTGAAGAGATAAACTGCCGAAAGGGGCACCGTCCTCGAAATCCTGGCAACATCTCATCGATGGTGAGGTTTTCTCCAGGAGTGTAGCATTTCCTTCAATTCTGGATAAACATTTCAAGAACATCCCGAATGGGGGCAAGGCTATCAGCATATATAACTCTTAGTTATATATACTTGAATAAAACAAGAAAAAACATGCGTGCGATAAAGTATCTATATGAGGGCAATATCGATATAGCATAAACAAACCATCAATAACTTTCCGAAAAATGTAAATAATTATAAGACAATGGCAGAAAAAGTCGAACATACCTCGACCCGGATTCCTCTAAGTCGGAGGCAAAAGTCAAATTAGTCGTATTGTGAATATTTCTTCAAATACCAATTGCAGTGCTGAATCTTTATTCCTGCATTTTCAGATTCATCAATGTTTCATTTCATTACGAAAAACTTATGCTCGACTTCATTTATATGGTTTTTTCAATTACAATTTAGTATGGTTTCCCCGTTTCGACCACGTAATGGCTGCAACATCTCTTCATACGTCTTCTTTCGAATTACCTCCGTCTCAAGTGACAGCTCCCGGACACCTACTCCAACCTTTCACGATGCACAATGGATGACATGCCTTGAAGCAGTTCGTATTTGACGTGATTAAACAACATTAAGTCTGAGCGCTGTCAACCCGGGACAATTCATATTTCCACCGTGAATCGTCACAATGATATTCAATTTGTTTAAGTGTTCCTCCCCATGCCCGAAGATCTCAAACGTTTGTTGCACTTTGAATAATACCCATTTATTCCGTCTGCCACATGCCATCCAAGAATCATTTCCTCGTAAAATTCGTCTGGGCAGCGTTCTCGAGGTCGCTTCGGCAGTTCAGAGGATGCAATCATATAAGATTGACGAAACACATTTATGCATGCCCGCTTAGTGTGACGTCGTACTTTTCGCTCGAAATTTAGGTTGATAAAATCTCGTCTAGTGGAGTGCCGTCTCGGCTGCGCCATTAGGTGTTGTTGGAGAGTTTGCTCTTCGTGCTGGAGCCAGAGGCGTCAACATTTTTTATTCTTCGGAAAGACTGTTTCGGGTTTCACATACCTCAATTACTTTGAAGAGGAGGAATACGTAAAAACACGAGAAAAACTCGACAATATAATTTCTTTTCGAAGAAGAAACTTTTCATGTCATGGTTTCATGTTTTCATTTAAATTATTGAAAGAAATATACAAAATTGAGTGTCACCTTCGGTACTTCTTCCTGAAAACATAATTTTGATCCAAGATCCTAGATATCTCAGAGTCAAAATCTTAGACTAGAGAAGAGAGAGGATGCGTAACGACATGAGTCTTTGCGATTCAATCTGCCACATAACGGGATAGACCAGTGGCGTATCTTGAAGAATATTTATGAAAATATTGAAATAACTAATATTTTACGAAGCAATTAATTTGAATGTTTCAGGAATCACAGGAGCTTGAAAACATTTCAAAAGAAAGAATTTTGATATCAGGTCTATAGGTAACACTTTATGAAATGAAAAATTTAAAACATCAAGAGATTCTTTGTAATGAGAAGGATTTATTATAGTCATAAAAATAAATATACACATAATCGTCATACCTACTTAATATACCTACAATTTTATTGGCCACTGAAAAGGATAAGTTTCGTATATTTGTTTCTCAAACTGAATTCATTATTGGTTTTTGACTTTCCAATGAAGTGAAGCCTTATATTTGAATATTTTTCACGAATGCTATCATTGAAAAATAAACATGGTTGGCTGAAAATTGATTTTGAAGTGATGCAAATCATACAGTGTTCGCAGAATCCATCATCATTTGATTATAGAAAGAGTATAATTTTTGTTTATATTGATTTTATGTTTTTTCAAAAAATATTCCGATTTTTCTACAAATTTTGACAACATCATCTGAATGATATGTCAAACTTCCATAACTTTTTTGGAGAATGAGGAAATTCGAAGAACTCCTAACATTTCTCATCAGTGCATTCACACACATTTCACACTTAATTTTTTTTTTCAATTTCTTCTGAATTTGACGAACACGCTTTTTCTCAGACTCATTGAATTATATACGAAAATATTAGAATACTTGCCACTTACGAATGAATTTCAACTATACGCCACTGCTAAAATGGTTCTGTTCAAAATCGGGTTTGTTCTGATTTTGTAAAATTACTGTTTAGGACTATATCCAGATAATTGAGTTGAAGATGATAGTTTAAAAACGTTTATTGACATTATTCACAATCATCAAATGAATAAGTCACCATGAAGTTAATACAGTAAAAATACAAATATAAAAGTCATCTATAAACTCAGAGTGACATTATTCAACTTAAAACAGAGGTAATCTAGAGAAGTTCACAATGAGAGGTCAGACTTAGACTTTGAGATAGTTCCATCAATTCAAAATCAAACTCAACGTTTACAGTGATAGAGCAATCCAAGTTGATTGCGAGAGCCTCGGTATTCCATCAGAAAAACAGAAGGTTGAATAATGAATCATTAGAGTAGGCTGAGTTGAAATAAAAGTGAGATCAGGCTTTAAAGAAGATACGGTTATTGAAAACTTAGTAGTCTAAGTCTGTTCTCAATTGAGATCAAAACAATGTGAGAATATCATGACCGAGAAATCAATATTTATATTCTATATCGTTGGTCTATAGGAGAATGCTTATTAATCAATTGAGACGACATTTACAGTGGAGATCTTACTTGCTGAGTGGTTCAGATGAATGAAATTGAAAATTTCTCATTTATAATGAGAAGATCATAACAGTTGAATAGTTTCACCAATATTAGAGGAGATCGTTCAAGATGAATCAGAGACTGAGGCTGTCAATCAAGTTGATCGTTCAAATACTTCAGAGAAGTTCACTTGGTTTATTGAGAGAGAAGACTGATTTCACGATGCACCTTTTCGTTTGACAATTATTTATTCATCTGAAACTCAAGAACAATAATTAGCAAGAGTTATGGGAAGTGAATAGTTGAGAAATGAGATGAACTGATTAAGAGAATGAGATGCACATGAGAATATAATAAATCAGTATTTACTACCACAGAGAAACATGAGAATGTTCATTCTCGGAGCAAATAATCATTTTTTCCATGTGAGGAGTCTAGAGATATCGTAAGAATCTATAAGAACTGCAAAAATGTTACTATTATTTTCATAGATTTTCATGATCTGAACCGTCGACAAATTTTCAAACTTTATGAAAAGCAGGAAAATAACATGGAAACTGCAACCATTAATGATTCTGAGAATTCACCTACCTAATGATGATTAGTTACTCCAAGAAATGAACGAGATGAGCAGTTATTACGCGACCTGACTTCTTGAAAATTCTAATTTACAAGATTAGCACAAGAGGAGGTCTATTCAAAGGCAGAGCTGGATTACAAAAGGGGGCGATTGATTGATTCAATTAATGAACATGAGTTAATCTATCAGCTGATTAGTGCATAGATGAAGGTTAATTTGAAGCGAGCAGTCCATCAACTGACCATGGAGCTGTACTTGCTGGAGTGGACGTAGCACTGCGAAACGTAACCATAGGCGTAGATGCAGATGAGATCTGAGGGGTGTAATGCTCAGTTTCCAACAAGTTCCTTGAGAGGAATCCTCTATCGAAATTCATGAATTTGAACATGGAAATAGGCAATTTGAGAACGCAAAAATTTATAATTGCTCATTTTACTTGATTTATATAAGAACATTGAAAGGATTTCAACTGTAATCAATTCTTAATATGAAAATAAATGAAAATTTTCGTTTTTAAATCAACCATATTTTTCATTAACTATCAAACGATATTCCTGATTTTTTTTTCTCGCTCCTTCTCTGGCACTGATGAGCACAATAGCTAACCATTGTATTTAAATAAAAATTAACTTGAATAAACAACTTAATATGACAAATATTCACAATATGTTCTGGGACCCTTTCGGTTCGTTTGCCACATAAATAATGGTGACCACTCTTGGGTGAGCAACACTTTCGTCCTATGCGATTATCTGCGTTTGAAGCTCAAAACTCGAAATAACATCCTTCAGAAACTAGCTGCTACTTCATAGGGCGCTGATGCAACAATTTTTCGTACAGCCTTGGTTATTTATATTGCTAAATATTGTTGTCGTGTTTGGTTGAACAGTGTGCAAGTAAAAAATATTGATGCCCAACAAAATTTTTCTATGAGGATCTACAGTTCCATTCTGAATGTGTTCATTCCCAATTCGATTGTGCTCACCATCTTGACGTTGCTCATTCTCATTTTAAAATTGTTCATTTCAAATTTGAATGTGATGAGTCTCAATTTGAAGGTGAAAAGGTATAGTATTTACACCTTCGTCAGACAAAATCTTAAATACATGAAACTCTTCAGAATGGTGAAATTCTCCTTTTATTCAAAATGTTTTCTTATCGATTGTTGTTTTGAAGACTGGGAGAGAAAACTAAAATAAAAATTCGAAAAAAATTTTGGATATTTACTTTTAATTTCATGTAATGGAAAACAGGAGCCCAGAACGGCACGGCGCCGCTGGGCCTTTCCCATCCTGTTCCTGACATCAGCGCAGCCTTGCGAATAAGATCCTCACCCCTATCTCTAGTCTACCCAACAGATGACGCTACAATGAAGGGAACATGAACAGAACCTTTAATATAGTCTAATAGTGTTATTTTTCCGTTCAAACTTATGCAATCCTGAGAAAACGAGTTCGAAAGTTCGAATCCGTTCCTGCATTATACGGAGTCGTGAACACATTCTGCTCGACCTAATACAAACTAGCAGAAGCCGCCTTATCTTCAATTACAAGTACGTAGGAGGAACTTTCGACGTGCAATTTTCCATGGAATTATCACTCGAGATTTCGCCGCTTTATTGTTCGAAGTTTCCAGCACAAAACAGGGGGAATTTTCACCAGAACGACATTACTTCTCAACATCGTAATTTCTGATGGAACAGTAACAGAAATGTGTTTATAGAGTATTATTCCTGCGTTGAAATGGTCAGTATTGTGAAGTCGATTCAGTCTGTAGTGGAAATCATCTCCAAGTTGATCGATGCGATGAAAAAAATAGTTTCTGAATACACAAAAGACATGCCTTATGACAATCTTTTTGAAATAATAACTAGGTTTGATTGGATACCGTTTTGAAGATATCAGCCAATTATATGCAAAACACGACAATTCTTTTTTTCCAAACACCTGTATTTCAATGAATATTGATAAATTATCTTGAACTCAAAACAATGAATTTTCAGTAACCTTACAATTTCATATGAAATGAAATGTTTACTATATGAAATTTCTGAAGTTATTCTGGAAAATAGAAAATGTACTTCTGTCATAGGGTACGAACTCTAGGACAGTAAAATGCTCTTCTTATGACACTTTATTTATCAGTTAGTATAAACAGTCCCACGCATGAGATTCTGGTTTAGCTTCCAGCAAAAAAACCGGAAACGTGAGAGGAGAATCATTTCTGAAATGCAAAATCGTATAGTTTGTTGAAGACGCTTAATAGGGAAGGAGAAAAATTAATTTCGAAATATCTGATTGGTAATGCCCGAATTCAACTTATGACAGACTACCCATAGAAATTGAAAAGTAAATTCAATTCCCAAGGAGGCATTCACTAGAGCTGGGGGATACGGTACGGAAGGTCTCCAAGTTACTTGAAAAAGTACTTCGAAGTTAGGTAGGAAAACGGGTGACGGCTGAAATCCGTTGAGGAAAAAGATTTATTTTCGTAGTTGGAGAAATATAAGGGAGATTCGAGAAGTGAAAAAACCGAAGAAGTAGAGTTTTTTGGAAAAGGGAATTTTTGTATTGTCTTCATTTTCGAGTCGGGAAGCGTGATCGGAAATTATGGTATTTCTTTCGACACGTTAGTGGAACAATTTGGGAGTGTTATTTCAGAGAACTTGGATGATTTCTTCGACTGAAATCAGAAGGTCAGAACTTCTCAATTTCAAATGTTTCAGAGAGTTTGAGTCCCAAGTCTTGAAATCTCTCAATCTCACATCTCAATATTAATCAATTTCATTTCATTTCGGATTTCAGGTAGTTAGTTATTCAAGTAAGTAGGTTCCTGTGTATAAATATTGTTAGTTAGTTTGATATAAAGATGTATGATTAACTAGGTGTACGAATTTTGTGTTTTGTTGCATTTTGAGAAATAGATATTTATGTAGGTTATTTCGATGGTTTCAATTATCCTTAAAAACTAAATTCTTTATAAGAAAAATATTACTAAGCCCTATTCTTTCTGCAATAGGCCTTACCCACACTTTACTAACAAGCCCGCTTTCGTTGACGCATTTGAAGAAAACATTGGAGTATTTGAAATTGTACTGAGCAGATGGACCATTTGATTCTCTGCCGAGGTCCACATTTGAATGAAATAATCTTCAAACATTAAATGATATGGACCCTACTATCGATTCAAATAAAGATTTCATAGATTTATTTGGTTTTATATAATTTTTCTTGAGAATATTCCCTACAGTTATTGCAAAATCACCCATTACTTTAGTGCTGCAATATTTTGGTCGTATCATGGTTGTCCTATGGTATGAGGCCTCAAGTACAAGGATCTCCCATGTATTAGTGGAGTGATCCATTTATTACAGCGAGGCTGGAATGATTTTCCTTTAATTTTGTTTACAATTTCACTCACAATCCACCTCGTCAATAATCAAGTTTTTATAATAATAATTATTATTTGCATTGATTATCATCACAATATTTTAAAAAATTAGTTTGAAGCAATCTGTGAATTTGTTGCTAGGCAGTATGAAGATTGAGTTGATACAAACATAGTCCTGACCTGAAAGTTCATTATTCACATTGTATTTTTCGATAATATCAACGAAAAATGTTCGACTGTGAATTTGAATCTACACCATCAGAACTTCCGCAAACCGTTTTGCAATGAAAAGTGGGGGAGTGCATAAAAATGTGTATGAAACTCATATTAACTGGTTAGCGACTGAAGGAGTGGAGCATGTTTCAAGAGGCAGAATGTTAGATACAGAGCTGGTTTCACCTTGACTTTTGTCAAGTATTCTTTCTGAATCGAACATTCATAAATTTGTGAAAGATCTTCCGGAAGAATTTGTTTTGTTTAAACTATGAATATTAATGATGATTCGAACGTAACAATTACATAACTTATTTTAAATCGAAATAGTTTTTTCTGTTTCTTTTTTTTTTTTGAGTATATTTTGATTTATTTTGAAATTCTTTTATCCATGGGATAATTCCTGATGGTGAATTGATTGCATATGGGTCTCCAGCCATGGATCTTTTTAATATCTGTCAAATTTATGAGAGAGAAAACAGTTCTGACAATTCATATTTTTCAATGCAAAAATCATTAAAAGATATTTATAGAAAGATTTAATAAATTCCGATCAAAATTCAACGAATTAGATATAATAATGTATGATACTCGTACAGAAGGCCCATTCTACCACCCTTTCATTCAAAAGGCTCCTTCTTGAAATTTGAACTCAATGTAGTTTATATTGTCAACTTATATCACGAAAATATCTATCTATGAAACATATCAGAGCGAGTGGTTCGCTTATAAGAGTGAGCTACTATTTTTTTTGGAATTGAGTAAAAAGGATAAAGGCGGTAAATTATGGTTCAACATTTCGATGACAAAAGGATCCTAGATGAGGTACCTATGTGGCAATGATATGTGCAGATAGGTGAATTGACACAAGCTAGCCGAAAAAGTGACAAAAGCTAGCTGGAAAAGTGAAATTTGCCATAAGAAAAAAACATTTTTTTGATGCTATCGATTGGGAGTAAAAATTATACTCCAATTTAATTGAGACTGACAGGTTTCTCGGTTGTTGCTAACAACTGGATCTGTCATCTCCGATACTCCCATTTTAAGAAAGATATATTACGATCTTTCCAATCAATATCTTAACCGAAACACTCATTGATAAGTTGAGAGAAACGAAGAAGGAGCGAAAACCCAACTGTCCATAAAATTCACATGAATATTACATGTACGTTAAAAGTTGTTCAATCTCTATAATACCCCATCTCCAAAATGAACCGTGGAGTTTCAAACTTCGCCAGACGAAACAGATTAAACGTCTTGTTAATTCTGGAGGCCCTCCAAATCGGGTTACTCTTTCAAATGGAAGGAGTCCCGGTAATGAAATTCACTGGGAGCGTTGCTTCAAGATGCAGTCAGTTAACTTCGTTATTCGATAAAACTAAAATCTTCGAGCGTTAAAACTACAAACTCGCTCTGCATAGATGAGAGTGGTAAGTTTCCGCAGGAGCATCGTGGAATTTTTGTTAACTAGTGCTGAGAGGAATTCTTAATTAGTCTTTGGAACGCCCGTGTACAATGTTGTACTATGCTAAGTAGGAAATAGTTTGAAAACAGTTCGGTTGTTTGGAATAATTAATTATAGTTTACTCATTGCTTCGAATTGTTTTCCATCTGGTTAATCATGGGAAAATAGATTTAACGTTCGTTTGGAAAGTTTCAAGCCGTCGCAACAAAGGTTCCTGTTTCTCCATCATTAATAATAGCTCAACAATACAAAAGTGTTCTATAAGGAAGGTATACTGCTCCAGAAGAGTTCAGGATATCGTATTCAATCGTTTTGAGATATATTTGATTTTCTAAAAAAATGCTGTAGAATCATTTAAAACTCAATAACAACTCAATCGATTCAATAAAAATTAGTATGAGACATTTCGTCAATCTGATCGCTTTTTTCTGAAATTTGGTTCTTTGCATATGCTTTATGAATATTCTTATTCCGGAATGGACTCAGTTTATCAGCGGCTTCGATTTGAAACGAGTTTTCTGAAAATGCCAAGACGTAAATTACCAAACGCTGAGGCTAATAGGGATATCCGAATGCTATACCTAGGTGTCCTAATTCAGGTTGTTGTAGTGGAAAGGCTCTAAGTCAGCCAAAGTGTGATATCTCTCGACTCTGGAATAAGTTCAGCGAGATAGGATCCGTGTTGGAAAGACCAAGGCTTGGTGGGCGACGAAAAACAACACCTGCTGAGGATCGTTTCATCACCATTTCGGCGAGAAGAAAGGCTACATCTACGTGTAGAATGCTACAAAATGCAGATGGGGTCCAAGTTCCCATCGAAACCATCAGACGACGTTTGAGAGAGGTGAATCTAGGTTTTAGATGTCCATTAAGAAAAGTTTTATTAACACGTGACCATAAGCAACAAATACTGGAATGGGCAAGGCAACATATCAATAGGAACGATCAATGGCCTAGTGTCCTTTGGACTGATGAATCTAGAAATGGACGATTTTCAGATTGTCGAAGAATAAGGGTATGAAGAATTCCACGCATACCCCGTAATCGTCGCTATGTCCAAGAAGTCCATCCATTCCGAGGGGTAGTGTTATGGTATGAGCCGGGATATGTTTCAACGGGCGCACAGATCTCTACATTTGTTCTGGGAATATGATCGCTTCACACTATAGGGAGCATATCTTTGACAATGTTTTGCCAAATTTTCATGCTGCTATTGGTGAAACTTTTCTAGACGTCTTTCTAGACGATAATGCTATTAGACCGCACCTTACAGCCATAGTTGAGAATGCGCGAGGAGCTTGGTATTTGTTAGAAAAATAGAAAAACTGAGATTACCTGAAAGTCTTTCGCAGAATATTTTAATGCTGAAGAGCACAATATTTTTGAACGACAGAATTGAGATATTCAAGTTTGCAACGCTCATAGCATTCCTCAAAAGAAAATCTATTGGTTACAAATCCAAAAAATCTGCTGTTTTTACAAGATAAGAATTGAATAATTTCTCAAAAGAGGCACCAGATGATATATCCTCAATTATTAAGGTTTGCTTTCATTAATATAATAGTACTTTATATTATTTTATTGTGTCCTGTCAGGTGGAAATGATAATAGGTAAATCAGGGGCGTGTAGAAGAGAAGAGTTATATAACATGATCGTCAGGGACATAGAAGATCGGGAATCATTTTTGATCGTGAAAATTACCAGCACAAAAACCAACATTCAGAGAACATTCACTGTCATCGATCCAGATAATGATATCAATTATCTGGAAATATATAGAAAATATTTCCGCCTGCGTCCACGAAATGCGAAGAGCGAGCATTTATTCTTGAGATTTCATAACGGAAAATGCAGTATTCGAGTAGTAGGCAAATCGGCAATTGGAAATTGGCCGTCAAAAATGGCAACTTTCTTGAATTCAGAAAATTCAAATGCCTATACTGGCCACTCTTTTAGACACACTTTGGACACATTTTCAGCTAATAAGGGAGAAGATGTATTAGGACTAAAACGACACGGTGGATGGCGGTCTTCGACTGTAGCTGAAAGTTACGTTGAGGATTACCTGAAAAGTAAACTAGACTTTGCTGAAAAAAATTTGCTTACTATGGAACGTAGCGAGTTGCAACATGAAATGTTGAATTTCTGTGAATTCGGCAATTGTAAAAATTGTACTTTCACTTTCAATATTAAATGAACTGAATTCAAATTATTTTTGTTATTTCATTATTTCAAAGAATATTCAGTCATTTTCACTTACCGTTCGCTGAACGGTAAGTGATTCAATTACTGTTCTGTTCACCTTAGCAACCAGTAAAAATGATCTACCGATCTAGCAACGAACGCGGTAACTAACAAAATTCCTTCTATCGTACAAAAAAGTAGGTAATTTCACTCTCGTTGATGCATCTGTACTTCAACCCAAAAACAAAATTCATTTCTCATCGCAAACTCAAGTATACATCAACCTCTCCAACAAAAGTTGAACTCCCCGAAACTATCTAAACTCTCTGACGAACGTCTGGAAAGAGTTTTCCCGCAGATATAATCTTAGCAGCGACCTGCCCGAAAAAATCCAAGTTGATAAATACGCGTCAGGAACTTCAAGCACGAATAAAAGTCGTTCTATCTTCCGCAAACTTCGGAAGTATGAAAAATCCTCGCAGGACCGACGAGCAAACAGCGTGTTCCTGGATACAGTGTACATCTCGAAACCTCAATTTAACGTCCGCGAAGAATCTAAATAAAAATGCACTCTCGAAAGACGAACCGCCGGTGAAACTGACATGCAAACTTTCGAACACACCAAGTTTGCCCGGCAGAGCACTCCCGGGAATAAGAATAGACGATTCCTGGAGACTCTCGCATTCCGGGACAATTTGATTCCCGACTAAAAACCGAGTAAAATATGCTGTCGGCGGAAACTTTCAATTTACAGGGACAAATAGCAGTTAGGGAACGGCCGATGAGGCTGGAGACAGGGAACGAAGCACAATATCGGAGTTCGGATAATGGAAGTCCCTGATATTGCTCGTTCTGAAATAATTTGAGGAGTTATGCAGATTGCTCGATTCTCTGTTTATAACTAAGTTAATATAACGGCGGAAACTCTACTTGTTGCAATTACGCCGAGATTTCAGCTGAATTATATTTCAGACTACGAGGGGAAAACATCCTTTTTCATGTCTCAGGCTCCAAATATCCGAGATTTCGAAGCTTCATGCAATTTGTGATTGTTCTGATGACAAGCTTTGAAGTGTTTTCAGTCTTATGTCCAAATACTGTCAACCGAACTCTTTTAGTGAATAAGAGAATGCTGAATTCTTTTCCTTTTCTGTTCCAGTTCTTCCCATTGATTTTTTTTCGAAATTATGAATTTACACCCAGATTTAAATCACGTGGACCATGGGAATGAAATCCAATTCTCAACAAATATCTTGCCTTGCTTCTCAACCCATCAAGTGACAAGAGTATCTTCATTGGTTTCATTCCATATCTTTGTTAATTTAAAACCGAAGGCAATAGATGAACCAATTTCTGTTTTCCATTGAATATTATTGTTCTCGAGTTTCAGACCAATGAAAATCCTCAAACGCAATGGTGAATCATGAAATCACCTCCTAATAAACCAAGTGAACTTCTTTGAAGTATTTGAACGATCAAGTAGCTCAAACATTAATCTGATTGACAGTCTCAGTCCCTGCTTCACCTTGAGCGGTCTCCTCAAATATTGATGAAACCATTCAACTGGTATGATCTCCTCTTTATAAATAAGAAATTCTCACTTTCATTATTCCACTTGGCAAGTAAGATCTCAGGCCTTCTGCTTTCTCAAAACCGAAGGGTTTCAATTTATACATTATATATATATATTTATATATTCTTATGAAAAAGAGAGCTAAAATAATACAATGAATGTTGAAACAAAAAGTACCTAAGCTGAGGTAAAAAAAGAACGGGGTATCATAACATTCTTCGTATGATACTATAGAATCATACGATACTATCATCACTAGTATCATACGATACTATACAGCCAGGGGAAAAAACCTCAGCCGAAAAAACCTGTCTCCCCGTAAAAAAATAACATAAAATATTAAATATCAGGAAAATCTTGAAAGACATCAGTGTGATCATCTTCATGTTACCGTCGATGGGCTCGGATAGACAGATTCTTCCCAAAACGACTCGCAATTCTTAATCTGAAATGAAAAAAGACAAAAGCAGAAAAGAAACCGATTATTCAGAATAAATCGAATGCATTTTAGGAATGCATTTGGTACTTTAAAAAACATCAACATTCAGATTTCTTAGCCAAATAATGTTCGGAGGTTTATAAATTTTTATGTTAAACATCTCATAATTTTCAATTGTAACCTCTATTTTTCTGATGAACACTAATCCTGCTCACTAAAAGCAGTTCGTCACTGTAAATGTCGTCTCAATTGATTAATTTAGCATTTTCTTTATATACCATCATTATAGATTATAATTTATTGATTTCTCAATCATGATATTCTCACATTGTAATAATATCAATGAAGAACAGACTTAGACTATCAAGTTTTTATTACACGTACCTCCTCCGAGGCCTGATCTTACTTTCATTACAACTCAGCCTATTCTTATGATTTATTACTCAACCTTCTGTTTTTCTGATGGAATAACGAGGCTCTCGAAATCAATTTCAATTGCTTCATCATGAAACTATTCCTAAGTCTGACTTCAATATTTGTATTTTTACTGTATCAACTTCATGCGTGTGACTTATTCATTTTATGGTTGTGAATGACGTCAATAAATGTTTTTACACTACCATCTCCAACTCAATTATCCGGATACAGCCCTTCACAGTAATTTAACAAAATCAGAACAACCCCGATTTCGAACACCACTCATTAGAAGAATGATTATATGCAACCTTATGTACCCAAATATCGGTATAACTCGAAAATGCGGAATTTATGACTTGAACCACCTTTCATCTGACCGACTCAAGCGTAAAATAGACCAAGAGAAAACACTTTATTATCAATCAAGTTTCATTCTTTGGCTATCGATTTTGGATAATTATTCCATTATCAGGCCAGGCAATGAAGAGGCGGAGGAACAAACGATGGGAGGATCAAGGATGATGATTGCTGAACTTTAACCTTTCTGTGCGTTTGGAAAAGACCAATATACAGGATGTCCCAGAAGTCGATGTCAAGCCGGGATCATGTAACAGGAGAGAAACTCTCTGTTTCTCTCTTATCATATCAACAACACATTACTCATGATGTTTTCAGATCAATATAATTTGAATATTATGACTTTTTTCCAACATCAAAACGGTCAAATCTCTAGTAAGACTAAACAAATTTATTTCCATGAAAATAAGAGCCTTGAAAAATAATCACATAAGAATCGAAACGTTGGCGATGTATTAATGGGAAATTAAATTGATATATGTTGTCTAAATTCCTGTGAATATTATTCCACTATAAGAAAGCATGGACGTAACCAGTAATCAGAATGAAAATAAGTTTTGGAGGTATTTTGTTTGCTTTCGACGCCCTGAGATTTTTCTGATCTTCAGGTTTTCGAGGCACGAAATAAAATTCTTCGACGACATCAGTTTCTCTGATTTGCAACATTGTATTTTCTTTCATTTGTTTCTCATTTGTAAACGTCAGTTTCCAAAAACACAATATAAATCAAGAAAGTTTATTTTATCAAGTCACTAACTTGTGAAGCTGACAGTTAACTTGCAACATTTTTAAAAGTTAGTACCTAGTATTATTTACATCAGAAAACTTTGTTTCATCGTCATATATGTTGAAAATCATGGTACAATTGTTATTTCTAGTAACAAAGATTTTTTTTATGATGAACGATACTGATGATGATGAACCATCTGTTGACTCAGATTTTATGCTGAACTCGAGGACTGCAAAACATTTGTATCCTCTTTACTACCAAATAATTTGCTAGACATTTCGATTTTTTTGTTGACCAGATCATCGACATAACTCATCGCAATTTCGATGCTCTTCCACCCCCTGCACGCTTTAGGGCTAAAATATCACCACCTGAATCCGCAACCATAGTGGCTCCAGTTCTACGAAAAGAGTGGCCGGTGTATAACTCTGGGTCTTTTAAACCTACTTATTTCGCTATTTGCTTTGGGACACCACCAATAGTGTGCTGGGCAGCATTAAGGGAAATGCACTTTCCATGTCGGTATTTAAAAAAAAATCTTAGGGGCCGAAGATTTACATTTTTTCTGTATAACATGCAGGGCTTGAAGCTGCAGCCATCATCAGTTGTGGTGAATCTTCTTGTTGTTAAATTTTTTGTTTGCCGCAATGTCAAAATAACGTATTTCTTCATATCTTCTACATCATTCATGTTTAAGGAGAGAATTTCGTCACATCGACAACATCCAAAAATCCCAAATATTGTTACAATTTTCGCCAGCAACCACTGGTCATCAGGAGCATGTGAAAGAAATTGTTCAGCCTCTTCTTTACTTAATAACTTGGCTTTTTTAGGCGTGTAACGCTTATTTTTTTGTTTCAGAAACGCTATCACCTTTTGAAATCTGCAAATGACAACTAAAAGTCATATTCTTCAATAAATTTTTTAAGGAAAACAAACTTGCGAACAGGGGCATATTCTTTCATTCCAAGCAGCTTTTACAAATAGACCGTTTTGCCCATAAAGTATTAGGGCTGAATCTAGCTGATAGTTGATTCAAGTAGACCAACAAAACATCTTCATTTACCCCAGCACACTATTTTTGTTTTGCCACTTTTGGAAGTCGTCGTATTCTCGCTCGTACCTTGAAGCTGATTTCGCAGATAAGAAACTTGATGCTACACTGCTGGCTGCCTCAAAAATTTCTTTTGGTACATTCATTTTCGTGAAGAAAAATAAACGGACATATTCATGACAACTCTTCCATAGCTTACGATATTTGCGACAAATTATTGAGATGTTTTTGGAATTTATCTAACCTTTTTACAAATGAGAAACAAATAAAATATAAAACAATACCCGCAAGTTAACGGGTTTTACTGGCTCAAGGAAGTTATTTCCTCCATTCCCCAGTAAAAACCCTCTTACCTTGCTAGTGATGTTATATACTATTCATCCTCGCATATGGGAGTTAGGAAATTACTAATTTCTCCATTTATTACAACGGGTCGGAGTGTATGAAAATGATGAAAATAGTATGCCTTTATTGAAAGGAGAAAAATCTTTTCATAGTTGGGGAGGAATCTAGCCTCAGGAACTTCATTCAAGCCCTGAAAAAACACAGAAAAAGAGGAAAATTTTGTGTTTCAGACACTTCAAAAATCATAATCCAAATCTTGCACCTGAAATATCGATCGAGCCGGTCCTGGCCGATGGCATCAGCCTCGCCGTTCATCTGCATCTGGATCCATCTGAAATTCATCTTGTTCAAGGAATTTCTTTGCAGTCAATGGTATGGAAATCTCATCCTTGTCGATTCGACTCGGCTTATTTGAGCATTCGAGCACCCACTGTGTGCACCAGATTCGATTTGGAATATATTCAAAACGAGGTGGAACTCACTCTATCCTGCTGCCAGGCAGGACGGATCACAATCAGTCCTGGCTGCGTGGATCTGGGACGTAAGCCGAGATGACAAGGAAGAGATAAGATGAGATAATAGGCCGGGATTTGGAAGGATGCGAACAAAAGAATCGGCTTGTTCTGGAGAAGAATCGGTAATTGCAGATGCGATGAAGCTACACTTGAATAGAAAGAAATTTCTTCCGAAACTTCGACATTATTGGTAAACAAAGTCTCCTACAGAAGTGAATATGTATAATTCTTCAATAATGAAACAATTCCATGTTGAATCATAGGTTTGAATCATATCTGCACTATCAAACTCCTTTCCTGAATAAATCGCCCGCCATAAAGTTAATACAGTAAAAATACAATTATTAAAATCATCTTCAAACTCAGTGTGACATTATTCAACTAAAAACAGAGGTAATCTAGAGAAGTTCAAAATGAGAGATCAGATGAAGTCAGACTTTGACTTTGAGACAGTTCCATTAATTCAAAATTAAACTCAACGTTTACAGTAATAGAGCAATCCAAATTGATTGCGAGAGCCTCGATATTCCATCAGAAAAACAGAAGGTTGAAAAATGAATAATTAGATTACGCTGAGTTGTAATAAAAGTGAGATCAGGCCTTAGAGGAGATACGTGTATTGAAAACTTTGTAGTCTAAGTTTGCTCTTCATTGAGATTATTACAATGCGAGAATATCATGATTGAGAAATCAATATTTATAATCTATAATGGTGGTCTATAAGAGAATGCTAATTAATCAATTGAGACGATATATACAGTTGAGATCCTACTTGATGAGTGGTTCAGATGAATGAAATTCAGATTTTCTTATTTATAATGAGGAGATCATACCAGTTGAATGGTTTTTCCAAAATTAAAGGTGACTGCACAAGGTAAAGCAGGAACTGAGGCTGTCAATTAGGTTCAATGTCTTAACTAGTTGATCGTTTAAATACTTCAGAGGAGTTGACTTGGTTTTATTGCGAGAGAAGACTGATTCAATTATTCACCTTTGCGTTTGGGAATAATTCATTCATCTGAACAATAATTAGCAAGTGTTATGAGAATTGTATAGTTGGGAAATTAGATGAACTGATTAAGAGAATGAGATGCACATGAGAATATAATGAATCAGTAATTATTACCACAGAGAAACATGAGAATGTTCATTCTTGGAGCAAGTAATCATTTTCATGTGAGGAGTCTAGAGAGATCTCAAAAATCTATGAAAAAGGCAAAAATATAACAAAATATATATTAGAGGATTCAAATACTTTAGTTCAACGCAATAGAGATTTCATTTGAATAAAGCGAGAGAAGATTACCATTATTTTCATTGATTTTCATGATCTGAAACGTTGACAAATTTCCAAACTTTATAAAAAGCACTGAAATAACATGGAAAATGCAACAACTAATGATTCTGAGAATTTACCTACCTTACGATAACTTAATTCAAGAAATGAACGAGATGAACAGTGATTAGGTGAGGTGACTTTTTGAAAAATCTAATTTACAAGATTAGCACACTAGGACGTCTATTCACAGGCAGAGCTGGATTACAAAAGAGGACGATTAATTGATTCAATTAATCAACATGAGTTAATCTGTCAGCTAAATGATACATAGAGGAAATTAATTTGACACGAGCAGTCAATTAGCTGACCATTGAGCTGTACTTGCTGCATAGCTGCAGATGAGGTCAGAGGGGTGCAAATCTCAATTTTCAACAACTCTATTAAATAGAATGATGAGTCTATCTTGAGTTTCTACAGTTGCCAAATATGCTCAGATGATAATTACCCCTAGTGCATCCTCCGAAGATGCGCCTCTGATACAATCCCATAAGGAAATCAAGCAATCTACCAAGAATAAGAACTGTTGTGGGAGGTACCAGACCGAAAGAATGAGATTATCGACCATCTCTCACCTGAAGAACCTAACTATCCAACATTCGACTGTAACAAAATGGCGGATGAATGCAAATGTATTCTCTTCCGTCGGCCGCCCAAGACCGTTATGGCCCCACTGAAGCCGTTAGCATTTTTCAACGGAACAGAACGGAGAATTCGAAAGAAACCGCTTGATTCACGACACGGCTACGAAACCCAATGAAAATAAATCCCGGGAATTCAGACGCAATCCAGTCTACAAAGCCATTCGTATCAGCCGGCCACAATGGCGGTGTTTAGGTAAGCCCGTTCGCCACACGAGGGCTAATGGACACATTTAGTGCAGCCCGAACAGTTTTCTATGTTCGGGGAACAAAGCGAGATGCCTGCATTAAAACGCTCTGTGCTCGGAGCAGTCTAGCAATGATTTAGACGGGCCATTTGGTCTTTCAAAGAATACCGAACGTAGCGGACATGTGTGTTTAATAACCGTCCCATCAACAAAAACACAAAATGAATATTCCCGCATTAGGGTAACGGTATCTTCGGCAGAATTAATGGTGGCTTTGAAAGGGAGTCATGAGAGGTTGCGAAGTTGCATTAGGGGTTCCGTTGTTGTCTCCTGGTGACGAATGATGCCTTCTTTTCTTTTCGAATCGATCGTGGAGTGAGCCTCTTCAGTGTAGACAGGAAAGTATCGTTTTTCAGCGTTCTTGTTGTTCTGTTTCTGTGGATTGTTTGACGTTGAAGAATTCAATGTCCTGATGAGATTGAAGATACTGTAGCTGATCTGATGAGTAGATATTACCCAACTGGAAAACAATGAAGAAATACATAGTTGAAAACCTCTTACACAAGATAGCTCAACAGAGAAAATGAAAGATTATTCAATAGGTATGTATGACATTATTGCTAGGAGAATATAGCATTTTCTGGAATTTCATTCATGAACTCTGAAAAATTCTGAATTTCCACTTATTTTCTAGGAGAATATGAACTCGAAAAACTTGTTGCCTAACGATAAATCATCAAATAACTTTTAACTATCGAAAATGAAATAGTAAAACTTCAGAATCATGGATTTCCAACATTTTAAATGAACAAATCACTGAGAGTGAAAACAAACAAAAATCAGTTTATAATTCAATTGAACCTGTAGAGAGCATTCTATTTGCAGGATTTCTTGATTTGAAGAGATCGGTATTTCCCACTTGTTCATCCTCAGGTGAGGAGGGAAGAGAAAACTGAATATATTATAAACACAATGTGACGAATGACACAAGACTTAACGATTCTTTAAATACAAAAGATTTTCTCTGGTGTATTTTCAGGTCTACTCATAGATTTGTATTCTCAGTCTCCTCAGAATTATTAATTATTCCATTTCCATGTCATTTTCATGCTTTTCATAATGTACGGACTATGTCCACATGCAAGATTATACAAAATTCACAAACATATTGGTAATCCTCATTATTTCTAATCTATTTACAGGTCAACTCGACCCAAGCCGTTTATGAGCATTTTCATGAATGTATATTTTATTATATATATAACCGCGAAATATACCCATCAAGCAACAAGGCCCAAGAATGCTCAAAACCAAATAACGAAATCTAAATTACAACAATGAACACCCACTGTTCGGTATTCTCTGATATGGTTTAACGATCAATTGTAATACACCTACGTGAAACTGGTGACAGCCTTTCGTCCTAGTTTCACCCTGAACGATCTCTGATAATGGTAAACAATCAGTCGGTATTATCTAACCATTATTAGCCAGAATCCTCAAAGTCTTTCATATTATTCTATTCACAAGTAAAATCTCAAGCCTTCTTCTCTCTTCAATACCGAGGATTGATAGTTTTATGCACAATCATACTCTCTATTTGTCTTTCTCAAAATTCATCAATTGTTGCTTCTATTTTTCTGATGCACATTCTAATCTCGCTTCCCCGGAAGAAGTTTGTCTCTGTAAGCATTTTATTCATTGATAAATTTCAGACTCTCTTTCAGACCAACGTTATTAACCTTGATTGAAATATTGTATGCATAGAAATCTCTCGTCAGGAGCTTCCAATGAAAATCTTGCTATTTTCTCCTTGGTAAATACCCTGGATTTTCTAGGCTTGTACCCTTGTGATTTACGTTTGGAGAATGCAATTAAATTGAAATGTTTCTTGATATAGACATTCTTTTTCATCGATATTATTGTCCTCAACATTGAATAATAACAGCAAAGTGATGAGGGCTTTTGTGTTTCGCTCAATTAATTGAAATAAACCAACAACATTTTTTCGCTTGTTATACGTTTGATATTCTTCTCGCTACATAATATTTTATATCGATCAAATGCTTCTTCATATTTCTTTTTTGATGTAGACGGCTCCAGATCCGTTATGACATTATGCGCTTCGTTTTCTGTATCAGAAGGAAGTTCATCACTGGAGCTCATTTTGAAACTCAATATTCAGATAAAATAAAAATTGAAAGAAGCAACATTTAGATTTAATTGAGAGTACGAATTAATTGATCATTTTATAATATTTCTTGAAAGGATGGAAACAAGCAGTTGTAGATAAAATTTTGTACGTAACTCGTAAGATACTATATCATTAAAGCACTCATGTCAAATTAAACAACTCAGCCTGCGGCCTCGTTCAATTTTGGCATTTTGACCACCCGGTATATAAATCCGGTAGATGCCGAAACATGCCTGAAGAAATAAAAATGAACAATTATTCTCGCTTCCCCTCCGAAACGAAATTTCCCATTCATCATCGACAATAAAGCCCCATAGATCAATCGAGACAATCCCCTAACAAGCCCAACATAAATATCGTTTCGGCATGATAACGAGATTTGCACATACTTAGAGGAAAATCTCCGGCACAATGCCTTCTCGCAAAAACCTCGACTGCATTTCGATTCTTTCCGCCGGTTCCGCTAGAATGAAGAAGGACTCTCGGAAATAGCAATGTATAAATCACTTAAACCTTTCATTCTCCGAATCCGATGGCGCTTTATTCCTTGACTTCCATCTTCGGGCTCATGAATATTCAGGCGAGAAGCGACGATGAATTTTCATAGCGGGGAGATCGACAGTCCGGGGCCTAAACGCTCGATCGACTACAATGAAAAGTTTCGCGAATTTTCTGTCCACAGTCGCCGTTATTGCTTCTCGTTATTAACACTTCAGTAATCTGGAAATCCGAACTTTCCATTACTTTTATTCACCGCGTCCCGGCTTTTATTCTTCTTATATTTCGCTCTGCTTGTATTGACGCCGCGCGGCCTTGATGAAAAAGGCCACTCGAAGAAAAACAATTGGCAATTCGCCTAATGGAAAAACAATAGGGACTTTCTGAACTGTAATTGCCTTCGCACGAACCGCTGCAATATTCTTCCTGAGGAGATCGATTAGAGGTATGGGTTGTCCTGAGTCCAACAGACTGTAATCGAGTATTCCGAAGAAAATACTATTATTCGCTTCGGAAGAAATTGAGTTGGATTTTTTTTTGTCTGATAGTCCATTATTGACTTCAGGGGTCACGAAAACAAGTACCAAATATTATATGGGTAATTCTACGCAAACTATCATTTTACCAGTCATTCATTTTTATCTACTTCATGATGATAACGACACGAAGCCAAACAAAATCATAATTGGAAAAAAATATGAACGAAATCAAGTATGAATTTTTCCCGACAACAAAAAACATTAATGAATAGATGAAGACAAAATGAAAATAGCAAAAATTATATTTTGGCATAATCACAAAACAGGAAATAGATATAAAATCAAATAATAGGAAAAAAAACTTAAAAATAGGGACAGCATTTGTGGATTTATCAGCTGCATATCATACAGTATGGAAAAATGGTATAATTCATAAACTCTATAATCATTTAAAATGTGGAAAAATGGTGAGACTATTGGAAAATATGTTATCCGAAAGAAGGTTCCGAGTTTATGTCGATAATAATAGTAGTAATAATGAATAATGTTCTTCCACAAGGTTCAGTTTTAGCACTTCTTCTATTCAATTAATATTTGTGTGACAACTCAACTACTTCTTCGGAAAAATTTATTTATGCTGACGATAGTGCTCTGGCTTTTCATCGTTCTAATTTTCAAAAAACAGAAAGTACTTTTTCCGCAGATTTGGATATAATGAAAAATTATTTCTCAAAGTGGCGTTTGTGCCTGAATGAAAATAAAACCGAGGTTTCGTGTTTTCATTTGAATAATCACCAGAAATATAGAAAATTGGGCGTAACTTTTGGTTTTTCTCCCTCAAAACATGATTTCAATCCTAGACACCTGGAAATCAAACTTAATTCCTCTCTTAATTTCAATGCTCATCTAGATGATCTGCGTTTGAAGCTCAAAACTCGAAACAGTATTCTTCAGAAACTAGCTGGTTCCTCATAGGGCGCTGATACAACAATACTTCGTACGGCAGTGCTTGCTTTGGTTTTTTCTGCCGCTGAATATTGTTGCCCTGGTTGGTTGAACAGTGTTCATGTAAAAAAAAATTGATGCCCAACTAAATTTTTCTATGGGGATTATTACTGGTACTATTAAATCTACACCTACTCCTTGGTTAGCAGTCCTCTCAGATATTGTCCCTCCCCATATTCGCAGAAAGAAAACAGCTTCGAATTTTTGGAACAAATTCAATTCCTTTCCAAATTCATTTCCTATACTCATCTTCATTCCAGATAATATCATGTGATACAAATGACCGCATATGCAAAGATTATCGTACAAAAGATGGGAAACAGCCATATGTCAGTGAAACTGAAATTGAATTTCTACTTTTTGGAGCCTAGAAAATGTCATTATAGTGACTTTTGTATTGTATCTTAGCAGTTGGTGTGATGTATGAAATTTGAAAGATAACTGAGTTTGAATTGATTCGATTTGAAAAATGATGGGATCGGAGGTCAGTACGGTAAACCACAAAATGGAAAATATAACTGAAAACAATGCTGTAATGAGTTCATTAAAGCACTATTTTTAGAACACTGTAATGAAATCGTTGCGATTATGAAATAGAGAAATATATTAGAAAGGATATTTATATTTCGACATGAGGCTTTTTCATTCTTGATGACAATGAAAAATCTGACTTCATTACCAAAGGTAATGGTGTGTACCCATAGGATAACCCATAGGCCAAGCAATTTAGCTTAAAAAATTGTTTTCCTGGAAATAATTGGTTGAGTTCAGGAAACTGTCTTAATATTTCTTTGAGGCCTCTAATGAGAGTAGTTTGAGCTTTTTCAAAATTTCCCAGTGGAGCGTATGTCGTGAAGTTCGAAAAACCTCGAAATTTTCGGACTTTTTTAGGTTTTCCTCGAATAGCTCCGAAACTGAACACTTTATCAAAAACTTTGTGATATTCAAAAGTGTTGAGCATTGAATTCTGAATCTGAAAAGTACTACAGCATTGAATTTCGAACTAGTAGTTTTGAAGAAATCATAAGTCGAGATATGGCAAATTTTTATACTTTTCGAAAAAAAATATTTTTTCACTAAAAAACGTAAAATATCTATGAAACTACGAACTTCAGAAGGAAATGTCATAGGATAAGAGTTGAAGACCATCATATTGTGATAAAAACGTAACTTCACCCCTCCAAACCACAATGTTAAATCGCGCAGTAGCTCATCCTGCTGAGAATGCTGATGATTTCATCGTAGCTAGTGCTGTTGAATTTGCTCAGCAGTTTGTGATGATATTGGGGAGAACACTGACCTTCTTGTAATCTTGATTGTTCCAGCCCTTATGTGTACCAATATTTTTTAACTAGGGCCTGGCAAAGCCAAGCAAGACGATGTTGTCTTTTCTCCCTTGCACTACAAGTTTATATCTGTTTCGAAAAACAACATATTATTCCTTCATGCTTCAAATGGCTGCGACACTACGTAATCATTTTTCGGTAAAGGAAAAATAAAATTCCTGAGGACGTTTGAAACAAACACGAACCCGCTGAAAGAAGCAGAATTGTTTAGCAAATCTAATGCTTCTGCCGTTAAGGTCGACGAGGCAAGAAAGAAATGCATTGCAGCGTTTTTTGAAAGTGATTTCAAGCAATTAAATGTATCGTGGTACGAGATATTTGAAAAATTGTTAACCAAAACTTCATTCAACCTTGCCTTTGTGCCTCCAACTGAAGCAGAAGCTTGACAGCACTCGCTAGGGACGAATTTATAGGTAATAAGAATATGAAACATATTGTTCTTAGAAACGAGTTTTATTTTTAGTTATTAGTTTATGAGTCCCACGGTCGTTATTATAATTGATTCAGTTGATTTTCAACGTCTTCAGGAATTTCAGTTATCCTTCACCAAGCCACTAAAAACATGAAGGAATAATATGTTGTTTTTCGAAACAGAAAAGAACTTGTAGTGCAAGGGAGAATAGACAATTTATCGTTGCTTGCCTTTGTCAGGCTTTAGTAAAAAAAAATTCGTGCACATAAAGTCTGGAACAATCAAAATTACAAAAAGGTAAGTGTCCTCCCCAAGAATAATCACACACTCATGGGACTGCTGGGCAACATCAACAGCACTAGCTACGATTTAATGATCAGCATCCTCAGCAGGATGAGCTACTGCGCGATTTTACATTGTGGATGGGTGGGGGGCGGATTACGTTTTTATCATAATTTGATGGTCTCTCGTTCTATAACATTTCGTTCTAAAGTTCCTATTACCAAAGATATTATAGGTTTCATAATGAAAAGTTGTGTCTTTTCAAAAAGTGTAAGCATTTGCCATATCTCGACGTATGATTTCTATAAAACTGCTTGTTTAAAATATGAAATTGTTATACTTTTTAGAAGCAGAATTTAATGCTGAACACTTTTGAATACAACAATGTTATAGATTACGTGCTTAGTTCAGGAGCTGTAATAGAAAAACCTCAAATAGTCCAAAAATTTCGAGGCTTTTCGAACGTCACGACATACGCTTTACTGGGAAATTGGGGCAAAACTCAGACTACTCTTATAAAAGGCCTCAATAGATGATAAAAACCGTTTCCAGAACTCCACCAATTATTTCCAGGCAAAAGTCTAATTTGCTTGACCTATCATGATTCTCGGCTAACACTCCCTAACACTCGTTCATTCAAAAATTCGCCAATTCGTGGCGCGTTTTGTAATATTGAACTCCTGTAAACATACCAATGCTTTCTGCATGTGTTTTAAATAACTCTTCTCTAACATTGCTAACATTAGGGACGAATGAAAATTATTATCGATACAAAAAGCAATTTCGTAGTTTATGGGTAAGCTTTCATCATATATTGCAGCAATTTAATAAAAAACTCACACGGTTTCTTCATCATACCCGGAATTATTGAACTCGGAATTTATGTGTAAAATTCGCATCGTTTTTCAACTGAGTTCATATCACATTTCAAAATGATGGCCTGCATTGTTTACGATACGTGCACCGAACATCCATTGTCGACAAACTTTGTTGAAATATACCAGTGGATGTTATTTAGTCGGGCCTCTATTGTTTCGCCGTAATTAAACTATAAATTCAATTTCGATAAATGTTTGTATCGTTCCATTTACATTATTTTACTGATCTCCTGGGCATCGATACCAGGATAAAGTGCATGTGTTGCGGATGCAATTTTTCAAAACGTGTATTCTCCTGTTTCGGTCATATGTTGATAAACATGGTATCCCGTCTGTTGGACGAGGATATTAGATTTGAATTACAGGCTGTACCCATTCATATGCTTTGGACGGCATTAATCAATAATGGTGGATGGAATTTGCGATAGAGATAAAGTACTTATAACTTATACTCGTACAGAAGGCACATTCTGAAACTCGCTCATTCAAATACTCGCCACTTCGTGGCTCGTTTTTGATTTTAACTCGTGGAAAAAATCAGTGGCTCCAGCCATACTTGTTATATATTTATATAGAAAATATTTTTTTGTACAACTGTCATCAAAAGTGACACTTTCAATGACAGCAAACAATGTTAAAATTGATTGTTCACGTGGAAGCGTGATAAAAATATTTTTAACATTAGTGTTAAAAATATTTTTAATATTAGTGTTAAAAATATTTCTAGCACTCCATTTTCTTATGATCAACATAGCCCTCGGCTACCGTCGTAGAATTTTCCATCCACCATGTTTTTTTATATCCGTAATATTTGCTCCTGATTCTGCATTCTGCTAGCAATGAAGCGGAGGATCTTCGAAAAGAGGCCTGTATATTGCTTTGGTTCTGGAAGTTTGAGGAATTCGGCGACAATAGATGGAATTTTCCCAAATGTATCAATACCAACTGGATTGGCAGTGCATTTATTATTCATGTATTTCAGGAAAAAACGACGATGTTTGATGACAGAAGGACGCAGTGCAAAGTACTTGTGGAAATAGTCTGACGACTGACTTTCGTTTTTGTATTGAGAAGTTGTATAACCAATGATTTATTTGTAATTTCGATGTCTTCCACTGAGAAATTACACAATTCTTCACGCCGACTTTAACCATCAATTATTTCTCATCTGGTGCCTCCTTTATAAACCTTTGATTTTTTGGGACGATATCCATCACATTTCCGATTTAAATATGCTATTACCTTGAAATATTTACTAACATCGACACCATTTTCAACAAGGGCGCTTGACTTTATCATTGAAAATTTGCTCCACAAAGTTGATGAACTCCATATTTTTTATTTTTTTTCTAAGTGTACCAGGAAAACAGTTTCACTGAAGTTCCCTTCTACATTTTTCAATTTACACCAGGTCAGGAAATTGTTATATGCAATATCGTACTGCTGAGCAGATTGTTTAGGTAGGAGTTCTAGATTTGCTCTTCTTGTAGACTCTTCAATATCCAGAGGAACAACCAAATCGTCACTTTTATTAATAATTGGACTCTCGACGAACATATTAAGCAGTTAAGAACCCAAGAAGAAAATTGGACAGGAACGAAATTCAAATGACAGCGTCTTTTCTCATTTGTTAGTAATCATAACGTTGGCAACGTTTGCCATTCACCACAACCTTCTGATTATTTTAATATTAAAATGCATTCTGAAGTTTATTGTCATTGCAAATTCGCCCATCTCATTATCAAAAGAGGGCAGTTGCACAAAAAACATTGTATTTGTGTTAAAAGTGATTTTATTTTGTTCGTGAAATTGTTCAATTCGCTCCGCTCATTTCAAGAACTTTTTCACTCACAAAATAAAACATCACTTTTAACACTCATATCATAAATAACTATTTTTGAGTTACGACATATGAAGTGACACTTTTCGAAACGTATTGATTTCGATAATCTTGTAGTTCTAAAGGGCACTTCTGAGTAAATCATTTTCCATACTCATTACAGCCTGAAAACTACGAAAAAACTTTCGTTTGCAGGGTGTCGATTCCAAAACTTCTCAGGCTAATTCTGACACAACAGCGATGTTTTAAGAGAGATTTCAAGTCGAAGAGGCATATTTTGGATACAATTGAAAGCCAATATCTTCTCTATCGTATTTGAAGAGGTTTTCATTCTTTAATTCTCAACAAGGAATAGAGGGTGAACCATACCTCAATTGAACGACAGTATTTTTCCCGCCATGAATACTGAACGCAAATTTTCAGTGACTCCCATATATTTACATAGCATTCATTCTCATTGCATTATTCTGTAGTAAGTTATCTCTTGTACGAACGACCCACACCTCACAAGTATTTATCTTCATCAAAAAAACGTGCCCACATGTGTACAATGTACCTACATCACTTGTGTAAGAAGCATCAAGTAGCAGTCGGTTATAGAACACAAGTAAAAAATTTTCTACTAATGTACACTGACTAAACAACCGTGAGTTGAATCCTAACAACAGGTTACTGAATCGGAGATTGAAATTATTGTTCGAATACCGGGCCTTAATGAATCAAGCTGTACATTTTCGTGTTGTTTGACGTAAGATTCACGGTCTTTTATGATACAGACCCTTCACGCTAATCCCTGCACTACAAGTGCAGCAGTTTTGTACAGTTTTTGTTCACTAGCTGAGTTTGAAATTTTGCGGGGTAACACCCCAAAGTATCTTGTGTTACACGGAACAACTCTGTGCAATCGAGGTATATCTCATCGAATTTCTCGTGGAACCACTCGATCCTGATCGGAATACGACCCTACAGCGTTGAAGTTGTTTAGGATCCGCAAAGTTGACGATGAATAGCTGAACGTCGCAGACCTCCAGAGGCTGCATTGCTGATGAGAGTCAGGAAAATTAGCTTTGAATGGAGTCGAAGACGTGACCATTCGGCGAAACATAGAATATGAAGGTCCCCATGGGAGTGGGCCACAGAGCTTCGGGTAATTTGAAATACCTCCCACTAGGGATGTCCCATTGAACGAGGTAGCTAGGGGGTGTTAGAGATACCAGAGGCGTATTGATTAGGTCAGAATATCGGGAGAAGGGTTGAGATTAAATTTAATGAAAAAAATAAATTTTCAATAATATCTGAAAGATATTCATAAAAATATGAAATACAACAATATTCTTTTTCTAGCCATCAGTTGAGGAGGTTCAAAGTACCATACTTCATGAAAATGATTTTATATTTCTCTGAACATCCGGATAATATGCAGGATGATGTAGGTATGAAAGACATCTGTTGTATCTATCGTAGTTTCATATTCAGGTGTGGTAAAAATTCATCTTGAAATAGGGCACATCACATCAGAGCAAAGTTGAATTCAGATTGCATCAGTTTCACAAAAAAAGAATTTTGGAACAATTAGACCTTCTTGAAATGAAATCCGATGTTGCCAGACGATCTTGGACAAAAAATGCCCGATCGAGTAAGGGCTCGTTCACACCAAATCCGATTTTGCCGGACAATAGTAGACAAAAATGCCGGACGGGTAACATTATCGCGTCATTGTGAGATAGATTCATCGACCCCGAATTTCTTGGGATTTCTCGCATATTTTCTGGCAAGATGATTTGATGTTCCGGCAATATGATTCGTTCAGTCTTCACAAAATCAATTTTTTTTCTATTACTTTATCGTGTCATTGTGAAATAATCCTAGAAATGGATGATCAATCATCGACTCCGAAGTTGTAGCATATTTGTCTTCAAGAACATCATCAAAATAATTTTTTTTTCACTATCCACAAAATCAATTTTTTCTATTAACAACGTTATCGCGTCATTGTGAGATAGTCCGAAAAACGGATGATGAATCATCGACTATGAATTTCTTGGGATTTCTCACATATTTTCGGGCAAAATGTTTTGATGTTCCGGCAGAATCATTTGTTCAGCCTTTATATAATCAATTTTTTTTCCATTATTAACGTTATCGAGTCATTGTGACATAATCCAAGAAACGGATGATCAATCATCCACTCCGAATTTGTTCCGATTTCTAGCATATTTGCCGGGTAGATGTTTCGAATTCGATTAGCATTCATATAAATTTTTTTTTGTCAACAAGGTTGGGAATTGTCAGGAGCTTGAAAACACGTGGAATAATAATTGTTCGATAAACAGATTAAGGCTTTCATGATCGGATTCAATGACATCAACAGAGGTTTATTGGCCGTGGTTTCTTGATCTAATAGTGCAAATCGACAACTTAGTTACTGACCGCTCTGTTGTAGGATTTCTTCCTGAGCCTTTATTTCATAGCTCTGCTAATGAATGAAGAAGAGCGAATTTTGACGTGTACGATGTTGATTGGCCTGTCGCTCTCACTCCATATCGACTCGATTCGGGTTCTGTACAAGCTGGAAAACACAGGTTACAGATAGAATTTGTATAGTTCTGAGGAGACACAACAAGGAGACCATTCTTGAGCCTTTACGGAAACTTGGCCGAATTATCAGAGCAACCAAAGATTGAGTCGACCCACTTTCACGAGCCATTCTTTTAAGAAAACTTTCAGACTTCGGCAAAGTCTAAATTGGTAGCAGAAAATAATAATGAGGATTTATTTCCAACAGGTAGAACCCAATTACGGTAAATGTACATAAACAATTAACTGTAACTAGAATAAAACAATTAATTTCAATTACTTAAATTATATGAAAACAACCCAATGAAATAAGACTTGAAAACATTCGTCACAAGGAAAATGACAAGATTGGCAAAACAGAAAAAATAATTTATATCTACATTCTTATCTTTTCTCACAAAGTTCGATGAAAGTCTTACATATATCATGAACACTTTGTCGAAGTGAATATCACACAGATTAAATTTCGAACAAAACATTTGACAGAAGTTATATAGAAAATAGTTCTTTTTCCTGCTACACCACACCAATAGAGAGGCCAGTGCCTGCTGCAAGAAGACGTAGTCTTCAAGAGAGCCAATTTCACAGAAGATCTTGAGATGACCAGCAGAGGCAAATGAATGAATAGGATTTCTCAGCTGCCCGAAAGTCGTTGCCAGCCCACTACGTTGTCTTCTGAAATTGTCCTCACCATGGAGCAGATCAATTACAAACATAATAGATATCAACGGATCAAGGTTTGAGCCCTGAGATGCAGAATTATATGGAACGGAGCAGCTCCCTCCAGGTAAACCAACTGCTAACGATCCAATAACAAATAAAACATGAAAAAAATCCCTAGAAAATGAAGTGGCCAAACGGAAATTGAAGAGAACGAACGATGCTGTCGACTCCACAAGACAAAAAAATCTGCACTATCAAACAATTTGGTTTTCTCAAAGGCAGAGGTCGTTTATAAAATCAAAAGTTAGCCCTATCCACATAAACATGGATGCCATTGAGTTTCATAAACATAAAGACGAAGTGAACAGAAAAGATGGAATCCTTTTGGTACATGGCGCAAGGATGACAGGTTGGATCGGATGACCCAATGAGTAATAATATTTTTCTATCGATGCCGATCTCTCATAGCTCTGAAAAGAAGCTGGAGAACAAAGAAAACTTCAAGACACAAATAACAAAGAAAGAAGGAAGGAAGACATTTCAAAGGAAGCACCAAGCTGAATACACGAACCCGAATCTTTACTCATTTCATAGATCGTGTCTAGTCGAACCTAGGCCAAGAAAGTCTAGAAATCGCCAAAGACTGAGCCAGAAACCAAAGGCTCCGAGTGATGAGCGCATGAGAGAATGACGTGGTGAATATGGCTCTATGGATACGTACGGGGAAAAAGTACTGACACGGCCATATATCAACTTCTTGAAGGCATCGTGAGGGCGTTTGGGGACGATTGTATTCCACTGGGTATATTCATAGATTTTTCGAAGGCTTTCGATTCTGTGTTACACCAGGTTTTGCTGAGTAAGATGGAAATTCACGGAATCAGGGACAAACAGCTGAACCTGATTCGAAGTTATTTGAAAGACCGATCACAACTTGTGTGCCTTAGTTCTGGGTGTACCTCAGAGTAGTATACTTGGGCCTGTTCTATTCATCCTATACGTAAATGATCTACCTAATGTGACTGGTGATTTGGTAAATTTCGTAAACTTTGCGGATGATACTAATGTGCTTCTAACCGCTAAAATTCCAACAGAACTCCATATCGACGAAAAAAAATTTTCGGTGCACTTCATGATTGGTGTATGTGCCATAATTTATCGATTAATGAGTCAAAAACTAATCATATCTTTTTTTCACATGATCATAGACCAACGAATAACTCATTGGATATTTTATAAAGCGATGACCAAACCCAGTATGTGAGATACACCAAATTTCTGGGGATCTTTATAGAACAACATCTCGACTGGCAAACTCATTCAGAAAATGTGATCAGCAGATTGAAATCTACCGTGTATGCACTTCGAGTGTTAAGGAAGGAGGCCAGTAAACCGTTTTTGATGGCAGTATATTACTCGAGTAACAGTATGCATTCTGAATCTATTTTCAGAATTCAAAAGATGGCTATTCGCATAATATTTGGGTTGGGTTATGTCAAAACTTGTGGAAGCGCTTTCAGGAAAAATGGATTGTTGACTTTAGCAGGATTATATATTTATAAAATATTACAGTTTTTTCACAAAAATCCAGAATACTTTGAAGAATTCAAGGCCTCACAAACTTATAATAGTCGTCATAATTTGTACATATATCCCAAACATAAGTTATCTTCCACTGAGAAACAGTGAACATATATGGCTATAAAATTGTTCAGTTCACTTCCAAAAGATCTAAGACAGATACAATGTTTCAATATTTTCAGAAAAAATCTTTTTAATCTTTTAATAGAACGGGAGCCTTACAATGTCAATGAATTTATCTTCTTGAGAAGTTGATTTTTCTTTTTTGGTTGCAGGCAATCTTGCATGTACTTCTTTGACTTGTTTTGTATTTCATTCAATCCATTGTGTATGCATGTATATGTTCGTTTATGATTGAGAGAATGATTTTTTAGAATAAAGGATGTTATTATTATTATTGATCCCTTGAGTCCGAGGACTCTAGGGCCGAAACAAGATGTTTGGATGCAGTCGGTGTCCTTAGGGTTCTAGCTAAGCAGCTGAGGGTGGTTTCTTAATTCTTTAGTTTAGGATACAAGGTCAGTAACTCAGCGGTCGAGTAACAATCTTATTAAAAGAATCCTACCGCAGATGCGGAATTATTCCTAATAGACCGCGGCCAATAAGCCTGGAAGACTCTCTTGATGTTATATTATCAGGTCGTGAATGTCTTAACCAATGTTGGAAACCGTCAGAAGCTTTAAAACACGTCGAACAATAATTGTTTGTCAGTGAAATTCGAACCGTTTCAATCCCAATTCACTCGAAACACCCGCGGATGCCTCTCGTCAATACCTGCCCCAATCAGCGAAATGGCGAACTTCAGAGGGATTTTACAAACTGACCGTTCAGCCTGCCATCCAGCGATCCTTCGGGGCGAGATTCCCTCCAATCCGTTTCAGCCCGGCGAAATTGCTCAAGAGCAGCCCGACTTTGACGTGTTTATAAAGATCCATTGCGACCCCGTGCGTGCACTTTCTATTAGTCCGCCACTTTCCGATAATCTGATCATTCTAGGCGCGCACACAGGAATTAAATCTTTTATACGAGTGTGTATACGGCGAACGAGCCCGTCTCTCGCTGCAGGCCTCAAAGGATCCGATTCCGAACGTCGATATCGCGTTCGAGTGGATGGAACTGTGTTTTTTGCGGGTGTTTCGGCGCAGGGACGTAGTCGGCATCGTTTTATCGAATTGCGATCGGATAGAAAGAAGTAACAGGTTTGTGAGAGGGGTTGGAGTATGTTGGCCATCGTTGCTACTTTTAATTGAAAACTTAGGATTTGTCAATCTTGTTGATAGTTTAAAAGGGGTTACAGTCCACTGCGACCTTATGGTCTATTGTGCCCCCTGACAAAGCTTTACAGCTCGCCTTCCAGTCCCAGAGATCTTATGACGTCCAATATCTCAGAAGGCTTCAGTGAGGCTAATTCCTCACTCCTACAGGTCTCTTGACCAAAGCATTGTTTCCTTCGGCTTACAAAGCCAAAGCATTCTGTGACTAGGTGAATAGGAGTTCTTTCTTCCTCCCCACAGAATCTACACTCGTCAGTGTCCGATACGCCCATTCTCAGCAAGTGCTTTCTGACGCGATAATGCCCTGTAAGTAAGCCAGTGAGGAAGTGTGGTTGGTTCTTACTGAGATCCAAATATCTTTTGGATCTTGCAGTTTCAGAATTCCGAAGGAACTTTTTGGAGTGATCCAACCATGGGAGATTCTGCCAGGGTGTTTCTCTTTCAGTTTTCTCCTTCAGAAACTCTTTCTTATAGGTACATTTTCCTATACCACACAAAGGTTCTGGGCCAGTGAGTGGTTTCCAAGCACCCTCTCTGGCAAGTTTGTGGGCCTCTTCATTACCTGTGATTTCCGAATGACCAGGAACTCAGATCAAAGAGACCTTATTTTTCTTGCCTACCTCATTGGGTTTGATCCGGCATTCCCATGTTGACTTTGAGTCGATGACATAGGAGTTCAGTGCTTTAATAGCAGCATGACTATCTGAGTTAATAGCTATGTCACAATTCTGATAGTTTCTCTCTAGATTAATGTCTAGACATCTTTCGATTGCTAATATTTCTGCTTGCAGAATACTCACACAGGAGCCTAACGATAGTGCATACTTGGCTTCGGCCCCGTGAACCCCAGCGCCAGCTCCCGTGTTGGTTTTAGAACCATCTGTATACTATTCAACAGTTTTTTTTTTTATTTTGGTCGGTGTATTCCCGCTCCCATTCCTCTTTTTTCAAAGCATCGTAATGAAGTTTTTCTCAGTATTTACTTTCTTGACCATTACATCACTAGGAAGGTTCGCAGATGAGATGTAGTTACTCAAAGAGATCTAGACTCTTGTTGCTATCCATTAATCAATTCTTTTTGAAACCGAATCAACATAGTCTGAGTCTGGTTGGTCTAAAAGAGGGTTCAAAATTCATCAATGAAAACAACATTTACAGAGACAAACTGCTTGCAACCAAGAACTTTCATCATTAGAAAAGTATTGATAAATTATGAGAGATACAAAAAGGGAGTACTATGAGTCATCAAAAACCACCAATCGTTGGTTTTGAGAAAAGCAGAAGGCTTGAGATCTTACTTCTGAGTAGAATCAGATCAGATGAATGAACTTCAGAGAATACCGGCTTATTATGATTAGATCATACCGTTTGATTAAGTTCACCATTATCAGAGGTTAAAAATGAACGAGAGGCTGTAAACCAGTTTCATGTATATTACAATTTACCTACCGTTGTACCATTTCAGTTAAGTTCACATTGTATTCTGCAGGAGATCAACTAAATCCAGGGTTCTCTCTGGGGCTTTGAGGATTCATTGAATACATTACTAGAGCTGAACAGTAGATAAATGAAATTAACCGACTAAAATACTTAGATGAGCATGTGTAAATAATAACCGGTATTCATAACCAGAGAGGAATGTTTAATTCCAGTGTAACATCACTGTTTCCATGTGAGAAATCTAGAAATATCTGAAAATCCAGGCGATTAGTAAAAATTTGATAAAATATACATTTATTGAAATGCACATACATAAACGGGTCGAATCAAATTGGCCTGTAAATTGAGTAGAACGAATTAGGATTACCGATATTCTTGTAGATCAGTGTTTTTCAACCTGTGGGTCGCGACCCCACAGGGGGTCGCGAAGCCTCTGTTGGGGGGTCGCGAGTGGTCGAGAGAACTAGGTACCACTTCATTAAAAAACATCAAAAACTTCTAAAAGGATAGATATGTCAAGAAATGGTTATCAATGAAATACTGGTATATTATTCATACAAATAAATTAACAAAAAAAAACATATCGACACCTAGTTTATTGAATGACAAGTAATGAAACAATTTATTCTTTCTTCACATTATAAGATAACATTTTCATTTGAAATATATTTGGTAGTTTAAAAGTCTGGAAACGGGGCAACAGGTGAAAAATCGGAATTCTGATACTGGGGATTTTGATACCTTATTTCGCCCGGAAGCGCTTTATACGAGATATGAGGCCTAAATTTGAAATTTCAAACGCGAACCTTTTTTTTATTGCAGATTCGGATAAAGCTGGAAATTTTTCATCCGAATTGGTTAAAATCGAAAAGTTTTTCGACCATATGTGGACCTCATGCAGCAGTTTTTGTTCAAAAATTAAAGTTGGACCTAATATCTCGCATAAGGCCCCATCGGTCTCAAAATCTGGTGGCCCAATCGATTCCCTGCGTAAAATAACTTAGTATTAGAATATGAATTGATGAATCCTGGTCTGAATGAACGCCGCAGATTTTCAAACAAAAAACACTGCATAGGTTCTCAATAGGGATGGATAAATTTTTGTTTTTTTTTCAATTCGGATGGAAAATTTTCCGCTAAATTCGAATCTGCAATAAAAAAGGTGGGTTTGCGTTTGAAATTTCAAAGTTGGACCTCATATCTCGACAAGGCCTTTTTTGGCCCAAAATCTTCCTCGGACGAAATTACTTAAGACCCCAGTATCAGAATTTCGATCTTTCAGCTATGGCCGAAATAAATTGACCTTTTCCAGATTTTTGAAACACCTGGTATGTGATTAAGAAAAAGAAAATTCTTTGCCTTTACGGAGGCCACATCGAGAACATTTTTGAAACATAGATGAATTCAAAATAGTAATCATCGAAATGAATACCATTTTCAATTCCCAAGCTCAGAGATCTTTTATCATGAGGTTGGAGAAATGATATTAGATTTTGTCACTGAGATGAGAGATATACCGGTTTCGGCCTTGTTGGGCCTCATCAGTATTCCGCACATCTCAGGACAAAATCTTCATAAAAAACTTCGGAATTTGAAGCAATTGGTTGTGAAAAAATGAGTAAAATATTACAATATCACATATTACCTCATGATAAAAGATCTCTGAGCCTGGGAATTGAAAATGGTATTCATTTCGATGATTACTATTTTGAATTCATCTATGTTTCAAAAACCTGGTATGTGAATTGATATAATCTCACTTCTCATTTCTTCAATGAAAGACGAGGATCACGATTCAAATTTTTTCTTGTAAAGCCATGAAGTTTTTCTTTTGCATCCTGCCCTTGAAAACGTTCAGCAGGAAAAGCTATTTTCAAAAGGAAAATGTTAATTGGCTTGTTGTCGAAATAAAGTTGTTTGTTATTGTTATTGTGTTTGAACTAAAAGTTCAGTGCAAAGTTTCATAAAACTGGTCAGCCTATTGAAAACCACTTTACCTCTCTATGGTTAAAAAAATTTCGATTGAGTGAACCCATACTCGTATCTTCACAAATGGAAATGATTTGGAAAAGTCGAGTCTCCAACGATTTTTCTCGAATTTACAATATATACCTACATTTCAATTTTTTTAACATACTTGGAAAAAACCAGGATTGGGGGTCGCGAAATTTTTTTGCGATACTATGGGGGGTCGTGTCATGAAAAAGGTTGAAAAACACTGTTGTAGATTCTTCATGATCCATTACGTAGACATATTTCATACATTATAAAAAGCATGAACAGAGAATACATTTCTATTGAGTAGAACTGAAAGTACCCCAGAATTGAACGAAATGACCTGAGAAAATCTAACTGCAGTTTTAACCCAAGATATATACAGGGTGTACCAAGTTCGACGGCCTATTAGGCGTTTCTGGAGAACTGGACCAATTTGAAATTTGAAAATTCGGATTATGTTATTGTATGACATTGTCTACCGAGTTAAAACATTCTTGCAGCCTGACCACTTTCAGTTATCAGGGAATGAAAAAAAAATTCCCAAAAAAATTTTTTTTCACTCCCTGTATAAATGAAACTGGTAAGGCTCCAAGAATATTTCAGTTCGGTAGATAGTGTCAAACAATAACATAATGCCAATTTTCAGATTTCAAATAGGTCCAGTTCTCCAGAAACTCCCAATAGGCCGTCGAACTTGGTACACCCTGTACATATTCTTTTGATTGAGAGAGCTAAAATAATACAATATATATTGAAACAAAAAAGTACCTAGCTGGGGTTAGTGCAACAAAACCATACAGGTCTGTAGTATGATCAAATGAGGAAAGAGATAAAAACCCTGACCTCACCCGTGTTAGAAAAAAATTTACTGAAAATTAAAATATCATATCAGAAGACATTAGAAAATATCTACGTGATCAGATAAACATCTTCATGTAGTTCTTCTATGGACAGCAGAGAACAGTCTCTTCACCAATCTACCCAAAATTCTTGATCTGAAATAAAAAAAGACGAAAGCAGAAAAATTTAGTTATTTATAACCAATTAAATGGTTTTTGAAGTAACCACCAATTGCAGAAATGTTTTCTTCATCAATTAGTTATGACAGAAATGTCACAATGTTTGAAGAAATGAAAAAAACCCAATTTCCCTTTTTCGAATTGCTAAACATAAGAAAACTTATAACACAACAAGCTAAACCGTATTTGGATTAAGTGAAAAATCAATGAGTTCATAACTTTCAATTGTCCCCCTTCACGAAGAAGTTCCTCTGTTGCCATGTAGGTTTCTTAGAAGATCTCATGACCATGTTCAGTGGCTAATTTCGGAACGTAATCACTTTCGTCCTTCGAATTCCTCCAATATTCAAATTTAAATTCTCAGCCTTGCTCTCTGATCGTGAGGGTTCTTTCGAATCAGGTACGACCATCCTAGTGATGATTTTCCGGAACTTCTGATGTTTGAAGACCGCTACGGGACCCTAATGAAAGGAAATCATATCCCATAGATGAACCAAACATCTCATAACACAAGAAAAAAAGAATATTTTTCAGGACTAAAAATTACGACAAGATGAGTTGTTAACACTATCAAGATATGACGAGAAGAGAGCAATTATGTTCGATTTCAATTCGTGAGATATCTGACGGTTCATATAGTAGAGTTAGCGGCTTGCGTCAATCAGCTGATTTCTGGAGAGCATAGAGATGAATCATTTTATTGACTTAGTTAAATGTTTACCCCTTTTCCAAGAATGTTTTGATGAGAACAGACAACATGTGAAGTTTGATTGAAAGAATCTCCCACTCTAGCCAGTATTTCATTTTCTTCGAATACAGCCGGACGAAATAATAAAGTTGAACATGAAAAAACTGCACAAAACTCCTTGTGATCCAATCAGGATCCCCGGAAAACTCCTGTTTTCGGTTGCAGCCTCAGCTACGGCCTGGACCAACTCTAAAGTGATGACGTCCAGCTCTTTAATCTGGAGATTAACGAAGAGTGAACGAGATTATGGAATCAGACACAGATTTATACGGACTGGATGCTGTAAATAATTTAAGCCCAAGGGACTGACGCAGCCCGGATTGGAGGGGTTGGCTCGTTTAGGAAGCGGAGTTGCCTAGAATGTCTGCTTCATGAGAATTAAAATTCGCCTTTGAGGAAAATTTTGGACCGGGGTTCGAAATCCGGGGTCGGTGACCATGAAATGACATTGCTCAACGAAAACTCCGATTCTACATCGGATGGTACAGGGTTTTCATAAATTATTGTTTCATCATAGTGTTTCATTAGCATTCAGTTCAAATTATCAATATCCAGTACACTTTAAAACTATATTATGATTTAATTCTTGAACATATAAATACAGGAAAAAAATTGCAATGAAAATTTTACACCTGCAATTTGTTCAAACCGTGTATTTTGACAGATCACCATCGCATTTTTTTGACAATCTTGTTTTTATTTGTTCACATGATAATTCAATAGTAATAATCGAAATACAATGCAATCTTCAATTTATAAGCTCACAAATCTCCCATCATGCGGCTGGGTAATGAAATCAGAATCAGAGAGAAGAGCCTCATTTGACATCATGAAGGTGACCGCTAACGAGTCTACACGCGATCGAGAGCTTCCTGTCTTCAGAACTTAATAAATTGAATAAAAACGTCATAATTGATATGGTGACTAAAGTGTTCCAGATGATCTTTCTAGTGTTTTCTTGAAGAAATTTCTCACAAATATAATAATTCCTGATGAAAACAAAGAAGAACAAAGTGATTCCGAAGAACCCAGGAAGAATAAACCTGAAACCGAATATTTGAATTCTGATATAAATTGTAAATGTATTTGTATTACAAATGATTGAATACAAAAGATCCACAAGATCTGGACATTTATGTACGTCTGAATAGAGAAGCAAAAAAAACAGTCGCTAAGAAAAAAAATGAAATGTGGGAAAAAAATGTGAAGAGGTCGAAAGAAATTTAGGAGGATCTAGAGTGTCGCAGGCTTGGAAATTCATAAGAAATTTGAGGAAAGATAGAAAAAATAATGGAAAAATAAACCTCATTCCGAATGAAAAATGGGAAGAACATTATAGATTATTACTAACAGAAAATAGGATGAACTTCCTGGGAGATTTGGAGGACATCAATGTGATGGATTCCAAGATACGTGAAATAAGTAAAGAAGAGCTAAGGAAGGAATTAAAAGGGATGAAGAACGGAAAAGCTTCAGGTCCAGGAGATATTCCTATTGAACTGGTCAAATACGGACCAGATGATCTATTGGATGCTTTAAAACATTTATTCAATAGATGTTTGATTGAAGGCCAAAATATTCCTTCAGATTGGAACCTAGCCCATATAAGTTCAATTTTTAAAAAAGGAGATAGGAGAATGTGCGGAAATTACAGAGGAATAAGTGTGACCAGCTCTATAGGAAGATTATACGGTCGTATATTGAAGAAAAGGATTGAGGAGGAATATAATGACATGGAAGAACAAGGTGGGTTTAGAGCAGGAAGATCTTGTATGGACAATATTTTTACTCTCCAACAGATAATAGAAAAAAAAACAGCCAGAAATTTAGCAACTCATTTAGTGTTCATTGATCTCGAGAAGGCCTATGATACAATACCCTTAAAACTTTTATTTGATATTTTAAAAAAAATTGAAATGAATAAACACCTCACAAGAGCGCTGTATAACATTTATAAAGATCCCCAAAGTATGGTGAAGACAGGAAATACTTTCTCAAATATATTCAAGGTTACGAAGGGTTTGAAACAAGGATGCTGTCTTTCACCTACTCTATTCAAGATATATATCCAGGAGGCTCTTCATAATTGGCGTGAAAAATGCTCAGGAATGGGAATCGAAATCAATGATCACTATCTGGCCACCCTATTTTTTGCAGACGATCAAGTAATAGTTGCAAGTTGTGAAGAAGATGCAGATTACATGCTCAGAAAACTTAAGGGTGAGTATGAAAAGTAGGGAATGAAGATGAATATGACGAAAACTCAATACATGAAGATTGGTGAGGAGGATGAAGACCCAGATTTGGAAATAAGAATGTTAAATAAATGTGAACAATATAAATACCTTGACAGTATAATTTCAAACGAAGGAACAACAAAGAGGGATATTAAACACAAAATTCAACAAGGTCAGAAAACTGTTAAGATACTAAATTCACTTCTTTGGTCTAATCAAATCTCTTTAAAGAACAAATTAACCTTGTGCAAATCCATAGTAGAACCTATTCTAACTTATGGTTCGGAGTGTTGGCAAATGACCAAGAAAATAAAAGAAAACATAGATACCGTTGAAATGGATTATTTGAGGAGGTCATGTCGAATATCCAGAATTGAACATATAACGAATGATGAAATAATACTAAGAACATCTGAAAGAATAGAAACCCGACAGTTGATATGGTATGGTCACGTGCAACGAATGAAGGATAATAGATGGCCGAAACGAGTATTCCAGTACAATATAAACAGAAAACAAAAACGAGGAAGACCTGCTACAACTTGGTTGAAGAATGTTTTTGAAATTATGAGGGATAGAGCAATTCATGAGGATGATTGGAGAAATCGACAAGTATGGAGATCGAAATGCGAGATGCGGCAGAAGCTGTAGGATCCTCGCTAATATAATAATATAATAATAAATTATATGTTTCAATGAAAAGTGAAATCAATACATTGCAAACATTAGTTCAACACCTAAAATTACGCATTGATATAAGTCTGAAATAATATCAATGCTGAAAACAAATAACAATTCGAAATCTACCGAAAACGTTAAAAATAAATTGAGGAATTTCACCAACCGTGCCAGAGTGAATGAAACAGATGATAGTGCACCAGTCGAAGAGAGAAAGATGAATTCAGATATTTCTGATAACACACATGATTTCCGAGAATGCAAACATGAACCGTAACAAACAGGGTGTTCCGAATCTTCAATTAGCGAAAACAATGTACCTGAAGATGGATTTATCAAAGTGAAAAGGAAGAAGCGCAAGGGTAGGATTGGAACAGCGGATATCATATCCTCCATAAGTTCAGATGCCTATTTTGAAAGTGCAGATCCTGAGTAGAAAAAAGTATGGGTGTTTTTGAAGAAGGTAAAAGATGAAACATCGCCGGATAAAATACAAAAGAATCTTACAAATGTTTCGAAAACCAACCTGGATGATGTATATGTTGAAAAGGTCTACACATACAAAGCAGTAAATAACAATTGCTTCTTAGTTGGTGTTAATCCTAGATATAAACAGAAAATTTATAATGATTCACTGTGGCCAAAAGGTGTCGATTATCAACGTTTCAATTTTGTTAGGGGACAAAAATTCCTGGACAATCAAAATATCAACAGAATGTCGATTTTCCTTGTCAACATGTTTCAAAACCAGCTTTTTTTTAGAGACATCCAATGCCTAGAAAATGATGTGAAACTTATCGTATCGTATCAGAATATACAGTGCATTTCGAACAAAATTATGCAGTTGGAATGAACTTTTGATTTTTCTGATTTCATTTTTATCACTGAACATTGGTTGAAAGAAGATGCATTGGCTTGCCTTAAATTGAAGAATTTTTCAGTATGTTCTTCTTTTTGTCGTACCTTATCAAATAATGGAGGTACAGCCGTTTATATAAATGATAGGCTCTCAATGAAATATTGCTCGTTTAATGTAGGGAGGGCATTTTTGAGTGCTCTGCGGCAGGTAATGTTGAAAGATTATGAATATTTATTAATTGTTGTATATCGCCCACCTTACGGCGATTTCAATGATTTCCTGTCATTACTGAATGGATTACTAGATTTTGCATCTTCAACCAGAGCTGAAATCATAATAGGTGGAGTTTTCAATTTTCATTTTCTGAATCTTCTGAGTGATTTGCTCGGATGTTATTATGTGAAAAGTTCAATTGCTGTTCCAACTAGAGTTGCTCAAGCATCCAGCACTTGTTTGGATAACTTTCTGATAACTTGTGAGATTGATTATGAAGTTGAAGTAAAGGATACATTTCTATCCGATCATTACTGTCAGATAATAAGACTAAGGATTAATCGCCTAGATAAAAAAAGCGATGAACGAATTTATATCAAGGACATGAATGAAGATAAAATTAGGATTTTTAAGAACTTTCTTGAACATGAATCGAGGAATGCGGTGTATGCAGATCCCCAGGGCATGTTTCGGACATCATGAGTAAAAGGTTTGGAAATTTACCCAGCCTCCACGGACTTTCACGGCTCTGAGACATGAAGTATAGGTGGCTTGGGATAGTATCCTGGAGAAAAAATAGACCATATTTTTGCATCAATGCCAAGTGTTGGGGAGTGTTTAGATAACCGCGGCAGACAAACACATCTTCAACAAATTTAATAAAAAAATTGTGAACCCTTCGATTTGTTTCTTCATATTTTATTTATCATTCTCTCCTTGCAATTGTACTATCTGTCCAAATTAACATTATAGGCAACTAATTGAATGGTTTCTCCACAAGATCGTACGAAAAAAATTAAAGACGGAGAAGGAGAAGAATAAAAAATACGCAATTGTTATCGAAAGAAAAACAATCATCAACAAGGAAAATTTTGCTTATAATAAATTTTAATGAGGCCACCCTTATTTTTTCTTCTTTGTTTATCCTTGATATTTGTTCAAATTTCCCCTAATTTAATTTATTCATCTGTTCATTGATATTTTATAAAACTTCTGAATGTTTTTTTTTCATATTCTGAATTGATGAATCGATATTTCTTTCATCCTCCTATGAAAGGTTTTTGTTGAGAAGTATGTTATAGATCATTAGATTTTCATTCCCGTTTTTTCTAATGTATGTGTTTTTTCAGAGCTCGAGGAGAGATCAGATATACCATATCCTGATGATGCAGCTACCGTGGACGCAGAATTCCCATTCAATGTCTTTCATTCAGACGAGTTCCATCATTATCCCGGTCATAATAACACTTCCTATTAGCCTCATTCCTCTGGAAAAGCTTTCAGATCCGCTAATGCACGTATCCATTTCAAGATATAAGTCACAAGTCTTTCGGAATACGGCGAGCGAAGCCAACAATAGATAAATAGACGCGTCATGTCTCCAGCTGTGACTTGTTAGCAAATGGCGGCAGTCTTCTGAAACATCCGTTATGGAGCTGCTCAGTAATGAGTCCATTTGTTAGTTGTCCCGAGCTATACTTCAACAGAGTTCAGCCTGTGGAGGTATTTACAGATAACGTATCGCTTCCATAAGGATGATCTGATCGAAGTAGCTTCGTCGAAGAATAATCACGAGCTGGGTTGATTGATTGGCTCTCATCCATCATTGAATGAATTTTTGTTCGGTGCTTAAAACCAGATGACGCAAGTTGCTGCATTTCGATTCATATCGTCTCAGTAGGAAACTGTTATTTCAGTTCACTCTGAAGGGGAATGACCTAGTTTGTAGCGCTGTTTTTTATGAAAAAAAGTGTATAGTTATTTAGCCGGTTCAAATTTATCTCCAAGACACCTATTGGCGAAAATCTAAAATATCATAAAAAGGATGAAAGGTTGTTTTGCTTTGACAGCGTACTTTTTTGTAGCTATTGACAGAAACAGATCACAGTGTTAGGCCGGTCCTTATTCGTGATAGTTAGAAAATAAGACTCATGGAAGTTGTGTCGCAGACCCATTTTGTTTGGGAATCTGAATTTTCCAAATTTCCAAATGTTATTAGTTCTTTTTTCTTCATTTTTGAGGGCCAAATTGAATTATATAGTTTTTTCCTACTTCAAATTCAAATTTAGCGCCCATTGCAAGATACACGTTTGAAAAGATGACAACTGCTGTTTTTCTGAACAAATGTTACATTGGCTTTGAGAAAGTCTACCGGGCTTATTGGCCTTGGTTCATTAGGAATTATTTCTCCTAACGTTTCGGCTACAACTGCGGTAGGTATCTTCAGAGGATCCCTGGTCTGAGATTTTACTTACCGGAAGTGTTATCTAAACCCCGGATAATGGCAGGATAAGGTAGTGAGTTCACGCACACGATGTTGATTGGCCCATCCCTCCTTCTGAGTATCGGCTCGATCTTTGTTTCTTCTAAGATCGGCAATCAGGCGCTATTTAACACAGGGGGTTCTTATTTTCTGTTCAGTATTACATAGCTCCTGGTTGCCGACCTTAGATAAAATAAGGATCAAGGCGATACAGAGCGGGAGCGATTGGCCAATCAAAATTGCGAGCTTCAAATGAGATCGAATATTATATACCCATATTAAATTTCAATAGTAAATTCCAAATTCTGCGTTCATATAAATCTATTGGGCGCCTTTGTTAAGTTATAGGGCTGAAAATGAAAGATTTAGATGAGAAATTTTATAAATTCTATGAAATATGTATTAGGATCACATAGTGAAATCAAGAGAGTGAAAATAATAAGATAGAAGTTCTAGAAGAATTTGCTATAAAATAAAGTAAAATTGATAATGATTGAGCTGAAGTGCATTGAACATAATAGAATATGAAAGCATCAATACAATTGAAAAATTTATATTTTCTCCACGAAACTGGAGAAAAACAAAAAAAATTAAAGTTTCGATAAACAAATTATATTCGAAGTCGAGATGGAATCATAATAGAGATCGAATTCGGTGTTTGTGGATTCAACTGATAAAATACAGCACATTCGTGACTTTGGCATTGGACCGACCAATATAACCTAGAAACTTGATTTAAGGACATCAAACTATTTGACATAGAGCAATAGTACGTGAGTTTTTTCCATTAGATAAGATTAGTTAATTATAGTATTTATTTCTACCGACATTTCAATTATCACAGAGTAATTTCTATTGATATTTCGAAATTTCCTTTATTTCTTCAGTCTATTCCAAAATGTTACAGAAAAAAAAAGAAAACACAAAAAAAGAATCTGAACAGTACTTACCCATTTCAAATCTAAATCAACACATACCCATGAACAACAGCTAATGCTCAAAATATTTCCAAGAGTTCTCCTGAATAAGATAAAATGAAACATATTCGATTACTTCAAGGTCTATCAAATCATTACCGACCGTTTTGCGAGTTAATAACCGTTTTTTTTTTAATTTTTAGAGCAAACTATTTTGTTTGGAATTTCATTTTCGTTTTTTTTTGTTTAAATATTCATTTATATTTTGATTAGGTGAATCACCAACTGATTCGTTCAGTATATAGACCTACTGAAAGTGCTGCTCATGTAAGACAACGCCGTTCAAATGAACTTCATATACAATATTTCATTATGAATGGATTGAGGTCTGAAACATCTACTTTAACCCAGTTTTCAACCTCATCATGTTACTGAAGGTATTTGCCAAACATCTACTCGTGTAACAAAATTTTCGGCAGATCTGATAGTTTTGGCAAGTTGGTGTCAAATTTCATTTCATTCATCTGGCAACACTGTATTCCACTACAAAAGCTACATGACGACAACGACGGTACGATAGATCTCTTAGTCCGAACTCAATCCAACTCTCATCAAAGTATCCTTGAACTATACTTTCTCTATTTCAGTATCGTAATGAGTTCATTAGGGTACCAAAAGTAGTGCTGTATTGAAGCTCATTACAGCATTGTTTTCAGTTATATTTTTCTTTGTCAGAAATGACCTCAGATCCTCTCAATTTTCAAATAGAATCAGTTCAAATTTCGTAATCTGACAAATTTCGTAAGTCATACCAACTGCCAAGATACAATATTAAAGTCAATTATCTGAATCTTCATTTGAATTTCGAGAGTATTTCACAAATCATGACAGAAATTCTCGTTGCAGAATGCAATGCCAACACGAATACGAACGAAGGAGCGAGTTTCCGAAATCATGAAAAGCTTATTCTTCAACTTGTCTTAGAATATATTATTTTCATTAAAAAAAGAATCATCTGAATCGGTTGGCAAGATAGATATATTTTATTTGATCAAATACCATACATGTGTAGATCTTGTCAAACCATATTGAGCTATATTGAGGTATTCATCCATCTGTCATAGATATACGTGGTGGAAATTCAAGATATGATGGTTTTCTCGTGGATGCCACTATCAGAATTCGACCAAACTGAAATTGGACCAAACTGCAAGCAGTATCTTAGAAAGTAAAAAAAAAATCATCAGAATAGGTTCATCCAGTCTAAAGTTCTTCGGTAGAAAAAAAAATTCGGTCAAATTGTGAAAACCACCTCCTTCTTATTCTGGTCGGTTAAAAAAAAAATTAATATGTCGCCACCTAATATCTTATCGTGTACATCTGAGTTGATTTTGAGGATCTCTTAGATATCTTCAGCGTTCATGGAACTCAATGACAGCTCTGTTTTGTCATTGTGATATGAACCAACCATGTCATTACATCGAAACAACAACACTCAACAATATCTGAATGGTAATAGAAGGCATGGAAACAATGTCTTCATCAAACGTATAATGATGTTCCAAACAAAGTTGCACAAATACAACAACTCTCAAAGTTTCGAAGCTCCGCATAAAGTTAATATAAATGTAAAAACTTGTTAACATCCATAATTCCCCGGAACATGTACAAAGTAGGAGGAATTTCGATACAACAACCCCGAGCAAGAACGACTTCAACAAAAGGCTGAAACTAAGCATAACACATCTGTTTCTTCATGCTGCGCCCGTACAGAATTGAAAAGTTTTCTTTTATGCATCCATAAAAATGTGAACACTGACGGAAGTTTTTCGACATAGCCAGAGAACTGTTGAAGTTTACGTCTAGTGTATGACTTCAGTAATACAACTGGGAACTCAGGAAATGAATTTTTCCACCTTAGTTGCTTTATCTCAAATATTTGCATATAATAAACGTGGCACTCTCGAAAACCGTACAAAGTAATGGTTCGGAATAGCTTTGGGAGGATATTTCGTTAGGGATTTTATTATTTTACAACTGGGGTATATATGGAGGAGTCGTTTCCTCAGGGCCGGCTCTACCAAACAGTCCAACTTGTTGACCTACAATGGTGTCAAGGCATCAGATGAGGTCGTGAAGGTGAATCAGAAAAAGAAAATGTTTATCTTTTTCGGAAATAGTCAACAATTGATGACTTTTCAACGTCAGAGCATAATGAAATTTCATAGACCGTATAAGAAGTATACTTTTCCTACTATACCTAGTTGTATTTCAGATTTGAGTGGAACTCAAAATTTGTATTCCTTCATGGCGAGCTGTTCGCCACCTTTTTGAGGTTTCTTCTCTCAAGAGAAATCCTGTTCCAGCTAGTAGAGCAAGAAATCACCTTACATATAAGTAGAGATCGAAATACTTGTGACAATTATAGTCGAACTGAACAGTTCAGATCTTCTCTAATATCGTAACTGTTTACAATATTTGACTTCCTCAGACAATTGGAATGGTAAATTACAAAATGAATTCAAATAATTATGAATAAACATTAAAAAATTCGAATAAAACTTCATTCTAGTGAAATTTGTATTGTATCTTTGGAGTTGGTGTGACTGTAACGAAATTTGACAGATTACGGAATTTGAAATAATATGAGTTGACAATTTATAGGATTGTAAGTCCACTTGACAACCACAAAACGAAAAATATGTATAACTGGAAACAATGCTGTGAAATAGACAAACAATTTTTGAGTTATAGAAGAACAAGCAATTTTTTTCTAATCTTTCAGTGTATATAGGTTTTGTTTTGGATTTTCATCAAATACAGTAAAATCCGCTTATAGTGACATCGAGAGGAAATGAAAAATACGTCATAATAAAATAATGAATAATACGTCACATAAAGCAGAATTTCAGCAAAATCGATGGTATTTTTCTTGGATTCAGTTTAAGAATGAACGAAAAATTCAGATTTTGCTTTATTCAAAAAAATTAAAAATAGCTTCTCCTACAAAAAAAATTAAATATAAAGAACTTTTCCATTTTTTAGAAGAATAATCTGAAATTTTAGTTTGCGTTTGTTTTTTTCGACTTGAAATAATAACTTCTTACACCATTGTACAACTTAGAAATGGCTTCAATGGATGTCATTTTGTCCACAAAACATCAATAATCTCTCCGAGGATCTGGATTATACTAAAAAGCATGTCGACTCGCGTATATCTCGTATAGTATTAAACCACATCGCATTAAAAAGAGTAGGGTGGCTTGAGAAATCGATCGAACGGTCACTATAACCGGAAAATTTTTCGAAAAAGCATGTTGTTGTATCTGAAATCATGTCATTGTAAGCGACATGTCATTATAAGAGAAGTCATTAAATCCGGATCCTATTGTAAGGAGTTTTGAATTAAACCAAACTTAACACTGCATTTGGGTCATTATAAGCGATTGGTCAGTATAGCCGGCGTCATAATAAACGGATTCTACTGTAGTTTTTTTTGTTGAAATTTTCATTTGTATTCACACGTGATGATAATACGTCACAACTCACCCCCAATGGAAGAGCTATCTTACCATATATCCCTATGATCACCGGTAAAATTGGTAGAATACTGAAGGGGCACGATATAGAGACCGTCTATAAGACAACTCAAAAACTTGGCCAAATGGTCAGGAGTATCAAAGACAAAGTCGATCCACTCTCTCAACCCGGTTTTTACAGGATACCTTGTGACTGCGGCAAAGTCAACATTGGTAAAACGAAATGGAGTATCAATACGAGAATTAAGGAGCATGAACGATGCTGTCGACTCAATCACACAGAGAAATCCGCTCTAGGGGATGGACACAATATTGTTTTCTCAGAGGCAGAGGCTATTTTGAACATCAGAAGTTTCTCTCCTAGGATCAACATGGAAGCTATTGAGATATATAAATATAAGAACAACATGAACAGAAGGAAAGAAACTCCTTTGGTACATAGCGCATGGTTGTCGGTATTGTAATTTACAACCTTAGTCCAAGAATCTTCTGAAGATGCTTAGCGCAGTTGTGGGCGAAACGTTAGGTGAAATAATTCCTAATAGACCCCGGCTAATAAGCCTGGAAGACTCTCTTAATGTCAGTATATCCGGTCGGGAAAGCCTCAAACTATTTATCGTTTTTTGAGTGATTCACGAACTTATTTGTCTGAGTATGACTAGATACGATTACCATAATATCCGCATAATCTTCGTAAAAAAAAATGCAGGTTCAACTGAAGGACTCGAACAACAGAGCAACTTCTTAATTGTGGGAAGTCAACACACTCATTCATTCCTAGACATACTGTAACTTATGAAATTAACATAGTCGCTTCTTGAGTCCAATGAATCAGAAACGAAGCCTAATCGGCAAACAATTCTTCCACATTTTAACGTTCCTCAATGTTTGGCCTCGAGTTTTTTTATCATCCTGTACAAATGAGTGTTGGGAATACTTTACACAATTGTGAATATTTCAAAAAATTCCTATAAGATTCCACAAACCTATACCTACATAATCGAGTATTTTCCACAACGATAAACCATTGGAGATTCAATGACATCTTCCTTCTGCGATGTGCAACTCGCGAAAAACAAGACGTCAAAATCGTTGGCACCGCACTGTTTTTCGCGTCCCAGCCTGTCTCCCGGTTGTGTGTCGTTAAACCCCCTAACGAGATACTCATTTTATTGCAGCTCCCGACAGATGGGATTTGCCTAATATGAAGAAGGTTATTCATCGGTTTCAGAATTCCGGCTATTGGGCTTTTCAATCACCTCGTTAGACTCTGTGACGTTTTATGATGTCGCCAGAAGGGTGGTTGGACGTGTTGCAGTGTAATTCGATTCCGGGGAACCGTCGTTTCGGTCTTTTTTTCCTGCTGTCGCCTTTCCGGCAGGATTAATTCGAGGTTCGTTGAGATTTCGCGAAAATGCACAACAAGTTTTTCGCGTATCGATCGAAAAATATTCTGATAATATGTGATTATTGGTATTCAGACGGAAATTAAATTCTGAAATAATTGCTCTCCCGAGCAGGACTCGAACTTAAGATCTTAAAGCATATAATACCTATTCAATAAGTATTTGTTTTGTTTTGGACCGGAGAGTGTTAGAATGAATATTTATATGTAGAACAAGGGCCGCAGTGAAGTTTTCCTATCAGAGAAGCATGTGAGATTCTAATTGTTCCTTTCCAACTGTTCGAAATCGGGGCTCTTCTGATTTTGCAAAATTACTGTTAAGAACACTATCCAGATAATTGACATCATTCATAATCATAAAATGAATGAGTCACCCGCCATGAAGTTAATACAGTAAAAATACAAATATTGAAATCAGCTATAAATTCAGAATGACCGTATTAAAAAAAAAAAACACAGGTAATCTAAAAAATTGGAGGTCAGATGAAGTCAGACTTAGACTTTGAAATAGTTCCATTAATTCAAAATTAAACTCAACGACATTTACAGTTGAGATCTTACTTGCTAAGTGGTTCAGAAGAATGAAATTGAGAATTTCTTATTTATAATGAGGAGATCATACCAGTTGAATGGTTTTACCCGTATTAGAGGAGACCGCTCAAGGTGAAGCAGGGACTGAGGCTGTAAATCAGGTTCAATGTCTAAACTACTTGATCGTTCAAATACTTCAGAGAATATCACTTGGTTTTATTGAGAGAAAAGACTGATTCCATGATTCAGGATTATTTATTCATCTGAAACTCAAGAACAATAATTAACAAGTAAAAAGTTGATAAATGAGATGAACTGATCAAGAGAATGTGATGCACATGAGTATATAATAAATCAGTATTTATTACCACAGAGAAGCATGAGAATGTTCATTCTTGGAGCAAGTAATCATTTCCATGTCAGGAGTCTAGAGATATCTGAAAAATTTATGAGAACTGCAAATATATAACAAAATATATATCTTAGAGGATTCAAATTTCTCAATTAATCGCAATAGAGATATCATTTGAATAAAGCTAGAGAAGATTACCATTATTGATATAGATTTTCATGATCTGAAACGTGGACAAATTTTCAAACTTCATAATTTACAAGATTAGCACAAGAGGAGGTTCATTCACAGGCAGAGCTGGATTACAAAATAGGAGGATTCACTGATTCAATTAATGAACATGAGTTGATCTGTCAGCTGAGGAATACATAGAGGAAGGTTAATTTGACATGAGCAGTCAATCAGCTGACCATAGAGCTGTACTTGCTGGAGCATAGGCGTAGCTGCAGATGAGGTCAGAGGGGTGCAGTGCAACTCTCAATTTTCAGCACCAACACTTTCCGAAGACCATGAATTTGTTTACAGTAGAATCAGAACGTAGCCAGGTTCTCGTTGTTATCACTCATGAATTGCTTAACGTTAACTTCATTGTCGTTTTATTTATAATTGTCAGGAGAAGGGTTTCAACAAAGAAAACTCAAGAAGAATGCGCCAAACATCTGCGTATTCAATCAAATTTACCGACAGCTCGGCGCATTCGCCAATTCGTTACCTGCGCAATCTGTGCATTAATCCATATGAACTGAAATGAAAGAGACCAATTTTATCGGATTGGTACCATCTAAAAAACGGCATAATGAATGTTGTATAGTTATTTTCAAATTTTCGTTCAATAGGGAGGTGACTGAACCAATTTACTTTTACCCCACAACAAAATTGGGTGATGGAATTTGTCAATTGGAGCTTTTTTCAATTAATCGTAAAAGAGCCTAGTATTTCTGCCTAGGAATCATACCTAGGAGGAAACAGAAGAAGAGTGAAACTGAAATAATAAATTCATGTGAAGAATTGAAAGAATTAGTTAATGATGGAAGCAAAGAGAGTAAAAGTTTGATCGAATTTTATTTCACGATCCCAGACAATTTCCTAGCCAACTTCATATTTGAAAGCAGTGCTTACTCATTCTTCTTTCAGCACTAGACATGAACTTCTGACCGAGAATCACACGAAAATTCAAACAGGGGAAAATACAATTATGGGAGACCGTGTTAGGAAATTTTCTTGCGAATTTTCGAAGGGAGACTTCTTGGACAAATTCTGAAATAGGAGCAAACCGACAGAAGAGAAAGAATAGTTCAAAACTATCTCGACCAGTGGACACCCATAACTTTCATCCCAGAAAAAAGAGTTGGAGAAGACAACGCCAAGTTTCCAATCGTTCAGGTTCAGTTACTTTAACTTTAGCAATCAAATTGAATTACGGCATATTACAATACGCACATTTTGAAAATAGGTTTATTGCAACATTATTTGTCATTCATTGTGAAAGAGTATCATCGGTTATACAGGGGGTCCAGATTTCTGCTCCATAACTCTTGCATCGGAACACCCTTTTTTAATGAAAAACTACAAGGAGTAAAAGTTTTTCACTCATTATCCATTTCTCTGTCTGTTTTTCGAAGAATTGACCACATGAATGTCACCTTCATATACAAATTTGCTATCACAAGAACTTTACAGAAAAAAAAATAGTTTATGGGGCTGCCGAATTCCAAAGACGTTTGACAGAACGAAGAGCTAATATAAAAATAATCTTCATTAATTTTTCGATACATTATATCTTATTGAAGGTCCTATAGCACAAATCAACATTATAATGATAATATACTTTGAAATATCAATCGAAATTCAGTTGTTGTTCTGCAAATTTCAATCTTTCACTCAAAATTTCGAAATTCAATAGATTTGATGAAAGACGGAAGCTGATTAAAAACTTTGTTTATGCGTAGAAAAAATTTTTTTATTTTTACGTTTCATGCTCGGACACCACAAAGATCTTTGAATTTCTGGTTTGAAAATTGCAAAAATCGGATAGATTATACTACTACTTTCCATATGAAGTAGCATATAAAAGACAACTCAATATTATGGATTCATGGCATTAATAATATTCCATTTTCCCATCTCAAATGGCAGTCTTTATGAATGCACAGAAACTCTGTATATTCCGTCGAATTAATTAATCCATTTAGGAGTAGAATTTTAAAAAGAATCCCTTCAAAGCTCCTTAGGCCAAAGTGTGTATGTTTACTATCAGTTCATATGAACTTGACGCAAGCTAATCGTTAAAAATCAAAAAGAATGAGAGCCCCATCATGGGTTCCTGAGGGACTCCGAGACCTACATCGTGTTCACCTGAAAAGCAACGATCTAGTTCAAATGACATAGTCTTTTCGCTGATAAAAGCAGTCATTCTGTCCAGAAACTATTTTCCTTAAGTCAAACTATTTCTCTTGTCAGTTACAAATGGGAAAGAGCCTGAGAATGGTCGAAAAAAATCGAATCATATGCATGTCTCTATTCTAAGCAGACATTCATAAACAGACTGCAGAAAACATCGCAGCTATTTGGTTTGATCCTTCACTTCTTGTTGTGTTGATTATATTGAATTTTTGAACTTCGGTCCTATGACAGACATTTGGGAAAATTCGAAAATTGACCATCACTGATATCAATGAGTTAGACCAATGATTATCTGATAACGCTACCGAGTGAGTTTGATATTTTTTGTTGAAACGTACCTAATGAGTTCAACTTTTGGTTTTTCATGTTCCCGAAGTGTCCTCATTCTCCTACCTTAAAACGGAATAGAAACAGATTCTCACCATAGCAGTTGTTCAGTTTTGACTCGACAATGATGGAGCAAAATTGGCCAAATTCTCTTATCACAGCTTAATTGAAATCGTTTACAACTCGATTCATAATAAAAGGATCTGATTGAACAGGGTAGGCAAAATTGGTGATATATAAACTGCAATTTTTCAACCCAATGAGATAGAGGAAAATAAATGGCACACTACGGTCGTCATTTTTAGAGAAGCAGATAATGCTATCTTTTGTTTTCGAGTTATAGGCCAACATTGAAATTTGGGCGATTTCAAATTGGTCAATATCTTCGTTTCTGTTTGTGCTATAATGTTGAAATTAAAACCTTATAAGACACTTTTTTCATAGCAATTCAGTAGCGTACTATTTTTTCCCAAGAGGTTTCCTTGCTGAGCTATAACATACAGTTTTGTTTTTTCTTATGAAAAAATAGTTTATTATGACCCCGAAAGAATTATAATTTCATTCCGTTTCAGAAATATATGACACTTCATACAGGGTGGGCCACATTAAACAGTTTAAAAGCATTTTCTTTAACTCATGCACGGAAACATTGGTCAGTAGGAACTTTTTCACGTGGGCCACCCGCATAATGTATATATTTTCGAACCGGAAACAAATAATGATTCTTTCTGAGTCATAGGTAATCAACTATTGTTTTAATAAGAAAAAACCCAATATTTATGTATAGCACACAAAGGAAACCTCTTGGAAAAAAATAAGTACATAGTACATGTAGTACTGTACTATATAATAGTTGCTAAGAAAAAAGGGTCTGTATAATGTTTTCTTCGCCACAATCTGGCATAAATATAAACAAAGATAACGACGAAAGTTCAAATCGCCCAAATTTCAAGTTTGGCCTATAAGATTCCCTAGAAAAAACGACCGTTATTTATCATTGATTTTCCCCTATCTCTTTCGGTTAGAAAGTTTTAGTTCAGGTTCCACCAATTGTGCCCATCCTTTACAAAAACAATGCTCTTAAAGCCCTCAGTGAAACGATAACACAGAAAGTCCGAGCGGTTCCACGTTAAATGCTCCAGAGTATTCTAAAGTACGTTTACAAAGTAATCAATGTTTCAATTTTAGTTTTACCCGAGGTTTAACCTCAAACATTGGTAATGACAACATTCAACCTTTTGTGTGGCCTTGAGGTGGAGACAAAGTTCATTGAAGACAACTGTCGCCAGCCAGTTCTTGATTGTGTCAGGGAGAGTTGGACTTGAACTCAACTAAAAAACTTTGCTCAATTGCTTGTCTGGAATTCCAGGGGCACTAAGCCACCATGCCAAGCAATGTGTTTCTTGGCTGGAACATCAATTCTTATAGTATTTTTCAGCATGACCAATCAGGCGAGCACAAACTTCATCCTGCTGCTCCTTGTGGAAATGAAATTCAATTTTGTTAAAATTTTATTGTTTAACTGTTATTTCAAATCATTCGCACCAACCTTAACCTGTATAAAAAAATCATCATATGCTCCGGCTGCAGTATTTTAGAACCCTTCAGTATTCCGACAAGCCAGCCCTGCCTTTTCTGTTCTTGGCGTTCATTATCCGCTATCTTCAGTTCCTGGTTGGGTCGGATAGTTAACTTGATAGTTCGATGCTAAAGTTTCACGTCATTTCCCGGCAATAATTTATGAGCAGAGACAGCATTACTCCGCAGAACGTGTTTGATTAAGTATTAAATTGCCATGATGGTTCCAAGTGCACGTCAAAGATATTCCGGAGTTTGTCCGTAACACACTCTAACTCCGCACGATCCGGTTTAATTTTCATCAAGTGTCGGACAAGGCATGCCGGCAACATTATGCTACAATGTAGCCCTGGGCATTATTTTGTTGCTCCGAACAGAGCACAACTGGGGAGTCTGCTGGTGTTGGATACGTTGTTCGACAAAGAGCTGTCAAATTGAACGCTCACACTCAAATTTGATTGAAAGCTGAAGGTGACTTTGATTTTCGACTGGTAATCCGTCAAGGAAATTGTCATTCTTAGGTGATATTCGAAATTAATCCAATTCCCCATAGGTCTTCCAAAATTTTCGATGGTCTCATCGTAGACCTGCTCACTATGAATACAAATAAATTATCCGTTAATTCTATTTTGAATTTCATTGACTTCATTCTGAATAGATATTAATAGAATGCGACAGTATGGTCTGAGGTTATTTACAGATTCTCAAAACTTCTGTAGAAAGCTGAATGTGGAAACAGTTTTTTTTTCTTCGCAATGAAAACGGTTCTGAGGGAAAGAAGCAAGAGGAAATTAAACCCCCCCTCCCATATGTTGAACAAGGTTGTAAATATTTTGAAGCAGTCGGAAACATTTCAAAGTAGATATATTTCCAAGAGAGTTTTGAAATATGAAGAAATGAGGTTTCCTAAAATAAAGTTTGCAATCAGTACTTATCAAAGGCCAGATTAAGGCATGTCGCAAACAGAGTCAGTACAAATTCCTGATTCGTTTTTGAAAAGAGCAGGTTCGAAAAGGCACAAAATTGATCTCTCATCATTGAATAACCATAGCAAAATGTCACAAGCAAATGTTACTTGCAAAATATGATTCATACATGAGTACAGTGACTTTATTCAAAATGAATAAATAATAATAATGAAGTCATTGTATACATAAGTTGCTTGCAATGCCATCTAGTTTACTCATTTGAACTACAGCGATGGTATTGTAGAAAGCCTCGTTTCGGAAAGATCGTTATGGGGTGAATCCCCGAATTGCTGGCTATTCGTCAAAATCAATCAATAGGAGGAAAACAAACATTTCCTTTTATTTATTGAATTATGAAGTTTCAAATAAAAAAGCATTCAAACCAAATAACGTATTATGAATATCGAAACAAATTCGAATATAGAAAGAGGGCGCAAAAAAAAATCTTGATCAGGAAAAAAATCGCAAATGAAAAGAATACATGGATCAAAGCCAGTTGCTCCAGTAAAATAGAAATTATATCTGAAAATAACGGAAGAGGTAAGTTTAAGCGAAACCACATTAGTTTGGAGACTATTCAAAAACTTCAATTTTCACCTTCTTATTCATTATTTACTCTTGTAATTTTTTAAGTGGAGATTCGTTTTTAATTGTAGGTAATCAAAATCTACACTGTCTACAAAACTTGAATGATATTTTTCGACGGCTGTTCATCATATTTCCATAGAATTCTCGATGGGGTGTCATCAAATATAAAGATTAAGTTTTTATGGTAATATAGTTGCAAACATAACGCTGAAATTCATTAATTCAATATTCCAATTATAGTCATTTATAATTCAAGTTCATAAGGCACATTCTAATAATATTCCAGGATTCTAAAATTCAAATTCAAATTTTTTCAATGAACGATTTTCATTTTCGTTTCATTTTTTATTTTTGTACGAGTGTCATCCCTTATTTGATCTAATTCACTGAATTTTTATTAATTAATTGTATATTTCCATAAATTTCGTTCAATGATTTTTTCATTGGAAAATATTGATTGGCAGAACTGTGTTTTCGTTCATCAATTTGACAGATAATAACTGAATCCATGTGGAAGGAGAAAAAACATGTATTCCTCAATATAACCATAAAAACTGTGCTAGAATGAAATATTCTCGCATGATTTTGTTCTACATGTTGCAGAATGAACGAATTAAAAAAAATTTGAAAAAATATATATTTCTCTTTGTCATTCTGTCACATCTTGTAAAAAAAAATCGTGAGACAATAACTCATTCTAGCACATTGTGATATTTATGATTACATTTACATATTGGCCTCCTGCTACGAATATATCTGTCAAATTGATGAGAGAGAAAACTTTTTGCACATCAATATTTTTCAATCCAAAAATCAGTGAATGTTATTTATGGAATTTATGGAAATGAAAATTAAATCAATTGGATAAAACAACTTATAATACTCGTACAGCGAAGAAATATTCTAACAGTGCCTTCTACACTTGTATTATGAATATCTTTTATTTTTTGTACAATAATAAGCATTTATTAATTATGTTAATTTATAGCTAATAATTCGATAAACTGTATTTTTAATATCTACCAATATATATATTTTTTTTATTTGTATTTTTTCATTTTTTTTATGAGGGGGCGCTAAAATCCATTTCACCCCCCCCCCTGAGAAAATCTTCTAGCTACGGCCCTGACTGTAACATAAAAATCCATCTGGTATCATCAATTCAAGCTGCTTCTCTCAGTCGTGCAGAATTCATCTTAACGATATTCAGTGCCATATTCAATAATGAATATGAAAAAATTCATGAATAGAAGATTCACGTAACGCAAGAAGTTTGTGAAAAAATTGTGGATAGTGACAATACTAACAATCCATTGAAACTTTAAGACACATGAAAGAATAACACTGAACTCAACTGAAGAATAAAAACAAAGTTTCGAGCATCAGTAAACATGAAACTTCTTACAAAAAAAAAAGATTTTATGAAACAAAGAAGCATACACAGTTGAATGATGGGTAGATGGAAAATCAAAGTTAAGCTCAACGTTGTGATGAGATTTATCATATTGAAACGGCTCATCCTCAACTTATACTTCACAGAATAATAAATACAAATTTTTCCAAAAAAAAAATCCGCTGCAGTGATAAGAGTACGTGGAGGCAATACTCAATATTTAAATGTATTTATTTTTGTTATAATGCTATCTATATATTCCTAATTGTTCATGTTACAAATTGCATAATTCGTTTAAAAACAAAATTTTGACATAATATCTGGATTGAAAATTTAATATAATACTCATCATTGCGTCATTAATTACCTCTACAGGTTTTCAGAGATTTGGAGAGAGTGGAACTTTTAGTTCTATCCTGTGTACCATCAAATTCAATTAAAATTCTTGCAGACTTGAGCTCAGGTATCTATTGAAATACGAGTATTTTTTGGGGGATCTCTGCATTTTTGTGAAAGTCCTTTCAGGGTTTTCTTTCCCTGTGTCTGAAACAAAAAACAATTAGAAGAAACACTTTTTTAATAATAGAAGAAAGGTCCCTGCGTAAAACTCGTGCACAGGTAATGAAAGAGATGGAACAGGTAACAAATAGACAACGAAATCGATGCACACCTTGAAAAGTTACTTCAAAATGAATTTCGGTGAACAATTTTTTTGTTATTTTTATTCAGGTGAAATTGGCAATTTCGGAAAATGAAAATATTCTTCGTGACATGCGCAGTCTTCGAGTAATTTGTCATTTGAAAAAATCTGTATCAGCTCAATTGAAAAAACTTGTTATTTGGCTGAATGCGATCCTGTTGAAAAAAATCACAGAATTAAATTTTAGACGGTAGATGGCATACGAAAAAGATAATTCTTTTTACCTCAAAAATTTATTGTTGGAATGTATGGCTTGCTTGAGGCCGATCCAATGAACGTGTAAACCTAGAGATTGAATTCAACCTCAGCTTGAAGGCCAGTTTTGGCATACAGAAACCGGCCTTCAAGCTAAGGTTGAATTTCAATTGTCGGTTGATACGTTTATAAATCGGCCCTTATTCAATCCACTGTTATTTCGTATTGAAAGTGGAACGTGACCGAAGTTTTTTCTTGAACTAGAGTTTGATACCAACTGTAATCAATATAAGTTTGAATTTTGATTAAAAACGTGATCTAACCATCGAGTATAAGTACTCCAGTCTGACATGAGAGTCGCATTCAGGTTCTACCCATCTAACCTATCAATCTTCGTTTCCTACGTTCGATGTATCAATTACCAGTAAGAAACCCATCTGGAGTAAATAACAATAACAATTAATTTCTTGATTAAACAGATAAATCTTTCGCGGCAAACTCTGTAGTTAACTGAACGAAATCACGGAACACATTTAAGGCTTGCAATATCTCATCATGTCCTCCGTGCATCGGCTTGATTAAGTTAATAAAGCACGTGACATCAAGATGTTATTGAAACGTCAACCTACCATGAAAATTTTATTACGGGCGATCCAAGACGGAAATAACCTCCGACGTATAATTTCCCTTGGAAAGCTCGAAAACGTTCATTGGCTACGTTGCTGTGTATTTGCTTATAAAATCGAGGTAGATAGCTGTTGGCCATAATGGCTCGAATGTCATTATGCGAGAGCGGACATAACTTTCGGTAATTAAATTCAGTAGCGTGCGTCGTTCCGCCCCTGTGCGATGTAATTGATTTGGGCGGAAATTGGAGTTGTGTCTGCTATTGAGAAGGTGGATCTTTTTTTGGCTGGTAATTTCCGCGTCATCGGTTAGAACTGTCATCAGTGTGCGTCAATTTGGAGGAAATTAATGCGTTTAGTTTGACGTTTCGATTATGCAACGTCATGATTATGATGATGGCTACCAAAGCGTCATTATGGAGCATTCACACGGGGACAATTGACAAGCCATTCCATTGAGACAATACATTAGTCTAGTGGATTGGCATCGTGTGAATGGAGTCAATGGATTTTCTTGATTCATTCATGGGGACAATCCAGTACAGGAAGCCAATTGATAAGCCATTTCATTGGGAAATTGGATTGGCTTAGTGGAATAGCGTTGTGTAAACAGAGACAACCCATTGAAATGGATTGTCTTCAGCATTGAATTAGAACGATGTTGAATTAACAAGTTTTTCTAATGAGAAAAACTTCTCAAGATTTTTCATCAACAGGCGCTCAACATGCAAATTTGTTTTGAACAAAATCAATCAGAAAAAATTTTTTAATAATAGAAGAAGGCCCCTGTTTGAACTCGTGCACTTATTTGTCTAGGGTCAAAAAATGTCTATACATGATAAAATTTTTCATTTCATCTCGTCTTGGAGTCAGTTCTTTTTCGATTGAATTAACCCATAGATTCCCACCGAACAATTGGACAGATTATCATTTTCATCCAACAAAATACAAGATGACTCCTTGATTTTCTTTTTATAATGATCACGTTCCACCAACAGAATTTTTGTGTCACCTATTCCATTCCATCATGTGTTCTCCGGTATAAGAATTCTCATGACCTTCAATTCGCGATTTACCAATATCTCTTTTTTCATGTTGATATATTTAAAAGATTTTATGAACAGACAATATTATGAAAAAATTTGTGGACTGCTTTCTCATTGAAAAGTTCAGTTTTCATCATGAAATCATTTTGTGTTTTGAATACTGTTCGTATGTTGAATTTGAAACCAATTCTTTTAATTTTCTGAACTGTTCGCGAAATCACAAAATGATTTGAGATCTATACTTACAAAAATTAGACCTTTGAATGATAAACAACAGTCAAAAAAACTGTGTTCACAATGCGAATTTGTCTGATGAAAAAGTCTGATATAGACCCCGAAAATTTACAAAGTTCAATAATTCGAAGTATTATTTCGTGTTTCATTGTTTCGCAACAATTTTTCTGAAGGTTTTGGCCCGGAACAAATTGGTGCACGAGTTTACGCAGGGACTCTTTTCTTCTATTATTTACAGAAATTGTTCTAGAGACTGGGAGAGAATTTTCAGCAAAATGTTCCTGTAGTAGGTATATTTTAATCGAAGGAAAATGATTCCGGCTCGAAATATCGAAAATATTTCCCGCAGAAAATATGATTCATTGTTCAATTTTCTTTTGTAGGTCCAATTAGAGTTTGCACCATTTCCGGAGACATTCTCATACATAGCCTATACTCCTCAAGATCCTCCACTCCGAATTATCTCGATATTTGTCTTTATTGAACCGAAGTAGATCTTGTTTTATTCGAAAACATCTATTTTCTCTCTTAGCGAGTAAATGGATAGGTGTTTCAATGAACATTTTGATTTAAGTCTATCGATGTTCGCTAAACAATTTTCCCCACTTTCCTCAAAAATATACCTACTCATTATATTCTGATAGAACTACATGAATGACGCGAATTTGATGTTTGTGTGCAGTATAATGTAAAGGCTCGTGAACAGATGTTTCATCTTGCTGAATGTACTCCTGGCCTTTTCAATTCTGCTTCATCTTTCCTACCAATGACCCCTCCGCTCTATAACTAAAACTATTGAATATCAGAGGATCTTGAAGGACATCTACGTAGTCTTGAAGAACATCTTTATATTATTCTTCTATCTACAGAGAAATACAGAGTCTTCACCAATGTACCTCGAAATCTTAATCTGAAATAAAAATGAAACACAAACACAAACAAAAATTTATAACAAATCGAATTGTTTCCGAATCAACCCCCCATTTTAGAAATGCATTTGTTACTTTATGTATAGCCTCGAAACCACTTCGAAATTCATAAATGGGACATTCATTAATGAGATACGTATTTCGTTTTAAAAATAAAAGAAATTAAACGGTATACAAAAAAATTTTTTGCTTTCACGGAGGCCACACCGAAAACATTTTTGAAACATAGATGAATTTTAAAAAGTAATTATTGAAATGAATACCATTTTCAATTCCCAGGCTCAGAGATCTTTCACCATGAGGTTGGAGAAATGATATTAGATTTTCTCACTGAGATGAGAAATATACCGGTTTCAGCCTTGTTTGGCATCATCATCATCTTCGATATTAAAAGCAATTAGGTTTGATGTACAGTGCAGAATTTACAAAAAAAATTTCTGTTTACCGTTTTATTCTTTTTCTTGAAAACACTCGGCTTCAGGGTCGCGAAAAGAATTGGGCGTTCCCATCACTTGGAGAAACCTGCATGAGGGCGCTGATTTAGGGCCACTGCTAAAATCTCATTGAGTGAAAGAGGATGTACAGAGTTCTTTTTTCGCATGTCATTGGAGATATGAAACTTCATTTTGACGCAATCGGATGTCACTACTTCGTAAATTCTGCTCAGTACATCACACCTGATTGCTTTAAATATCGAAGTTTTTTATGAAGATTTTGTCTCTGAGGTGTATGAGATACTGATGATGCCAAAAAAGGCTGAAACCAGTATATCTCTCATCACAGTGACAAAATGTAATATATTTTCTCCAACCATATGATAAAAGTTCTCTGAGCCTGGAAATTGGTATTCATTTCGATGATTACTATTTTGAATTCATCTATGTTTGAAAGATGTTTTATTGTCTACATGGCCTTTTCTTAGTCTGTAATTTGGATGAGGTGAAAAAAATTTATTCGAATCTCACAGGCTGTGGATGTCCTTTCACATTTTCTTCTTGAAGAATAGAACTCTCATGAGATAACAACCGAATATTATAAATCCTCCAGAGAATAATCTCACACATACCATTGCTACTTTTGGAATATCTTTCACTTAATTCTTGTAATATCTCGATCACTGTTTGCTCAGGATGCTGAAAATAGTATATTAGATGTAAAACTCTAGCGGTAAGTGGTAGTTGCAATAAATGGAACTTAGATGAGATGAGCTCAGGTATTTGTGAACATAACGCCATCGAAATATAAGTCGATGCGGGTCATCATCATAAAGTTTTTCTCGATTAATTATGCCAGTTTCTCGTCATTTGAGATGGGAGAAAAGAGTGGCCAGCGATATACCATACTCTCAATCATAAATGAATAATCAGTTTTTAACAATGAAGAATCGAATTTCGGGAAAAAACGGCGGAAACAAAGTTGTACACCTATAACATAAACTAGCAATTCCTAGTCCAAGCCATCCAGACCCAATCTGAACACGAGACAAGAAAGGTCTCTTTAACAAGACCTTCTAATATCTTCATGCTATCTACGCCACTGTCGCAAAACTGCATAAATCGTTCCATAATAATCTCCGCACATTTTGCCTTAAACATTAAGGACTCTGAAGATGCATAAAATCTAAGCTCTTTGGTGACTCGTAAAGCAAGAAGCTTGGACCGTATAATTTGAATGATTTTTAACGCTAGTCGAGAGCACTCCTGGGTTGTCGATCCCATAAAACGTTGATGGTTCAAACTGCAGAGGTATTTGAATTTAATGCAGCCACTAACGATCAGGTTATTAATTGATACGATTCTATCGGGTAATAAGAGCCTTCTGCCTGATTCGATTTGATATCCTATAAATTCTCCCCGGGAAAAATGCACTCATAGTATTTATTATTTGACAAAGTAATCTTTTTCTTTGCGGATATGAATGTATTGATTGCCGCTTTTTATTATATCGCCTGGATCTGTCAATTTGTGATACCGTGGTCTATCGGTGATTCCGTGTCTATGGTTTCTTTTTTTAGCGTTTGTGGCGAATTCTATGTCAAGTTTTTTTTCTGGATGAATGAGGAGAATAGTTTTGGCGGGTAGCAGTCAGCAGGGGCGGCACCTAGGGCCGCCGCCAGACATTTTGCCGCCCCGGAAAAACAGAATTTCGCCACCCCTGTTTTTTATTATTTCTAATTCCTGCTCTTTTATGTAAGAACAATTCAAAACATCCGAATTACATGTAAATTTTTTTACTGTTCTCCTTTTTCGATTTCATATATGACCATATTCGACAATTTTAATTAATAAATGTTTCACAGAGGGTTATTTTCCTAAGGAAATGAAAGTAGCCAAAATCACACCTATTCATGAAAAAGGAGATGAAGGAAAGTGTAATAACTATCGACCAATAGCCATTTTACCTATATTATCTAAAATTAGAGAGTTGGCAATAAAAAATAGATTGGTCAAGTTTTTAGAAAAAATGGAATTATTCAGCGCATACCAACACGGATACAGAAAGAACAGAAATACTAAAACGGCAATACAAAGTGCTCTGAATACAATCATGAAGGCCCTAAATGAAAATGAAAAGGTATCTATGAGTAATTTTGATCTGAGCAAGGCGTTTGATAGCATAGATCATGCTATTCTACTGGAAAAGCTGTCGTACTATGGTTTCCGTGGAAATGTTCATGCATTGCTCGGGTCATATCTCTGTGATAGAAAACAATTGGTGATAATCAACAACCAGAGATCACACGAGACCGTCTTGACCCACGGTGTACCACAAGGTTCAATCTTGGGACCTCTGTTATTTCTGGTATATATGAATGACATAAAAGTAACTATATCAGATAACTTATGTCTGTATTGTGATGATACATCGACTATAAGCACAGGAAAAAACTATGAAGAACTACAGTATAAAAATGAAGAGGGAATGCAGAAAATTGAAAGCTGGTTTTTGAGCAATAAACTTAAATTGAATGCAGAAAAAAAAAGGAACTCACCTTCAGTTTAATGGGGGATGTTGCTTCGGTGGAGTTTCTTGGATTGGTTTTAGATTCCAGGTTGAACTGGTCAGCACACATAGATCAGACATGCAAACGATTGTGAAAAGCACTATATTCTCTAAGAAGAGTCATGCAGTTAACTACACAAGAATCAGCTAAGATTGCGTATTATGCTTACTTCCATGGTGTCATGACATATGGGATACAGGCGTGGGGGTTGGCATCGGATGCGAGTGGAGTATTTATCCTCCAGAAAAGAGCCTTGAGAAAAATTTTCAATATAAGAACCGGAGACCCATGCAGACCTATCTTTAAGAGAGAAAGAATACTTACCCTTCCATTTATTTATATATATGAAGTTTTAAAGCAGGTTCATGCAAACCGATCTGGGTATATAAGAAATGGAGACCAACACACTATCAACACAAGAAATAGAATGGCTCTGGAAATCCCACTCTGAAATAAAAAGGTAACCCAGAATTCTTACAACTATTTGGGAGTTAAGATGTACAACAGGTTGCCGAATCATTTCAAAGACCTGAAACAGAAAAAATTTAACAAAGAAATAAAAAATATTCTACTTGATGCTACATACTACAGCAATAATTCTATTTTCTACCTACCTGTTATATACAATTGATTGTGAGTTTTATTTTTACACAGTGACGTTTCATGTAATACTTTGATAAAGAATAAATTCTATTCTATTCTAATAACATTTTTTCTCGGTGCGGTGGCCGTATTCTTGACTTGAACATTCAAATAAGCTAATGTAAGATTTCAATATAAATATTGAATCGAATGGGCTCATCATATTTCGGGCCCATAGGGTCCTTATTCGATAAATGAGGCCAAAATTCTAAATTTCATATGCAAACCCGTCTTTTTTAAATGGTCAAATTTTTAAATGGAATTGGTTGAAACCAAAAATTTTCTCGACCATATTTGGACCCTATACAGCGTTTTTTGTTCAAGAACTCGCAGCGTTAATTCAGGCCAGAGCGAGGGCCAGAGCGAAAATTCATATTCTCATACTGTCCTCGGTAATTTTTCTCGAGAAATCGATTGGGATATCAGATCTATATGAGGACCAACTTCGAATTTTTAACGAAAAACGCTGCAAATAGGCCCCAAAAATGGATGAAAAATTTTGTTTCAACCAATTAGGATGTAAAATCTCCTGCTGAATCCAAATCTGGAATTTAGTGGGAATTTTTGCATTTAATATTTCAATGTTGGACCTCTCATCTCGTATAAGCTCTTCTAGACCCAAAATCCGATGGGTTTGATCGATTCATCGAGACATTAGTAAGAACCTCAGTATCAGAATATGAATATTTGTATCCTGATCTGAATGAACGCCTCCGGATTTTTGAATAAATAACTTTCCATAGGGCCCAAATATGGTCGTTAAAAATTTTTGGTTCAACCAATTCGGATGAAAAATTTTCCTCTTAGTCCGAATCCGCAATGAAAAAATGGGTTCGCATTTGAAATTTCAAAGTTTGGCCATAAGGGCCTTTCGAGTCAGAATTTCGATTTTCCACCTGTGCGCGAAATGAATTCACCGTTTCCAGACTTATGAACCACCCGGTATATGTATCCTTTTACTATGACTATTTTCAAATTTCATTCATCAACTCATTCAAAGGCGCGTTTTCGAATTGTTTAAACGACGGCGCTTTATCGTCAACATGCGTACTTGAGATGTTCGAAAAAAACACAGAAAAAATCACCTTCTTTCGTATAAATTAGCGAATAGAGCAATATACGGATCTTCGTTTGAACGTAAAATTCTGAGGTTGAAATTGGAAAATTTTGGAATTATAGACTTTACCTTCAATTTAGGTAATTCAGTTTAATAAAGAGACATCACTGACAAGTTCATAGTGTTGATATTTTTAACCCTTCCTAGAAATGAAATTCTTTCAATTCTAATGTGCATTCTGGCAATATGAAAATCATATCAGAATTTCAAAAAACTATACGTTCTCCTTCTGCCGGTATTACTCTATAAGTTTAATTTAATTTTTTATTCAGTTGTTTGACTACAAATGTAGTCTAGATTAAAAAGCCACGTCAAGAGGCGTGTTTTGGATTTGGCCACTTTTCGATTTTAAAGAAGAAAAATTTCTGAATGAAAAATATGATTTGCCCCTTCTAGAATTGGACGCCCGAACGGGGATTGGTTATTGGCACTGTCAAAAAATTTTAGCTGTAATTTTCGATAATTGCAATCTATTCACATGAAGTTTTCGACAGGAGGAAAATATTCATCAAAATTCCTATATTCATTTTTTCAAACTCCCTATAGAACGAACCGGATGTAAGAGTTTCGTGAAAACCTGATTTATTGGTCCTAAGGTTGATATATATATATCCGCTCTATAGCGTTAAACGCCTTGCGGTGCCCAGTCTCCATCTCTGTCTATTTTCCCAATCTCCTGGTCTAAGACCTCTTTCAGATAAAAATATAATTATATGTAAAAATGGGGAAAATTCACTATGCCTGCTTTTCCCAAGTACTTAAGTGTGCTGGGTCTTTTGTCGTATGTTACAGGAATTTTGATTCTGTTATGCACTTACTTAGTTACGATATGAGATGAGGAGAGAACAATGAAGTATTGGATACCGTCTCATAGCAATATAGAGGGTAACGAAAAAGTTGCTTGGAAAAAAAGCGACAGTAAAATAAAAACACCATACACTGACTATTGACAACATTATAAACAGAAAATGTTTAACAACACAAAAAAGGAGAATGAAAATGATGGAATGTATAAGGGAAAAATGTATTTTCAGAATTTCATTTCCGGGTTAAACAAACCTTGGTTTTGGAAAAAAAATCTTCCTAGAAAACTAGTGGTTAGCATCAACCGGTGCAGAAGTAACCATTACAATTTAGCTTCATCTTTAGCAAGAGTTGGAATTATAGAAGACCCATCTTGTTCTTGTGGTTATGAAGAACAAAACCTAGATCACATATTATGGCAATGTCCTTTGTATGACAATCAAAGATCTGTACTTTATGGAAATTTAGCAAGGTACAAACAATTCCCACCCTTTATCTCCAATTCATTCCTATAAGAACTGAAAATAAGTCATATAACTTTGATAATTGAGTATTTTCAAGATTGTGAATTGAACATTTAGACATATGTATTCCAAATTTTTAAAGGACGAATCTGAAATTGTTAATTATTCAGCTGTATAGTCCCTAGGGACTTTGGTAAGCTTAATTAAAAAAAAAAGAACAATGACGATAATACGCCTGAAAAAAAAAAAGAAGCAGAAATGTTTGCCGACACTTGCATATTCAGTTTCCGCTACTGTGTCTCGTGTAGGTTCTTCTCAACGCTACCTCCAACTCACAATGATGCTGGCATCTTTACATTCACATCTAGGTATCTCCCTGAAACACCTGCAATCAACATTCGGTAACTCGACATAAACCTCTCAAACTTCAAAGACGAGGACTGTTTAGAAACTCCAGAAGACAAAACTGAAGACGACGTAGAAAGGTAACGGAACAGAACAGCTGCGAATAATCCCAAATCGGAGCCGAAACTCCGACCAACAAACGAAACCATGCGAATAGCGAAACTAACAACGCCTAAATTTCCGAGACAGGAATGCGCCCAACTCCCGCAAGCCCAGACGTGCAGCACTTCCAAATTACTGTAAAAATACTCCGACATTGATGGAAATACTTCAAAGGGTTCCGTACCTTCATACGTCGCCTGGCATAATGGCGGAGGTGCAGGCAAGGAAACCCCCACAAAGGCCACGTGAGCCTTACTTCGCATCCTGCGACATGCCTGGCTGTCTTCGATCCTGCCGGGGGGCATTAACAGTTCACGGCGCTTCTACGCCTTCTCGGATCGCAAATATGCTCCATAGATATGAGATTTTATGAACAAGTGAACAGGAATCTTCCCTATCGCCAGTATATTGAGGCGGCGAGCTTGAGGACCAATTGGATGAGAAATGTCTGGTCACGGTTTGAGGTCTTGGGGGTTATTTAATTTTGGTGGAGGCTTGTCTAGAGTTTTTTAGCTTTACTGTGTTTATATTGGTGGATTTGATATGAGTAATTGAATGAATAATGTTTCAGTTATTTCAATTGAAAATGAAAAGTATGAAACAGGCCAAGACGTGTTATCATTTCCTCATCGAAAAATAAAATATATAATTTTTTATGGGTACCCTATTTTGCTTATTTTGGGTACGCGTGTTTAAATGACACTTTGAAACACGCGTGTTGTCTAAAAGTCAACCTTTAATAATTGATCTGTCAAAAGAACCTTCGAATGTTGAATAAAATACAAATACTCGAGGGGGTGATTACGATCAAAAATTGTGTACTTTGGAAATGATCAAGGAATTTCTAAATATTTCCACACATTTCCAAGCATTTCCACATATTTCCAAGCATTTCCAAGTATTTCCATACATCTCCAAACATTTCCAACCATTTCTTCACATTCCCACACATTTCCAAGCATTTCCAAACATTTCCACACATTTTTTGAAAATACCACAAAGTATTTAGTTGTTCTAGGATGAAATATGCAGATGATTAAATCATTATAGTAGACACCTTCTATAGCTTCTTATTATAATTTGATAAGAGATAAGCATATAAATAATGATGAGACAATTCATTCATATGCAAAAATATCAACAAAGTAATAAATCTGAGATTAATAATGAAAAATATCTTTTCGAATCAAAGAAAAATTACTATTCTACGTATATTTCGATCAGTCTTTCTAATAACGAATTGGAGTCGTGAAAAAAAACTATTTTTTTCAGCAAAGAGTTATGTAATACAAAATGACAGTTATATGAAATAACCTGTATTTTTGTGTTGAAGCAAATGTACTAACTCTCAAAAAAATTCCTCATTCCTTCAAATTTGAGCATCGTCTTTTTACTCCAGTTCAGTTTGTTCAAGGCCAAACCCACCCTTACTAATAATTAAATTAAAGCAATAAACAAAACAAAGAATGTAAATTTATGTTATAGGGTGATTAAGCGTCATGGTCATGATAGCAGATACCATAGCTCCGTGCTCCGTATAATAACTTGATGGTGTATGAATCTAGGTATAAATATACAGGGTGATCCACGGTTACTACGATGAAAAGTGCAATAATATACAGGGTGTGCCATTTGAAATAACTAAGTAGGTACTACTTTTTGATATAAGCGGCAACACCGCAACACAGAAAATATTTTGGATCGATAGACCATCTGTTCTTGTCCAAGAAACCAAATTTTCAATGAATTATTGCTTTCCGTTCGCCCTAAACGTCTAACGTACCATCGACCGTGGATCACCCTGTATAAATAACGATAAGACTTAGACAATTTATTAACATTGGGAAAAAGCAACTAGGTTGAAAAACAAAAACGAAAAATATCTAAAATACATATATAAAATAATATCTGAAAAAAATATCAATATATAAAAACTTAAATTAAAACGAAAGTTTTCAAACAAAAACTAATTCAATTTAAGAAAAGCTCTGAACATTGAAATACTGACAATACAGGACAGAAACATGGGGCAACATAACAGAATGTTAATTTGACTCATAGGTTGCTATCCAGAATATCGCTCATCAAAAATTTATTTCGGGGTAATTCCCTTTTCAACGAGGAATTGTATCACGGTGTGGTGTTAAAAATTCCTAGAATTTTCAGATTCAGTGATGTTTGTTATTCGATAAATAACTGAGCTTTGAATGCAAACTTGATTAGTAATTACTTTTACAGTACCTCTGAGTGTCGCAACTAGTCACATGAGTCACAAGCTAATTACTCATCGTTATCTAGTAATTACACCTCATATGAGTTGTTAGATCCGTTGGACGAAAACTTCACCAACATCCACCAATTGAATATTCTAACCTCACTTATATTACTCTTTAATGTCCTATAATATTAAAATTGCAGTGAAGCAGCTCTTCCACTAATGGCACTACCAATAAGGTGCGAAACATTTTTCTCATTACTGATACTCTCTTCAACGTAACAAGTTGCCATATTTGCCGATTTTCATCCCGCTTGTCGTTGAATTTGACCAATTGTCATGTCACTATTTGCCATAATAGTAGCAGATGTACGTCGAAACGCGTGTAACCGTCTACTTCTCAGGATCCTCTAATTTAAGATAATGTGCAATTTTTGGGGGCCATAACCCAAAAGAATTTATACCAACCACTTGATTGGTGCACTTTCTCTTATCATACGGTGAGAAAACTCGGTCTGTACTCACAATTCGGGGGCGTAATGATAAATATTGCTTCACCAAATGCACATAACTAATCCCATCACTATCGGCAACAGTAAAACGTCAAGCTTTTATTGTCTCAGATGGTCGAATAGTAATAGGTAATATGTTTCCTTCTTCCTTGATATCATGTAAGCGTAAATCACATAATTCACATCTTCTGCAAGAGCCAAAATTACCGAAAATGGCTACCACCTTCAAAAATAACTACGCTCTGTCCGGTGCATCTATGAAAAATTCTTTGAAAACATATGCCTTCTTGACCTCGTCATTCTTGCTAATTGCTTTCATGAACGCATAAATTTTCAAAAATGATTTTATGTCAACTCCTTCGTTTATTCCCAACATACATTGCAACTTTGAATGCATCTCGTTCATCTCCATCGGTCACGTTTTGCTTTTCCATCCATTCAACGAACCTATCGAAGTCTTTTCTATATGCAAGTTCCGATTTTTGATGTATTAATCGTGATTCAGCTTTACTGTTCAAATAATCAATATCGGAACTCATTTTGAATCGAAGCACAACCAATTACAACTGATTACAATTAGTGCAAAGAATAAATTAATATTATGTGACAGATTGCAAATTATTTTTCCCATTGCCTTGATAACAGAAGGCATAGAATTATAAAGTCACGACATCAACCACTCAATTATTAGGTTTTATTTGCATTTTTCGAATCAGTATTTATATGTTTTCAAATTCTACCAATAAAAAAAATACTGTAAAGTATTCGTGGATAACTGGTCTTTAAAACACTTGCTCTATTTCGAGCACTTATAGTCCTTAATATCCACTTATACTTTAATATACTATTCAGCTGATTGATATACGCCGGGAACCCCACTATTAGATCTGTCAGATATCTCAAGTTTCCGTCATTTCTCGCCAACCCCTTCAATTTTCGTGCAAACCAGTTCTACTCAAGTAGGTACTATGAATTTTCAGCCTCCTCTAAAGTATTCATTGTTCCATTTCAAAGTCATTTTCATGCTTTTCATTATGCATGAAATATGTCCACGTGCTAGGTCATGAAGAGTCTACTAAAATATTGGCAATCCTCATTAGTTCGACTCAATTTACAGGTCAATTTGATTCATTTCCTTTATGTGCATTCTCATAGATGTATGCTTTATTATATTTTTATAATTCACATAGATTTTCGGACTTATCTAGATTTCTCAAATGGAAATGGGGATGTTCCACCAGAATGGACCATACGCATGTCTTTCTCTCTGGTAATGAATACTGATTTATTATTTTCTCATGCTCATCTCATCATTTTAATCAGTTTATATCATTTATCCACTGTAACCATTTAAAACATCTTCTCTGATATGATTCAACGGTCAATTGTAATACACATGAAACTGGATAACATCATCTCGTCCTGGTTTCACCCTTCAACTACTCCTCTGATAATGGTGAATTCAATCAATCTGTATGGTCTACTCATTTAAGCCTGAGCCCTCAAGTTTATTAATCTGATTCAACTTACAAGGTAGATCTCAATCCTCCTAATCTTTTCAAAACCAACGATAAGTGGTTTTTACTCACTATGTATCTCCCATAATTTATCGATTGTATCTTCTATTTCTCCAATGGACGTTCTAATTGTGCTTACTCGTGAGCAGTCTGTCCCTGCAATGTTGTATTCATTGATGAATTTCAAACTCTCTCAGACCAACGTTATATAGATTAATTATAATATTATTGCTCTACTCATATTTACTGTACTGATCTCATTGATAAACACACATTATACAGCAGCTCTCAAAGCTTCTACTCATGTTTTGGCCTGCATCATTATTACAACTCGGTCTTCCATCAGAACTTATCATGCAAACCTTCTGATTGCTTTGTCACAGTTAGGGTGTTGCTTAATATTGAGATATTTGAACTGTCTCAATTTCTAAGTCAGATCTCTCATTTCAACTGCTCTAGATAACCTCTGGTTTCAGTTTGATAATGTCACTCAGAGTTTAAAGAAACTGTCAATATTTTTATTTTCAAAAATATCAGCGTCATGTAGGTAATTTTATTCTTATTTTTCTATTATTTTCCTAAATGGCCAAATATTCTTCAAATAGGATTCAACTTCCTTGTATTTTATGGTATGGTACTTACTGGTATGTTATGGTTATAGTGAAAAAATGGAACATGTAAGTGGGATTTAATGCTCGTATAAGATTGACCAGAGCAATTAAAATCCATATTCCGAAAGCCATTTCATTCGATGAGATCACTTACGAAATGTATTCGAAAATTAAATTTTTTTCTGGAGTTTCAACATTCTGTATCTAAAGAAATTGTAATTTCAAAGTGTGCTTCTCTTCACCTCAGGAATCTGCTGTTAAAATATAAAATCAATTCAAAGCCTCACCCGGTATATATCAAAAAGATGTTTGTTCTGAAATGGCCGTGTTTGACGTGGAACTAACAAAAAAATCATCACGAAACAACTGAACTTTTATGTGGTTATTACAAGGTCCTAGATCCACCACTGACTCCACGCTCTTCACAAATAGCCTTTTTTCCTCAAATGCCAATATTTTTCCACAAACACTTGCCTCAATCTCTGTACAAGCGTTCAGTAAGAAAAAAAGGTATCGATAACATTATTCAGGCACTCATCTAAAGTAAACCACTGGATGTTTTCTTCAAAAACATTTTATATGGGATAAACCACTTACTGGCATCAGAGGAAAACAACAAAACCTAAAGAAATTCAGTGCTTTTTCATGGAGTTTGAAATGAGGTATTTCTCTCGACGTAAAATATTTACTGAGTGATCCTTGGATATTGTTTATACTAATTACGTTGGTTAATATGAATAATATTTCAAAATGTTAGATCTTTAGGCTGAAAATATTTCAGGATATTTCCGATCTCTCTGATTAATCCCGTAGTTTTTCGAGTTATGATTTACACAATTCTAAATGGGATAGATATACAAACAATTCAATGTGAACATTTCATCATTCTGGAAATCAGATTCACATAATGGCCTCAACAATTCATTCGAATAGAAAATTCAGCCGGAGCATAATACATCAGTTGAAACTTCCATCAAACATCGATTACCTCAATTCATTAGTTGAAGTTGAATCACTGTTCGAACTCCATTCTATACAGTTGATGAAAGTCTGAGTGTTTGTTTAACCCCGTAGATCCCGAGTACGAGGTCTGTTACTCCCACTAGATGGTGCAGCAATCCACTATTCCATTTGATCCTCTGAAATATCGAAGTCCTAAGCCTACTTGTTACGTAGTCCTTTCCTGGGATAGCGCCAGATGACGCAACCGCTGCCTGTTCCAAAACTTGCTATTTAATCTCACATTTACCAAACTTGGACTTCTCGAATGGGAATTATATTTACTTGAATCTTTCCTAGCATTTTGGGAGTTTTAGAACAGGTCCCGACACTTCAAGTGTAGGAATGGCTTATGAATATATTGAAAACTTTCATGAAGATTTCACAATTATGTGAGGGGAAGTTTTCGACTTGTCCTTGTTCTGAGATGAAAAACAAACATTTTTTTTCCACGATTTTCTCCAGTAGGGTTTTAGAAGATACAGGAAATTCACGTGAGAGTAATTAACCCGTTTCAATTGATTGGATATGAAAAATTTATCTATCTTAATTACTGGCCATAATCAAGTGGGACATTGACTGATGTAGTCATAATACTCTTAAGAAAAAGAAAATTCTTTGCCTTTACGAAGGCACATCGAGAACATTTTTGAAACATAGATGAATTACTATTTTGAATTCATCTATGTTTCAAAAATGTTCTCGATGTGCCTTCGTAAAGGCAAAGAATTTTCTTTTTCTTAAAAACATCAGGCTTCACAGTCACAAAAAGAATTGGGCGTTTCCATCACTTTGAGAAACTAGCAAGCGGGCCCTGAATAGAGCCACTGCTGAAATCTCATTCAGTGAAAGGAGAAGTACAGATTTCTTTTTTTGCATTTGATTGGAGATGTGAAACTTCAGTTTGACGCAATTGGATGTCACCACCTTAGTACTCTGTAATATTTTACTCATTACTTCACAACCAATTGCTTCAAATTCTGAAGTTTTTTATGAAGATTTTGTCCTGAGATGTGCGGGATACTGATGAGGCCCAACAAGGCCGAAACCGGTATATCTCTCATCTCAGTGACAAAATCTAATATCATTTCCCCAACCTCATGATAAAAGATCTCTGAGCCTGGGAATTGAAAATGATATTCATTTCGATGATTACTATTTTGAATTCATCTATGTTTCAAAAAAGTATTTATCCCATTTCAATTCATTCGATATGAAAAATTTATCTGTCTTAATTACTGGCCATAATTAAGTGGGACATTGACTGATGTAGTCCTAATACTCTTGTTGTGGATATAGCTAAAACCCAAATTTGTCAAAATATGAAACATAACAACTCAAGTTACCACACTCTAAGGGAAATCTGGTGACCACAGATTGTGTTAAGTCAGATCCGAGCTATACCGAAGGAAGGTCACACACATTGGACAAAAATTTAAACAGAATCAAGCAACAACTTTTCGTCATAATAAGAATTATTAATGAATGGAAAAAAGTGAAAGGAAAAATACGAACTGGATTAATCCATAACAAAAAAATGTCAAAACCTCTTTTGTTATTTCGTCATTTTATCATTGTCCTTCATTATCATTTAAGACATTTAAAAGCCGAAAAAGCCAAATAGATTCCTATCGAATAAATATGATGTTCGTGATTCCAATTCTCTTGAAATCCTCACATTAGATTTACGTGAACGTGAAATGTGTTATAAGATTGGGTCTTTCGAACTTTTGAACAAGTAGACTTCATAAAATAAACTCAATTTTGATTTGATAACAAAGAGACCCAAAGAGGTCTATAAGCTGGATCCTTCAGCCTGATGGATAATAAAAATTATTTTTCTTCAGACGTTTGCACAACTATTTCTTCGCCATGAAAAATTTCATGTTACGCCACTGCAAACCGGAAGTAATTGGCAGCCATATTGGTAGACCTTCGTGGACGCCGTCATATTTCACGAATGCTCCTTCAGTTCAAAACGAGGGTTAAGGAACGCATCCACCTGGTGCTCTTCTATACTAAAACTCCCTCTTTGTCTTTCTGACAATACGAGTTGTGTCCTGTGGAAATCAGCTGATTGACAGAAGTCGGTGACCTCACTTAAAACTCTCTAATATCTCAGGTTTCACGAATTGAATAGGGATTTTCATTACTCTTCTTGTTCTACCACGATAGTGTTAACAACTATTCTTGTATTAAAAAACTGAAGTTAGATTTTTCTTCGTCCATCTCCTTAATTAATTTATATTTCTAGCCATGTCATTCAGTTATGGTGAGAACTATTTCTACTCAACTATGGATGTATTTTCAGTCTCCTCAAAATTATTAATTATTCCATTTCCACGTCGTTTCCTTCTGTATGAATTGTGTCCACGTGTTGGACCATAAAAAATATACAAGAATATTGGTAGTCCTCATTAGTTCTATTCAATGTACAGGTTGATTCAATTAACTTCGTTTATGTGCATCGCATAGTTGTTTATTTTGTTATATTTTTCACATAGATTTTCAAACCTCTAAGTTGAACTTTCTGATATCTTTTTCCCTGGAAATGAATACTGATTTATTATATATTCATGCTGATCTCATTATTTTAAGGTGTTAATTTCATTTCCTTTTGTTCACCTCTTCCAGCATATTTATAATTACTGTTCTCGAGTTTCAGATGAATGAATCCTCAAACCTCCAGGGTGAGTGAACCCTGCATCTTTTTGAGTTTTTGCAAAGCACGATGTGAACTTCTATGATATAGTTCAAAGGTCAATTGTTATACACATGAAACTGATTGACAGTCTCTCGTCTTGGTTTCGCCCTGAAAGGGCTCCTCTGATAATGGTGAACTCTATCAATCGGTATTATCTACTCATTATGATCCTGAACTATCAAGTTCATCTCTTTGTTCTTAGATCTCGAGATTTCTCCTCTTTTCAAAACCCAGCTCATAATTTATCAATTGTATCTTCTATTTTTCTGATGGACCTTCTTATCATGCTTACTCGTTGACGTATTATTTTTATTATATTTCAGGCAATCTTTGTTAAGATCAATTATAATATTATTGCTTCTTTTTGTTTTTCTCGATGATAGTCACAGTGGCCTATTTATTCTTCATACTCTTAATGGACGGTGATATTATAGTTCCATCTCTTTCGTATTCTTCCTAAACTTCTTCCAATGGGGGGTTCATCACGAGCTATCCTCACTACTCTTTGTTGGTCCATTAGGCTTGTATGTTCATTCCACTTCATACTTCTGCCTAGCACCCACTCGTTGATGTTGTCCACTCTACCTGGCCGTGTTATGTTGTCACTTCGTTCTCTGTCGAAAAAAGTCTAAAGTCTCAATTCATATGACCTTTCATTTGAACTGCTCTGGATTACCCCTGTTTTCAGTTGGATAATGTCACCCTGAGTCTATAGATTCTGTTAATATTTGTATTTTTACTGTATTAGGCTCATGCGCGTGAATGATGTAAAATGAATGTTTTCACACTACCATCTCCAATAAATCTGGTAATTGTCCACAAAAGTATTTGGCTGAAAACTAAACACCCCCAATTTTGAACACCAGTTATACCTGTTTTTCCTCGGATTTCCAACAATATGAGATCGTAATCAGAACAATGTGGTCCAGCACCGAGCAACGATAAAATCGTATTATTCATTGGGCAATGAATCAGAAGAACCCGGGTCGATACCAGAAAATACCGGAAGCCAGCGATATTACAGCCGCATTTCCCTGGATTTGAATTCGATAATAAATTATTTGAGTTTTGTCTGAAAATAATCTCCGGAGCGGGCTAAAGTTCTGCAAGCATCCCGTCTTAGCATTTACATAATGTATTCTGATGTATGTTTCACGTCTGATTCTTCCAGGCGAGCTCAACTTCTTTTTGTCCATTTCTGGCAATTTATGTGCATCCGTAACAACGATCCTACGTCCAAATCCGCCGGGGATTAGGCCGGCCCTGGATGCGCGCTACTGAAAAATACATATTTCATCGGCGGGCCGATAAAAATGAAAAATCCTTCAAAGAAATGGCTATTGGGAAACAACTAAAATGGAAGTTCGGGGGGATCTGTTCCTCTCCACCGCCTAAGGCTTTCTATAAATGCCTTTTAGGTAAAAGAGGAACGTCCACTGAGGGAAATCTTACTGATATTAAATTCTGTTTTTCGATATCCTTGAATAAGAATTTTAATATTTATCTGAACTCTTTGCCTTTGAATTGGACGCTATGAAGGAATCTAGGCGACCATTATTTTTTATTGCTCTCCATTGATGGAACTAAATTGAGAATTATATATTTTTGAATCTCAAATCATTCCAAAATAACTGACCAGAATATACAGTGTGAGTCTTTGACTGATAATATTTGAACCCTAGAATCCTGAGGTCAAAACATCCGCCAGTTTCTCAATTATGACCATAGCATTCCTTAAATATACCAGAAATTTAAAGAGTCTCATTGTAATCAGTAAATTTAATGTATTAAGATGAATAGTCATTTTGGAATATAAAAGTTTTCCTGATATTTCCTAGTACAATTCGCCGTTCGCGAGTAATTTTCTGTTGAAAAATTTTTTTTCCGAGTAATGCAATAAATTGGGTACCTTGGCTGAATGTAACTCTGTCGAAAATATACTTAAAATTCAATATTTGCTACGTTGCCACGTTTAAAATTATCACGAATAAATCTAAGAATTTATGTTCTGAATTATGCATGCATATGTTGTCCTCTTCCAACGTTTTTCTTAAATACAGATGTTTTTCCCAGCAGAAATAAAAAAAAATGATATTATCAGATTTTTAATGTGTTGGCTCCATTCCAAAGTCAGTAGTTCTCGATCAATTCAAGTGATCGATAGTTTTTCTCTTGATCGCTATGCAACGCGAAACATGCAATTTGGCCCAAGAGGAATGTGCCCAAGCGGTAGTTTGGCGAGAAGAAGGGTAGACATACACAAGAATTGCAGAAAGGTTTCCCATACAAGTGTGTTCAGAATTTTGCAGCGATTCAGGGAGACAGGTGTGAATGTCCAAAGACCAGGACAGGGTAGACCACGGGTAACAACTGCCATTCAAGAACATTACTTGAGAGTTTCTTCGTTGAGACAACGGTTTGCAACTGCTCGCCTCCTTCAAAATCAGCTTGAGAAAACTCATGAGGTGCAAATTAGCACTCAGATAATATAAAATCGCCTCAGAGAATATGATTTAAGTCCTCGTGTCGCCGCGGCAAGAGGCCCAGCTCTTACCCCAGCCCATCGAAGGGCGCGTTTGGATTTTGCGAGAGAGCATATCCATTGGGAAAAGGCCGATTGGGAAAGAGTTCTCTTCACAGATGATGCTAGATTCTGCCTCTACCATTGTGATCGACGTTCCCTTGTATAGAAACGCCCACATGAGAGATATGCTCAATGCAATTTCCTGAATTCTACTGGTTTCGGGGAAGGATCGATTATGGTATCTTTGACTGCTCGCACAGACCTAGTGGTCGTTGATAATGGAACTATGAATGCTGATGAGTATATAAGGAATATTCTTGAAAAGCATGTAGTGCCATTTGCCCCATACATTTGTGAAAATTTCATTTTTATGGACGATAATGCCAGACCCCATCGTGCGCGCATCGCTCAGGAGTACCTTGAAGAGGTTGAAGTCTCTCGAATAGAATGGCCAGCAAGAAGTCCAGATCTCAATCCGATTGAGCAGATTTGGGACAACCTCAATAGAAGGCTGAGACGCTCAGAAAATCATCCAGCTACTCTTAAAAACTTAGGAATCCAACACGGAGAAATCTGGGAAGGATTAGATCAGAACATTTCAAGATCACTCATTTTGAGTATGAACCGTCGTTGCCGAGCTGTAATTAACGCAAGGGGTGTAAATACCAAGTATTAAATCACTTATCAGCATTTCAGAATTTTGAAAACTGTTCATTTCTCTTCTTTCACATGAGATTCGGTGAAATCCTGAATTTTTTTTTCATTTAATGTGTATTGTTCCGTTCAAAACCATCCCGAGAGAACATGAAAAATTAGTTATAAAGTCAATGTAGAGTTAACTTTCATTAAAATTGAGATTTTCAGAATGTGCGTTAATTTTTTTGCGCACTGTAGATTTTAATTTCCAATATGGATTTTATATTTGATTGCGATGAGTACATTTTATATTTGTTCTTCCGAACTTTTCTGGATCTGTCAGTGCCTTTTATGCACTCAACCTGTATACCTCTTCTCGAAGTGACAAAATCTAATTTCTCCAGCCTTATGATGAAAGATCTGTGAGACTTTCGATTGAAAATGGAATTAATTCCAATGGTTACTACTACTTTATTTGCTCGACAAATCCGTCTCAACTTTCCACTCCACCAGGAATTATCCCCGACAGAACACGTCTAATATCTCCGAATTCACATAAATCTTGCAAGAAAAATTATTTCTTCCCACCATACACTCCTCGGGACCACTTAGAAAACGCATATATTACAACCCACCGAAAAAAAAAATAAAGAAAAACGGTGTCAGAATCGTAAACGGCGTCGAAAAACGAAACGGACGAAACAATATTTCAATTCGGGAACAGATGAGAAGCACCACATATATTGCTAGATTTCCTCCGAGAGAGCTTCTATATGTGCACTTTCATCGCCGGGGCGGGCGTCGCGGAAAAAGGAAAACGACGCCGCGCGTCGGTAGCGTCTGAGAGACCAGCCCGTAAATCAGCCCGAAAATATGAAACAATAGGAAATTCGCGCTTTTCCCGCCGTAAATCACTGATAAGACCGGCATTACCGAATTAAAATAAAGTTTCACGTGACGGGACGGGACGCGTCGGGTCGGAAACGGGCGCGATTTTCGAAAGTGATATTCTCGCAATACGCGCAACGTCGTTTTTCACCGGGCTAATCGGTTCGCCGAAAGGACGTGCCTTGCTCGCGTTCGGGGTGTTTTATTATGTCCGTGTGTCTGGCTGGACGTTTGGGAATTATCATAAAAAGGCTCGCTGTTCGCTACGCCGTTTGTTTCGGGTTTCTTTGAATTTCTGGTATTCTCGGGTTTTTCCGCGCTTGTTTCACTTGTTAGGGGTTCAAATAAGAACAAAAAATTCACCCATGTGCACTCGAAACTTATTATTTCTGATTTTGAATATGAATTGACACTTTCCAAAACGCATAGACGTTTTGAAAAGTTTTACTTGTCGCAACTAGTTACTTCTTCTTCTTCGTCTAACTAGGAATAGTTTATTATAAAATAGGTTTTATTCTACAGGGTGTTTCAAAAAAATGTGACCTCTCTTAAGGATAGATAAAAAAACTGAAAAATAATATGGGTTTGTTCAGTAAAGAATTTTCGTAACGCCATCCGTATTCAAGATACAGGGCGTTGAAAAAGAAAAAAATTTATAAATTTTTCACGATTTTAGCCAAAATACATTGTAATGAAATTCTATACGAATATGTTTTGAAAGCTGATACATCTAATGAATGTGTTTTGATGTCTGAATCTCATAGGGAGCGCTAGTCACATGGTTCGGACAAAGTTGTTTTGAGTGATCTTCAACATCGCTCAATTTTAAACCAAAAAAGTACTCTTGGTGAAACTCGATACTATTTCGTTTTCGGAACATTTCGATTTGAAAATTCTGAAGCAATAACCGATGTTGGCATAAAGTATTAAATAAATCATTAATAATTATTATTATTTAATCATCAAGCACGACAGAGCTCTACGCCACATTAATAGAAGATGTCGTAATCGGTTCAGTATCCATTTTCCGAATCGATGGATTGGTAGAGGTGCAAAAGCTCCAATTCATTGGCCTCCTCGGTCATGCGATTTCAATCCCTTGGATTACACAGTTTGGTCGTACCTTGAAAAAAATTCTTGCAACACTGGTAGATTCACCTCGAGAATTGAAGGACAGAATTCAACGTCACTTCAATGATCTAATGTAAAAAAAGTTATGTTCAAAACAACTTGGTACGAAAGGTGTAACTAGTGCCCTCTATGTTGCTCATCAGAAAATGGTCAGTGTTATCTTTACTGAAAACTATTGACATTTTAGGCTAGTAACCTTCGAACCTTCCAAAAACTCCTGTATATTTGTATACTTCTTGATGTCAATATTTCATTTCGAGCACAATTCAGTTCTTAATATCGAATATAAGCTCCAAATCATAGACAACCACTATTGAAATTACAAAATACATATGACGGTACTTCTTTAGTATAGAAGTGAAAAGTAAATATACTGCTCCACAAGATTTAGGGATATCGTATTCAATCGTTTTGAAAAGTATGTAATCTTTGAGAAAATCGCTGTTATATCATTTAAAACTCAAATTTGGTTCTTTGCGTATTTTGAAATGGGGTCAGTTTATCAACGGCTTCGATTTTAAACGAGTTTGGAATAAGTTCAGGGAGACAGGTTCCGTGTTTAAAAGATCAATGCTTGGTATGCGACAAAAAAACAACATCTGCTCAGGATAGTTTCATCACCGTTTCAGAGAGAAGAAAGCCTACATCTACGGGTAGAATGCTACAGAATACTCTTCAAAATGCAGATGGGGTCCAAGTTCCCATCCAAACCATCAGACGACGTTTGAGAGAGGTGAATCTAGGTTCTAGACGTCCATTAAGAGGAGTTACATTAACACGTGACCATAAGCGTCAAAGTCTGAAATGGGCAAGGCAACATATCAATTGGAACGATCAATGGCGTAGTGTCCTTTTCACTGATGAATCCAGATATGGACAATTTTCAGATTTTCGAAGAATAAGGGTATGGACAATCCCACGCATACCTCGTAACCATTGCTATGTCCAAGAAGTCCATCCATTCCGAGGGGGTAGTGTTATGGTATGGGCCGGGATATGTTTCAACGGGCGCACAGATCTACACATTTGTCCTGAGAATATGACCGCCATACACTATAGGGAGCATGTCATTGATAATTTTGTGTCAAATTTTCACGCTGCTATTGGTGAACCTTTTCAATTTCTAGACGATAACGCTAGACCGCACCGTACAGCTATAGTTGAGAATGCACGAGAGGAGCTTGGTATTCCACATTTACCAATACCTCCGCACTCCGCAGATTTGAATTGCATAGAACATGCATGGAATATCCTCCAGAGAAGATTAGATAAACATCAACCTACCCCAGAATTCTTGAATGATCTGAGGGAGCTTCTGCCCCGTTTATGAAACCAAAGTCCACAAAAAAAGTTCAACACTTTATCTCTGAATTCACTAGACGATGGACACTTGTTGGGACTTTTTGATAGGTACTTTAATTTTGGATTGAAATAGGCATATCTTAATTAAATTTATTTTAAAAAATTTTGTGTGAAACAAATTGGAAAATACTATTTTTCGTAAATTGTGCACTAATTTGTCAGGGGCTAATTCCTTCCAGAAATTTGTTGCCTTATAATGAAAGAAACAACACTTTCAACAGTTGAAAGTTACAAAACTTAAAAGTTCGAAGTGTTTTTTTTCTCATTGTTAGTCAAAAAGACATTGTCCCCTGTCAAATTAGTGGACAAGTTTGACTCCGAGGCCTTACTTCTATTATTTAAAAAATGTTCTAATTGATTTCTATTTCAGATACTGGAAAAGAAAACTTTCAGGAAAATGCGGGGACCTCCCATCTAATTTTTCAATAGAAATATGAGATATTATTTACCGAGGAGGACAAAATGCTCTGGACGTTTGATCTCATTTAATCTTTTCTCACTTAACTAGAGAAGTGAGTTTTCACTTACTTTCAGTTGGCAATTGTGACCCAAGACATCAATAATAATGATAATTATAATATGATCACTAACAGATAAGAGCATTCTACAATATAAATCGTTGGATTTGCAAAAATATCAATATCGCTTAGGTAAAAAACTTGTCTTATTTTAGTAAGTAGTAGTCATTTCAATTGAATCAATATTGTAACAGACTATTGATTCATTACTATTAATTATGTCAGTACCTTGTAGAGAAAGTATATTCTCGAGAGCGATCTCACCATGCAGGAAATCACTCGCTGGTTAACCTCTTCAGTAAATTCCATAACGACTCTAGTGGATATAATCTAGCAACTTCGAAATACCCACTCTCAGCTCAATACCACAGGAAGTTCACGACTAATGCACCCTCTTGATATTCCCCGAAGCAAACACCCCGATATTTTTAATACGTTGCATCTCGTACACAGCATCCGGGTGTATCTTTATGAAATTGCAACAGTAAACTTTTTACGATTGAATGAAGCTGTAAAGTGGACCATAACTTACCTTCTAATGACCGAAAGTTAGATGTAACAGCATTACATGAAACCATTCCATTTTTACTTGTTACCTTTAATGGCATTAAATGTGCGCTAAGGTTGATAGTACCCCATAAATGGAAATTGCTTTGCTCGCATTAAGTGTATTTTCCATGAACTTTGTAAACTTTCAACTCCGATTGGAACTGCCGTGAAGTTGGTGATGGCCATCCAGTGTCGAAGAAGAGGATTCCGATCTGAGGCCGGAAATATACTTGCCGTTAGTCCAAAACTGAACGAGAGCTGAGTTTCCTGTATTCGCTAACAAAGTCAACCGAAAAAAAATCAAGATATGTTTTTTGAGGTTACAAATTTTTTTGAGCTATTTATTACATGATATTTTACTGGTGATGTTTGGGGCAGAACGGTCCCTGCTACCCCAGAATTGATAGAGAGATAAATGACACACAAAAACAGAAATACCCTTCTTTTTCAAATAATGATTTTTTTTACACCACGTTGTGCTCCTGTTTACCACAGTTTTTTCGTAACAAAATATTCTTCATGAAATAAACCCATGAATATGTGGTATAAAATGAAAGGAATAGCATAGTTTAAGGCATGGTTAAATACAAAACATATGTAAATTCGAAGCTATTGTTAATAGAAGGTATACAAAAGGAGTCCGATTGAAGAGCCGAATATTATAAATTCAATAGTTTTTTCCCTCAACCTGTACCTGATGACAACAACATCTAATCCTACCGTGTTTTCCAAGTCTATCCGTATATTTTATGAAGAATATTGATGGATTTGATAAATTTGTAACCAAAGTTGAGCCAGAGCACTGTGCTTCCAAGACCTTTTTGAATAAACCATTGCTTAGTGCTTGAAGCACTTCATCAAAGAGCTTAGTGCTTAGTATTCCCCTGAGTGCTCCCGGGTGTCAATTCTCGAGATCACTCGTTCATTTTGAACGAGTGCTAAACTTGGCATCATGGCAAAATATCGAACAATATGTGTTTTCATCATAGACCTCCTAATGAGAATGAAATTTCGATATTATTCAGTCTATGCTTCTGATAATTTTGTCATATTTCATGGTTTTATTTAATGTGATTTCGGAGAATACGTCAAATAAGATTCTTCAGTTTTGGTTCCATTTTAATCAAACATAATTTCATTGTGAATAGCAGATTTACTGAAAAAAAGAAAGAGTGGAGAAAGATATATAAAAAAGATCTATGCTGTATATACAGGGTGTTTCCTAAACATGCGGCAAAAATTCAGGGAGCTGTTACTTGGACTATTCTAAGAATATTTTGTCCTTTGATGTTTTTGGAAAAACCTCTTTGTTTCGAAGATACAGGGCGAACAACATTTTTCATATTTTTAAAATTGATAATAGTATAAATAAAAATGCGTACCGCACTGTGTTTACTAAGTAGGTACAATTTATTTTTAAATGTGTTTGACAACTATAAAAAACGGCCAGTTTTTTGACTTAAAATTGATAAGTTCAGATGGTAAAGGAATACAGATTAACAGATTAAATCGGATCATTGCTGGGTGTAACTTAATAAGAAATGATCCTGGTGTTTTTGAAAGGGTTCGGCAGTCAATGAGGAGAAGATTGGATGCTTGTATGCTGGCTGGAGGTGGTCATTTTCAACAGTTTTTGTAGGTTAAGTTAAATTTTCATGTAATTTTTCATAATAAAATGTTATTATCTAAAATTTTGTTTGCCCTGTATCTTCGAAACAAAGAGGTTTTTCAAAAATCATCAAAGGACAAAATATTCTTAGAATAGTCCAAGGAACAGCCCCCTGAATTTTTGCCGCATGTTAAGGAAACACCCTGTATATTTATATTTTATACAATCCCATCCAATGAAATTTGGCATGACATTCATTCGAGACCCAAACTGAAAAGGCGCAAATTATTAGTTATAACTTGAAAACCGGTGGCTCAAGAAATTCAGAATCAAAAAATCCTGAATGAGCCTGCTAAAAGAGATATATCTAATATTGACAGAAATTAAGATGACATTCACACAAGAAGAACAAGAGTAAAACAAGAAATATTGCTGCACAGCGCTCAGATGAATATGTAGGGCAAGATGAAAAATTTTAAACGGTGACGAAATGGAAACTATCAACAGGAACTATCGATTATGGAACGGAATGTTTAAGCAAAAAAAAAAAAATATTTTCAGAGGAATCATTTCATAATCTTATATGTTCTTTACAGCTGAGTTTTGTTTCTTTTTTTTTCATATTCCATCAGATATTAGGAGAATGTGTTTCTGTGTGTCTCTTCATGTGTGAAAACATTAAAATATTAATATTTTCATAAAAGAACTTTCATCAAATGGATTTTGCATGAATTAATCATATAAGTGTTTTTCGCGATCTTCTTGCACAAACATTTCGGCTTCATACAAAATATTATTCATATTCTATAACACAAGATTTTCCAATTTCATTTTTGAATTATTCATAATGCTCGAAAAATTTCCTAATGAATAATAAAACAGGAACTTCAAAATATGTGCCTTCTCAACGAACTTTTGAGCAATGATTTTGAACGAACCCTCATGGTGTCACTAACGTGGAGTCAATATTTTCGTTCGATGAACGTTTATTCTCCTGACTATGAGAGTAGATTTCTGGAAATTGCAAGTTTCGGGGAACGACTCTATGAACTATTCATTCAAAATCACGCCACAGGTTTTATTTTTTCATTTAGCCCCACAAATTCAGCTGAGCGACATGTTGCAAAATCTTAGAGTTTGAAACTTAGGATCATCTCACGTTTGTGTGTGACGTTAGTGCGCAGTTGTAAAGATCTAGTAAGTTTATGTGCTTTCGAGTTTTGTGAAGATCTGTCTACAATTATCAATACAGGGTGATTCACTATGAAGTAATTGCAAAGCTCATAACTGTTGATATGAGAGTATTAGAATGGTCAAACGTTTTCCATTCATTCTCAAGTCTTTACTGAGATGAGAGTTGAGGGTCAGCTTTTGAGAAATTGATAAGGAAAGTAACATTTTTTGAAGTAATAATGTTTTTTCATATATGGAAGAAAATTTAACCACTAGATAACAATTTTGTTTTAAGAATAAACCATCTAAATAAATGGTCCCAGATATTTTGATTGGGATGATCGCTTCTGAAAAGGGATAGTCGACTTTAAAGTTTCTATCAACCTCACATAAAAAAAAAAATTCTGAGGCATTGTCGTAATGAAAAGATGTTGTTTCAGAATCCATACAATCAACTGTTTCGAACTCTCCTGCAAGCCCAACACTTCATATTTATTTTACAATCATTTTCCTGTTATCCAGTTGAAATCATCATCAAAGATTTTCAAACCGATAGCAATTGTGCTTTCGTCAGTGGAAATAATGTCAAGATCATCTGTTCATGAGAATTTTTCCATGTCTATGGAAAATTCAAAGACGATCGATCATCTCCTCTCAGGAGCAAATGCATCTGGGACCATTTGTCTCCTTTTGAATCCGAAAAAATTGTTATCTAGCTGTTTCTTTTTTGGAGATATAGAAAAAAACCTCTTTTCTGTCAAAAATTTGATTTTTGTCATGAATTTCTCGAAAGATGAAGGTCATCTCTCAGAAAAATTTTGAGATGACATGGAATATCATACGAACTCTAGGGTTCTCCTATCAAAAGTTACAAGTCACGGAAACATTTGATATTTCTTCATATACAGGCGAGCACCAAGCAACGTCATGATATCTACCCTCAAATGCTGATCCCCTAAAAAGGAGACGTTGAAGCCAGACTCGTACCGATCGAGATTGAGGATTGTTGATTGCATGGCTACCCAAGAATGAGTACATAAAGACCCCGATTACAGCGATCCCAAGAGCTACCAGTCTCAAACAGTGTGATTGATTGAGTGTAAGCGTAATCAATTATATGACTTTACGAGCTGGCGAGATCCGATCTGAAAATAACCCGAATCAATTACCCTTCTTTCCTCGGTTTGGTGGTACGATCAATCAGTCATTCCTGTTTTCGATAGTTGCTAAAGTTCGCCGATAGACCAACTCCCTAATGATATGTTAATGGATAATACATTAGATTTGAAGGGGGACGGGAATTGAATCGGATGACGAGGAGAGAATGGAGTGTGAAAAATGAATTCTGGAGAGTATTAATTTTCCTGTACTGGTATCGGCGAAAAACAACTTGAGATCTTGTGAGAACTATTCGAGAACATGAAGGGTGAACAGAATGTGAATTCTTTTTGTCTTACAATACTGTCAGACTGAATCCATAAATATCAGTGCCTTGTCCTGAATAAATTTATTTGTTTCTCAAAATCCTCAGTTTCTTGAAAATTTCGCGAGCATAACCGATAGTTATATTTCGGTATACAGTGTGGTCTCACGAAAAATTAACACCTCGATTTTCCTGCTTTGAAATGACAATTTGGGAAATTCATATAATTAAATATGAATATAGAAGATGTTTTCAGTGGAAAAACTTTTTTTCACACGTGGTAGAACTCATCGAAGTAGATCATTTATTTCAAAGTATATTGTTGCTCTTAAAAAATATTCAATATGAGAAAAGTTAAAGAAATCTTTGGCATCTATACTTTTATACTACTCTGAACTGTCTTTGTCTATTAGATAATAATGACCTGTTATGAATCAGCGCGATGAGACATAGGTATGGGTTTTTAGAATGTTCCGCAGCAAATCATCTATTCGCAAATTTGTATTATTCGATATCTTTCAACTTTTATCAGGCGATTTTGTTGAAAGAATTTCCAAGTAGGTACCTATAAGTAAGTGGAGAAATATTGCTGTTTCAAAAGGCAGTGTAATGAGAAAATAAGTAAGTTAACAACACAAACTCACTGATTAAACTTATTCAACTTGTTTCTCAGAAATGAGTCTGAAGATTCGCGGAAATTTCGTGAAATTTGGACTCCAGCGGATCGATAATTTATAGAGATGTAGACTCAATATGTTCAGGTCAGTACATAATGAAAACTGTGAAAATAGCAGAACTTGATTGAATAATTCACTTCTCTTCTCCCATGCTTTCGAGATTTTATTATCATTTCCCCACGGGAACTAAAATATCTAAAATATATTTTTGAAACATAAATGAATTCAAAATAGTAATCATCGAAATGAATACCACTTTCAATTCCCAGGCTCAGAGATCTTTTATCATGAGGTTGGAGAAATGATATTAGATTTTGTCACAGAGATGAGCGATATGCCGGTTTCGGCCTTGTATGGTCTCATCAGTATCACATACATTTCAGAGACAAAATCTTCATAAAAAACTTCGATATTTAAAGCAATCGGGTGTGATGTACTGGGCAAAAATTACACAGCAGTGACATCCAATTGCGTCAAACTGAAGTTTCATATCTCAAATGACATGCGAAAAAAGAACTCTGTACATCCTCTTTCACTCAATGAGATTTTAGCAGTAGTCCTAAATCAGGGCCCTCATGCAGGTTTCTACGAGTGATGGAAACGCCCAATTCTTTTCGCGACCGTGAAGCCAAGTGTTTTTGCCCATAAGCAACTCAATATTCCTCGTCAGATTTTAAAGGCTGCTTCTTTTCCCTCTTGCACAATTTCTTCCGGTGTTCCCTGCATTTCTATAAATCACTGATTTAGGAACTGATTGGTTATTATTTAAGTGAACCTACTCGATAAAACTGCTCATCAATTCTGAATTAAAACGCAACCAGGGATCTAATAGTTGTGAAAAATAAATAAAGATTTTTGGCATTGTCCACTGACAGCATTATGTTACATTACTACCGAAGAATATAGAGTTAGAAAGATAGGAAACGCCCTTATATTTGTTGTACTAAAATCCGACGACGATTTTTGGCTAGTTTCCTACTTTTGACACCTAGGGGGCGCTGAAAACATTATTTAGTACAGAAAACTATTTTAATAAGCGCGAAATTCGAATAATTCTTCTCATAAATTTCCACTAAATTGAGTATTCTTTGTCGAGCTATTAAAGAAACATCCTGATCGACAAAACAAAAGCAGGGCCTCGCTTTTTGATCGGGATGATATTTTCCATCTTCACATTGTTTTGAATCAAATGAAATACGTCTCTGGATTATTTATATTTTTATTTGAAAATCAACTACAATACAATAGTTGAAATTGAGAATTTGTCGAAAATTTGTTCACATATTAGAGAATTATTATAACAATTTCAAGAACTCATTCAGACTGTGGACTCTCGATAAAAATGGACTCGATTCATACATATCTTACCCAGCGTATTTTCACCTGAATGAGTCTAGAGGGTCTATTACATGGGTCGAACTGCTGGAAGGGTCGTCAAGAGAACCTCCACCTCTATAAGTCGTTCTTGTGACCACCATTGCCTCTATGAGTAGAACTTTTTGGTCAAATGGATGAGACAGAAGAAGATTCGATTCCCAAACAAATCACCACACGTGATGAATATCATACGATTTTTCGACCTCTAAAGACATGTTTCCAGTGCTCAGACGCTCGTTTCCCATTGATGATGATTTCGTGTTTACCTGAGTTTTTCTCTCAATGAAGTGAAGTCTCACTTGAATAAGATTCGAGTTTGGTGAGCCGAACAATAGATAAGTCGAACAAGACCTGTAGGTCAGCAAAGCAAGAGTTGCGTTATCCAAAACAATATATTTTTTCCCCGAAAACTCTATACATTTGACAGCACTGAAAATAAAAAGCAATGAACAAGACAGTTACATAATACGAGTTTCAATTCCATTTTCTTTGGTAATGAAAGAATGCACATTCTGCAAAAATATTTTTTCAAGTATTTCTTTCAAAATTGACAATAGCCTACTTATAATCTTCATATAATCTTTGCCAAACGGACCCTAATTATATATTTTAACCATAACCCGCTTACTTTTGAAACTATAGATGTCGCTCACATCTTTATACTCTATAATCTTTGATTACTACAGTAACAATCTGTACCTACTCACCGACACCGGTCTGAACCGCCTTTCGAACCCAATTATGTTTAAAAATTAATACTATCAAAAAAAGAATTTTGCATTAATTTGTAGACATTTGAAGAAAAAGCAGCATAATTTATTTGGCGGAAAAGTTACTTTTCATGACGTGCTCGTGTTTAATAGAGAGCAAGTCATGAAAAGTAGCGACTGCAGTGATGTGAGCTACATCTGTAGTTTCAAAAGTAAGCGGGTTATGGTTGAAATATTTAATTAGGGTCCATTTGGCAAAGATTATATGTAGGCTATTGTCAATTTTGAAAGAAATACTTGAATAAATATTTTTGCTGAATGTGCATTCTTTCATTACCAAAGAGAATGGAAATGTAAGTTTTGAAACTCGTATTATGTAACTGTCTTGTTCATTGCTTTTCATTTTCAGTGTTGTCAAATGGATAAAGTTTTCGGGGCAAAAATATATTGTTCTGGATAACGCAACTCTTGCTTTGCTGACCTACATATTTTGTTGTACACATATTTTTCTTTCACTGTTGTTCAAACATGCTGTAATTAATATAAAGTGGACTCTCGTTAAGTCAAACTGCTAGGGACCATGTAAAATAATATACTACTTCTTAAAGAGATGATGAAATGATGAACTTTTCTACGTTGCAATATTTTCAGTCGTCCTGTGCATTGAATCTTTCGCCTGCTGCTCACTCAATCGAAACTCTCCTCCAGAAACATTCAACACAATTCAATACCAACTTCGCCGTCCGCTCGCCCGAACTAAAGACGATAAAAACCCCTTTCTCCGTTCCTTACAGCTTTCTGAGCTTTCCGCACGATGTATGTGGGAGCTGCAATCAGAAAAACAATGAAATGAAATTACAATTTTCCATCTCTCGTTCGGTTAACGAATCGAATTCAATATCGGACAGGATGGGATAAGAGTCCGGCAGGGCTGGGGGACAGGGAACGACGTGGCTTATTCGATTTGGCCTTTTTCGCGAAATGTCCAGGAAGTCTACGAAATGATATATGACGGGGAGAGGAAGAGACCGAACTTCGGTATTTGCAGCTGCGGGTTTCTATCAATTCGGGGGAATTCCATATTTTTCGGGGAGACGGTTTTTCACGCCCCTTTTGTGCCGATCAGCATTCTGAATATGGATGAGCGTTTGGGGTGACGTGATAAATGCCGATGGCGCCTCGTGGCCTTACACAATTATCATGTCCTATATGTTCTATCTTCAAATAATAATATGAAAAATCCTAGAGGTTTTGCAACTCAACTAATATGAATCAGACAGCAGCAGTACATGAAGATAGCCTTATTTGTGACCTTGAGGTAGAAAATACACCACTAAAGAATCCTTCTTTGCTGCTTGGCTGGTACTCCAAAGTCACCGATTTCATCCAGACAATACGCTTTTGTTAACAGGTCATCCGCCAATTCAATACGAAACCTAATACGTATGTATTCAATTGTCAACTGAAAGAAGAAATGACAAGAGCTGAGGCTGAATGTTCCAAACTCAGAAACAAATCAAAAAATAGATAGAGTAACGTAGTAATAAATTTGGAAACTTTGCACCAAACGATATTATTTCTTGCAATCGTTGAGAGAAGCATTTGAATTCATAAAAAAAAATTGAACCGCCCAAAATCAGTGTTCTCGAACCTGTAGGTGGTGAACTCCTAGGGAGTCATTAGATTAGGCCCTCGCTACCTCAAAAATGATGAATTCTCATCTTTATGATACAACATACTAGGAAAAAACATTTTTCAGTGGACTGATTTTCAATCTGAACCATCCTAGAATTCACCGGAATAATAATAAAATTTAATCAAATTCGGTCCATATCTTTAGAAGAAGTTCACTAATATTCATACAGAAGAATAATTTATTAGGATAAGTGATGTCACGCATTATAAAATTACTTGTCTTCATATTATACTTATACTAGCTGACCCAGCAGACTTCGTACTGCCTCATTCGATAAAAGTTTAAAAACAGTTTCCTCTTTACGACTTAAATAAAGAGAATTCTCTTGATGTATGAATAACAATGTACATACCTATTTCAATTAAATTAAATTTTTTGTATATTTTTTTTTTGTATTCCACCTAATATATTTCCTTCTTAAAAAAACACTATTTAGTACAACTTTGTTCATCTCTAAGGCGGAACAAAGTTCACCGGGTCAGCTACCTTATCTAATTGCCAATTTGGTGACATTCTAGATGTGTTTAATTTTCGAAGATTCACTTTCTTTTGCTCCTTTACTTGTGTTAATTGTTAATTTGATGATATCACATTTTTTCCGAGGGAACAATAAAGTATATTATTCTCTGAGTGAGTTTCTTTTAGATGATATTATGGATATACTGTGAATTTGATTTTTGTATATTTGACGTATATAACCACTTGTGTTATAGCATGAATAAATTGCTTCCACGACCAGATCCCCTATGCTCTTAATTTTCTGGGATAGGAAATAATTCTAAACACTCCTTGGCCAACATTATGCCATAATAGTTTATTATAATATTAACGTTGCTTTTTTATTTATCGATTGAGAAAGTAAGAAGTCTGCCGGGTCAGCTAGTTTCACAATAGATGTCCACACAATACTGCTGCCACAATCGACGAAATCTCAGCAAATAGTTATCAGCATTTCAACGAACCATTAAACGAAATGAATAATAATTCATCGAGGTTACTTCTTAGTGGTTTTTTGGCCTGAGATGAAATAATTCAAATTTGCAGTAAGTAGACATTCAATGGATTTATCATCGTGATATTGAAGTAATATCCATCGTATGAACGGTGTGTTTCATATATTCGTTGCAATCCTCCAGTATTGCGACTCGTAGAACAATATCACGCGTTTCAAAGTTTTCACCTACAATCACAATAATTGCCACTTCGTCTATTGTAGGGGCGTTGAATTGGCGTCATGTGCTCCAACAGGTCGTTTATCTGCTCTGATCACAACCTTGTGATTGTCACTTGGCATACGTTCCAAACCAGTTTTAAACAATCGAACCAATGTATGATGTTCATGAAGTAGTTGCTGCAGATCTTGGAAAATTATTCTTCTCACATCTTCCTTAATTGATTGACGTTGATCATCCATATTGCTTATATGAAGTAAAGTTGGAGGAATTTATGATGTGTATCTTCAAGTGGTTGTAATGATCCAATTCGATGGTGAATCTGGCCTTGGATCTAAATAGCAGAAAGGGAACACAAAATAAGTGATTTACCCTGAGTTGCAGGAACGTCCATTAAATTTAATGCTGCCTCAATTCTCCATTAAATGGAGTATCCATGGCTACCGTCTATGGATATTCCGTTTAAGGGAGAATTAAGGCGGCATTAAATTTTAATGGACGTTCCTGCAACTCAGTGTTAAAATCATTAATGTTAATATTTTATTCTAGTTTGGAATGTTGGATTGAATCCACGTCCTTTAATTATATCTGCTCCAAATGAAGTTATTTGGGAACACTCATTGTATTTTTGTATGTCCGATTGAAAATGTCAATTTCTTGATTCGGACATTTAGGCAACTCAAAATACACAGTAATTGTTTATGTTTACATTGCCATCATAGATATAGATAACTATCTATTTCTATGATTATAGATATAAATAACTATCTATATCTATGATTGCCATCTAATGGCGATAATTAATTGTAGAACGGGGATTTGTTCAGAACATTTCGTTATACAATTTTCCGTAGTGTTCGGAAGAAAGACAGGTGTAATAACACAATGGACACAGATGCGTTTTATGTATTGAGATATACATCAGGTTTCACTGAAATGATGTCACAGACCTCTTGTCTACATATAAACAAGAATACAAAAATCACATTATCTTAGTTCGACCCCCTTGACCCCAAAGACTGAACAACTAAAATCCCCAGAGAAAAACAGCGACCGGTTGTTAATCCCATCGTTCGTCGAAATTAACTCAATAAATCCGACGCCGACATTCATTAGGGGCCGTAATTAACACATCTTCGACAGCGCGCTGCTCTTCCGATAACACATTACGGCTGTGGAAGCATCAAACTCGTGGTTTCTGATGATGCGATGAATACTTAGTGATCCGATACGGGCGTATCGGCGGATGTTCATAATCTCGACGCGTTGTCTCGAATTCCAACGAGAACACTAGACTATTGCATCCGACCATTACGTCGTTAAATCGTTAGGTTGCTCCTCCATATGGTGTTCGATTTCCGACTGTATCCGGTTACCGCGTATTTCGAAAATGAGGTCTAGACTGCATAACGACTTGCATCGAACGGGCGTGGGTGCATTATGGGGCGGTTATTCTCTAACGCCCATCTTTGCTATCGAACTCGGGACGTAGATAAGCTGGGGCAATCGACACTTTTCACCTCATCGAGAAATAAGGTGGGAGATGGCTGAAAGTTGGTGAAAAATGATTTTTTTTTTATGATACAGACTCGTTTGGAGGAATACCATACTGTTAAATAATGCGCAGAACACCCTTATGAACGGGATAATTCAGCATTTATTAATCACAATACAAAACCACGATGAATACAGTTGGGAAATAGACAAGATTTAATTATTCATAGAAGGAAAGAAATAACAAAGAATGTCGAAACATGACTCACAAAAGTCAATAACAATGGAACATAACAGAAAATGTCCACTATTTGCCACTAAGCGAGCTCTGGTGCTGTTGAAAATTGAGCATTGCACCCCTCGTCTGCAGTTACGCCTATGGTTACATCGCAGCGCCACGCAAACTCCACTCCGTACAGCTCTATGGTCAGCTGATTGACTGCTCGCATCAAATTAGCCTCCTCTATGTATTAATCAGCTGACAGATTAACTCATGTTCATTAATTGAATCAATTAATCGTCTTCTTTTGTAATCCAGCTTTGCCTGTGAAAAGACATGCTCTTGTGCAAATCTTGTAAATTGGATGTTTCAGAAAGTCACCTCGCTAAATAATTGCTCATCTCCTTCATTTCTTGGAGTAACTGATCATCATAAGGCGAGTAAATCCTTAATTGTGGCATATTTCATTTTATTTTCCAACGAAAAGATTGCAGGACTAGTTTGTTGATTCGTGCGGCACAGCAGATGCCGATTTCTTCAATTTATCCTTCATACAGGACGTTCCGAAAATCTTTGAAATTGAAATCGGTAAATTATACCGTTACCTCTCTCGAATTCCAACGAGAACACTAGACTATTGCATCCGACCATTACGTCGTTAAATCGTTAGGTTGCTCCTCCATATGGTGTTCGATTTCCGACTGTATCCGGTTACAGCGTATTTCGAAAATGAGGTCTAGACTGCATAACGACGTGCATCGAACGGGCGTGGGTGCATTATGGGGCGGTTATTCTCTAACGCCCATCTTCGCTATCGAACTCAGGACGTAGATAAGCTGGGGGAATCGACACTTTTCACCTCATCGATAGATGAGGTGGGAGATGGCTGAAAGTTGGGAAATGATTTTTTTATGATACAGGCTCGTCTGGAGGAATACCATACTGTTAACCAATTCGCGGAACACCCTTATGAACGAAATAATTCAGGATTTATTCATCACAATACAAAACCACGATGAATACAGTTGGGAAATAGACAATATTTAATTATTCATAAAAGGAAAGAAGTAACAAAGAATGTCAAAACATGACTCAGAAAAGTCAATAATAATGGAACATAACAGAAAATTTCCACTATTTGCCACTAAGCGAGCTCTGGTGCTGTTAAAAATTGAGCATTGTACCCCTCTTCCCCAGCGACGCCTATGGTTACATCGCAGCGCCATGCCCACTCCACTCCGTACTATGCTCCGCTCTATGGTCAGCTGATTGACTGCTCGCATCAAATTAGCCTCCTCTATGTATTAATCAGCTGACAGATTAACTCAGATTCATTAATTGAATCAATGAATCGTCTTCTTTTGTAATCGAGTTTTGCCTGTGAATAGACATGCTCTTGTGCAAATTTTGTAAATTGGATGTTTCAAAAAGTCACCTCGCTAAATAATTGCTCATCTCGTTCATTTCTTGGAGTAACTAATCATCATAAGGCGAGTGAATCCTTAATTGTGGCATATTTCATTTTATTTTCCAACGAAAAGATTGCAGGACTAGTTTTTTGATTCCTGCGGCACAGCAGATGCCGATTTCTTCAATTTATCCTTTATACAGGACGTTCAGAAAATCCTTGAAATTGAAATCGGTAAATTATACCGTTACCTCTCTCGAATTCCAACGAGAACACTAGACTATTGCATCCGACCATTACGTCGTTAAATCGTTAGGTTGCTCCTCCATATGGTGTTCGATTTCCGACTGTATCCGGTTACCGCGTATTTCGAAAATGAGGTCTAGACTGCATAACGACTTGCATGGAACGGGCGTGGGTGCATTATGGGGCGGTTATTCTCTAACGCCCATCTTTGCTATCGAACTCGGGACGTAGATAAGCTGGGGAATCGACACTTTTCACCTCATCAATAGATGAGGTGGGAGATGGCTGAAAGTTGGTGAAAAATGATTTTTTTTATGATACAGACTCGTCTGGGGGAATACCATACTGTTAACCAATGCACAGAACACCCTTATGAACGGGATAATTCAGGATTTATTCATCGCAATACAAAACCACGATGAATGCAGTTGGGAAATAGACAAAATTTAATTATTCATAGAAGGAAAGAAGTAACAAAGAATGTTAAAACATGTCTCCGAAAAGTCAATAACAATGGAACATAACAGAAAATTTCCACTATTTGCCACTAAGCGAGCTCTGGTGCTGTTAAATATTGAGTATTGCACCCCTCATCCGCATAACTACGCCTATGGGTTACATCGCAGCGCCATGCCCACTCCACTCCGTACTATGATCCGCTCTATGGTCAGCTGATTGACTGCTCGCATTAAATTAGCCTCCTTTATGTATTAATCAGCTGACAGATTAACTGATGTTCATTAATTGAATCAATTAATCGTCTTCTTTTGTAATCCAGCTTTGCCTGTGAATAGACATGCTCTTGTGCAAATCTTGTAAATTGGATGTTTCGGAAAGTCACCTCGCTAAATAATTGCTCGTCTCGTTCATTTCTTGGAGTAACTAATCATCATGAGGTGAGTGAAGCATTAATTGTGGCACATTTCACTTTATTTTCCAACGAAAAGACTGCAGGACTAGTTTTTTGATTCGTGCGGCACAGCAGATGCCGATTTCTTCAATGTATCCTTTATACAGGGCGTTCCGAAAATCTTTGAAATTGAAATCGGTAAATTATACCGTTATCTCTCACGAATTCCAACGAGAACACTAGACTATTGCGTCGACCATTACGTCGTTAAATCGTTAGGTTGCTCCTCCATATGGTGTTCGATTTCCGACTGTATCCGGTTACCGCGTATTTCGAAAATGAGGTCTAGACTGCATAACGACGTGCATCGAACGGGCGTGGGTGCATTATGGGGCGGTTATTCTCTAACGCCCATCTTTGCTATCGAACTCGGGACGTAGATAAGCTGGGGGAATCGACACTTTTCACCTCATCGATAGATGAGGTGGGAGATGGCTGGAAAATGATTTTTTTATGATACAGACTGGTCTGAAGGAATACCTCACTGTTAACCAATTCGCAGAACACCCTTATGAACGGGATAATTCAGGATTTATTCATCACAATACAAAACCACGATGAATACAGTTGGGAAATAGACAAGATTTAATTATTCATTGAAGGAAAGAAGTAACAAAGAATGTCAAAACATGACTCAGAAAAGTCGATAACAATGGAACATTACAGAAAATTTCCACTATTTGCCACTAAGCGAGCTCTGGTGCTTTTAAAAATTGAGCATTGCACCCCTCATTCACATAACTACGCCTATGGTTACATCGCAGCGCCATGCCCACTACACTCCGTACAGCTCTATGGTCAGCTGATTGACTGCTCGCATCAAGTTAGCCTCCTCTATGTATTAATCAGCTGACAGATTAACTCATGTTCGTTAATTGAATCAATTAATCGTCTTCTTTTGTAATCCAGCTTTGCCTGTGAATAGACATGCTCCTGTGCAAATTTTTTAAATTGGATGTTTCAAAAAGTCATCCCGCTTGATAATTGCTCATCTCGTTCATTTCTTGGAAACTAATCATCATAAGGCGAGTGAATTATTAATTGTGGCATATTTAATTTTATTTTCCAACGAAAAGATTGCAGGACTAGTTTTTTGATTCGTGCGGCACAGCAGATGCCGATTTCTTCAATTTATCCTCTATAAAGGGCGTTCCGAAAATCTTTGAAATTGAAATCGGTAAATTATACCGTTACCTCTCTCGAATTCCAACGAGAACACTAGACTATTGCATCCGACCATTACGTCGTTAAATCGTTAGGTTGCTCCTCCATATGGTGTTCGATTTCCGACTGTATCCGGTTACCGCGTATTTCGAAAATGAGGTCTAGACTGCATAACGACGTGCATCGAACGGGAGTGGGTGCATTATGGGGCGGTTATTCTCTAACGCCCATCTTTGCTATCGAACTCGGGACGTAGATAAGCTGGGGGAATCGACACTTTTCACCTCATCAATAGATGAGGTGAGAGATGGCTGGAAGTTGGGAAAAATGATTTTTTTATGATACAGACTCGTCTGGAGGAATACCATGCTATTAACCAATGCGCAGAACACCTTTATAAACGGACTAATTGAGGATTTATTCATCACACTACAAAACCACGATGAATACAGTTGGGAAATAGAAAAGATTTGATTATTCATAGAAGGAAAAAAGTAACAGAGAATGTCAAAACATGACTCAGAACGTCAATAACAATGAAATATAACAGAAAATTTCCAATATTTGCCAATAATCGAGCTCTGGTGCTGTTGAAAATTGAGCATTGCACCCCTCAGACCTCATCCGCAGCTACGCCTATGGATACATCGCAGCGCCACGCCCAATCTACTTTGTACAGCTCTATGGTCAGCTGATTGACTGCTTGCATCAAATTAGCCTCCTCTATGTATTGATCAGCTGACAGATTAACTCATGTTCATTAATTAAATCAATTATTCGTCTTCTTTTGTAATCCAGCTTTGCCTGTGAATAGACATGCTCTTGTGCAAATCTAGTAAATTGGATGTTTCAAAAAGTCACCTCGCTAAATAATTGCTCATCTCATTCATTTCTTGGAGTAACTAATCATCATAAGGCGAGTGAATCCTTAATTGTGGCATATTTCATTTTATTTTCCAACGAAAAGATTGCAGGACTAGTTTTTTGATTCGTGCGGCACAGCAGATGCCGATTTCTTCAATTTATCCTTCCGTTCCGAAAATCTTTGAAATTGAAATCGGTAAATTATACCGTTACCTCTCCCGAATTCCAACGAGAACACTAAACTATTCCATCCGACCATCACTTCGTTAAATCGTTAGGTTGCTCCTCCATATGGTGTTCGATTTCCGACTGTATCCGGTTACCGCGTATTTCGAAAATGAGGTCTAGACTGCATAACGAATTGCATCGAAAGGGCGTGGGTGCATTATGGGGCGGTTATTCTCTAACGCCCATCTTTGCTATCGAACTCGGGACGTAGATAAGCTGGGGGAATCGACACTTTTCTCCTCATCAATAGATGAGGTGGGAGATGGCTGAAAGTTGGGAAAATGATTTTTTTATGATACAGACTCGTCTGGAGGAATACATTACTGTTAACCAATGCACAGAACACCCTCATAAACGGAATAATTCAGGATTCATTTGTCTTAATGCAAAACCACGATGAAGTTGGGAAATAGACAAGATGTAATCATTCATGAAAGAAATAAAACAAAGAATTCCAAAACATGATTCAGAATAGTATATTAAGTATCTCGAACGTTAAGGACTATCGTTCTCACACAATAGTTTGGAGGAGGAGCGCAGCGACGTTTTTTGCACGATAGACACAATTTTTACTCAATAATAATAAAATAAAAATAACAAAATAATTATCTGACAAATTTATTTATTCGTGGCTTTATCAATGCTGTGTTGGAATATAATGTGAGGCGTTGTTTTGGTGATGAAAACTTAATAGATTGTCAAAGTGGCAATAATCAATTGAATTTACTAGCGTTGAAAAATAAGCGATATAGAATCTTCGGAAGATAATGAAATTCAAACAGCCTGCTGTTCTCCAGTTATTCCTGAAAAATCTAAAATCCGCTACGAGAGTACATACAATACTTTCAAGGAATGGATTCAGACTAAAGGCAGCCAAATCATTGAAAAAGTGTTACTGGCCTATTTTGTCCGAAGAATAGGAAAGCTGAGATCGCCTGAAAGTCTTTGGGCGGAATATTCAATGCTGTAGAGCATAATATTTTCGAACGACGGTATTGACATATCGTCGGCGACACCGCAAAACCAAGTAACTGCAATTAAATTATCCAAGTGATTGGATAATTATAACCTATTCAATCGAATTCATCAATCCACAACTATTAAGTTTTTAGTGCCTCCTGAAAATTTCAGTTTTTGCAGTTACTTGGTTTTGCGGTGTCGCCGACGATATCCAAGTTTGCAACGCTCACAGCATTCTTCAAATGAAAATCTATTGGTTACAAACCCGAATATCTGCTGTTTTCACCAGATGATATGTTTTTAGTTATTGAGGTGTGCTTTTATTAATATTATAGTGCTTCATAAACTATTTATGCCTTTTCAGGTGGGTATGATATTAGGTATATCAGGGGCGAGTAGAAGAGAAGAGTTGTACAACATGAGCGTCAGGGACACAGAAGATCGGGAATCATTTTTAATCGTGGAAATTCCCAACACAAAAACCAACATTCAGGGAACATTCACAGTCACCGATCGAGATAATGATATCAATTACCTGGAAATATATAAAAAAATTTCCGTCTGCGTCCACAAAATGCGAAGAGCGAGCATTTATTCTTGAGATATTAAAACGGAAAATGTAGTAATCAAGTAATAGGCAAAGGGACAATTGGAAGTTGGCCGTCAAAAATTGCAACCTTTTTGAATTTAGAAAATCCAAATGACTATACTGGCCACTCTTTTAGACGCACTTCGGCCACATTTTTAGCTAATAGGGAGTAGAACATGAAATGTTGAATTCAGCAGAAGTTTCTGTGAATTCGGCTACTACTCTATCCAGTGGTATTTCTATCCAGTGGTATTCAGCAAAAATTGTACTTTCACTTTCAATATTGAATTACCTTAATTCAAATTGTTTGTGTTATTTCATTATTTCAAAGAATATTCAGTCATTTTCACTCATCGTTCGCTGAACCGTAAGTGATTCACTTACCTTAGCAACCAGTAAATAGATGATTTTTATATTTGTAGTGTTACTGTATTTAGCTTCATGGCGGGTGATTTATTCATTTTATGTTTGTGAATGATGTCAATAAATATTTTTACACTACCATCTCCTCCTCAATTATCTGGATACAGTCCTAAACAGAATTTTACCAAATCAAAACAACCCCGATTTTGAACATGTTGCCTTTTTCGCAATATATAATTATGTAAGTTATTTCAATTGTTCCAGTTATAACCCTAAACTAGACTCTCTGTAAGAAAAACTTAACACTAAGTGCTACAAGCCTTACCCATCTGCAGTAGGCATCTTCAGAGGATTTTTTATCTTAGATTGTAACTCGTTCGCTCTGATCACATGATCTGATGTATATTTGTATCAGCGCCTCCTGAAGTATTAGCTTGTTTCTGGAGGATGTTGTTTCGAGTTTCAAGCTTCAAACGCAGATCACCTGAATGGGCATTGAGATTTGGGAGGAATCAAGTTTGACTCCGAGATTTCAAGGCTTGAATTTATGTTTTAAGGAAGAAGAACTAAAAGTAATACTCAATATTGAAAATTTTTGATAATTGTTTAGTAAAATCGTGAAACCATGGTTTTATTATCATTATGGTAAGAACGCCCCTTTAATGAATACTTTTTCAGAATTTCCAAACCTGCTGAATCATCAGTATGAATTAATTTGAAGTTGCAAAATCACCAACATAAATCAAAAAGGACAGGTGCTAAAACTGCATCTTATGGAAGACCATTGTTGAAAACTTCGAAATACCTACTATAATTATCCACAAAAAAAACGAAACCTTTTTACATTCTATATGATTATAAAGTTGATAAATCAAACCATCTTTCTATACAGTGTCGTATGAAACTACCATGCATGACATAATTGAACAACTTGTTCTGTGCATGTGCTGAACTTGTTGTTCAACGTTTGTTGCTTCATTTTATTGTTTTTCTTACAATGAGAGGAGCAACAGCTCAAGTTGAAACATTCTCTCCTGCTTGGTATCAACATATAACGTGACTGGGGAGAACTGTTACAGGAGGCTGATCGAGCACTTACATCTCGATTAATTTCACACAATTGTTTGGTCAATTTGACCTCCACGAATTTCCCTATTGAAAGCCTCCAGACTTTGAACGTTGATTTGATTTCTCCCGAATGAATCAAGTGCCGTGGAACGACAATTAACCCAGCAGGAGTTCCCCCCCTTATCTCTGCCTCGACTTCCTGATTTATGGGGGAAGGGATCGGAACTCAGAGTTTGTTTTATACTTTTCACACTGAGAAATAAGTCTAGGGCAGGTTTAAATTACGATTAGCCAGTTCAGCTCTGGGGAAAAGAGTGAGATTCCACTGATTGCCCCAACTTCGGATCCTGACTTCAACTTCTCGTTCTTTCTCAGTTTAGTTCAGTTTTGTTCTCATCCCTGGGAGATTATTTATTTCTCGGGATCGCCGTAGACTCTGTAGGCGTCTTAACTTTTGCACTCCGAAGTGGATTTGTTGCTCCGGGCCATCAGATGTTTCCAAAGGCGAGTTTTAGTTTCTTGCTATCAGGGCAGCGGACTGCGCCTTCTATTTTCTTTTTGTCCGGTTGTTGTGTTGAAGGTTCAAATTTGATTTTGTGACGAAGGGGATGGATGCGACAAAGTTATAGTGGAAATTTAACGAGGAAAGTTACATAATTTCCAGTGGAACTGAGAAGGTACGAACTCGTTATGGAAGTATCCGGCTAGACGGGATGAAATTTTTATGTAATCTCTATCAAAACTGAACGAGGAGAATTGGATACTTCGTTCTGAACCCTGAGGTGGATGGAAGGAGAATAGGCGGATTTGGGGATTTTTCAAATGCAGAACTGTATTAGAAGTTCCTCCCATCAGTCTATGCTAATGGTTTTTACTTGCGATAACGAACCACAGAGAGATAATGAACTATGCGGCAATTGGGGAAAATTTGGAGAGAACTTTTTTTGCGCTTTGATTGTAATATTGTACGAGAGATTGAAGACCAAAGTCAAAGAAAAACTAGAGTTTTGCCGATGTTTCTTTCTTTCTAATAATTTAATTATAACTTACTAGCTGACCCGGCAGACTTCGTTCTGCCTCAATCGATAAAATATTAAAAAAAGTCCCTCTTTACCTCTTAAATAAAGAGAATTTTTTTTTATGTATGAATAACAATATTTAAATGCAATAAAATTTTTCGTATATTTTGTACTTTTTTGTATTCCACCTAATATATTTCCTTTTTAAAAAAAACCAATGGTTAGTACAACTTCATTCATCTTTAAGGCAAAATAAAGTTCGCCGGGTCAGCTCCTTATCTAATTGCCAATTGGTCCCACCACCAGATCCCCTTCGCTCTTTAGTTCCTGGGATAGGAAATGATTCTAAACACTTGTTGGCTAACATTATACCATAATAGTTTATTATAATATTAACGTTGCTTTTTTATTTATCGATTGAGGAAGTAAGAAGTCTGCCGGGTCAGCTAGTTTCACAATACATGTCCACACAATACTGCTGCAACAATCGACGATATCCTAGCAAATAGTTATCAGTATTTTAACGAAGCATTAAGCGAAATTAATAATACTTCATCGAGCTCACTTTCTTGGTAGTTTCTCAGCCTAAAATCAAAAAATTCAAATTTGTATTAAGTAGACATTTTGAATTTAAATGAGAGTATTCATCATTCAATGGATTTATCATCTTGATATTGAAGTAATGTCCATCATCACCTCTCCGAAAACATAAGCGGGTAAGAACAATATCACTTACAATCACAATTGCCACTTCGTCTATTGTAGGGGCGTTGAATTGGCGTCATGTTCTCCAACAGGTCGTTTATCTGCTCTATTCACAACCTTGTGATTGTCACTTGGCATACGTTCCAAAGTTGTTTTAAACAATCTAACCAATGCATGATGTTCATGAAAAAGTTGCTGCAGATCTTAAAGAATTCTTCTTCTCACATCTGCATTAATTGATTGACGTTGATCATCCATACTGCCTATATGAAGTTGATTTATAGGAATTTATGATATGTATCTTCAAGCGGTTGTATTGACCCAATTCGATGGTGAATCTGGCCTTCGATCTAAATAGCAGAAAAGGAAGACCAAATAAGTGATTTGAAATCATTATTGTTAATATTATATTCTTACCAGGAATGCTGGATTGAATCCACGTCCTTTCATTATAGCTGCTCCAAATGAAGTCATTTGGAAACACCCATTGTGTTTTTGTGTGTTCGATAGAAAATGTCAATGTCTTGATTCGGACGTTCAGGCAACTCAAAATACACAGTAATTGTTCACATAGATAAATATCTATATCTAACTGGCTCGTTGGTCTAGGGTCTAGGGTATGATTGCCATCTAATCACGATCTAATGGCGATAATTAATTCTAGAATGGAGATTTGTTCAGAATATTTCGTTATGAAATTTTCCGTAGTTGTAGTAACACATGGACACAGATGCATTAATATTATTTGAAAATGTACCTTAGCGACACCTATTGGCGTTATTCGCAAGAACGGAAATTATTTCCTATTTTTTTCCATAACAAACAGTTCAGTTATAAATGGTGTAACCAACAATTATGTTTCATGAGCCTATAAAAAAATTTAAAACCGGGAACTCGTCAACGCCTTCTAAAAGCTGTTTCTTGTCGATTTCGACAAAAATTTATACCACCTACCCCTCCTTTTTTTCGTAGAGAATCATGTCTCGAAGTCGTTCGCATTTATTTACTGACACGCTGTTTATCTGAAAAATGAGGTTTTATTATAAAAATTCGATACTTAGTCCAGATTTTCATCAAATAATTGCTCACTTGATCGAATTGTAAGGTTTTAACTAAAATTATTGTGTGAACATCAAGGCGTACTTCAATTTAAAAAAAATCGTGAAATATTTAGTAGGTGTAGAGGTCTTAGGTGTAGAACTTATTCTCACAGGATTTTCTCTCAAAAATCCAACTAATTTATAGCAAAGATTGCCTCAACACAGATATGAGAATCTCCAAGATAAACACGTCACCTTGCTAACATCTCTTATCGATCAAACATAAGCCCTCGAATCCACTAACCACCCTTGAATCCATTCGCCTTCTACCTCATGAGCGGAAACCATGTCAGACAACCCAATCAATAAATTCAATATCCTGTAAGTTAAAACTGATCCCGAAAACCCATAATCGTAATTTCAACATCACAAATCCTTCCAGAAAGGAGCAGTCTAGGAAAGAGCGTGAAGCGAAAAAGAATTGGCAAAGAAAATGGGGCTGCTATTTGGACTTCAAACGGTGAGTGAATCATAACATAAAAGAATTTATTTATTACATGGCGGAACTTCGTCCAGATAATCAAAGAAGAAGCCGAAAAACTCGGTCTTACAGAGGAGGAATTTTACGATAAAGTGAGGTTCAGGAAACCTCAGCCCAGATATGATGCCATCGGCTGGGAGATTAAAGCTACCGAGGACGTGCCCCAGACATCATCAGGTAGTTTTGTTCATATCTTAATAAAATTCTTTATTCGGATAATAAGTTTTTATGCAAATTTCACACTTCAAAGTTTCATTGCCTCTATTTTCTTCATTTCCTTTTAGTATTATGTATAATTATTACTAATAGACTGCTTCACTACCCCATAAGGTCCTGGTTGAATGAAATTTACTATTTCGTCGTTCCAATGCCAATGGAAAGAATGGATATAATTGAGGCTTCAGAAAAAAGCGTTTTAAAAATAGTTATTTATGATATGAGTGTTAAAAGTGACGTTTTAATTTGTGAGTGAAGAAACAAAAAACAGAATAAAATCACCTTCAACACAAATACCATACAATGTTTTTTGTACAACGGCCCTATTTTGATAATGAAATGGGAGAATTTGCAATGACAATAAACTTCAAAACATTTTAATATTTAAATAATCAGAACGTTGTTGTGAATGGCAAACGTTGCCAAGGTTATGATTACTAACAAATGAGAAAAAACGCTGTCATTCGAATTTCGTTCCTGTCCAATTCTTATCATGGGTTTTTAACTGCTTAATATGTTTGTCTAGAGTCTAATTATTAATAAAAGTGACGATTTGGTTGTTCCTCTGGATATTGAAGAGTCTGCAAGAAGAACAAATCTGTTCAGCAGTACGATATTGCATAGAACAATTTTCTGGCCTGATGTAAATTGAAAAATGTAGTGAAACTGTTTTCCTGGCATACTTAGAAAAAAATAAAAATATGAAGTTCTTCAACTTTGTGGAGCAAATTTTCAATGATAGTCAAGCGCCCTTGTTGAAAATGGGGTGGATGTTAGTAAATATATTAAGGTAATAGCATAACGGAAAAGTGAAGGACATCGTCCCAGAAAATCGAAAATTCTCACTCTTGAACAAGTTGAAATTTTAAAAAGGAGACACCAGATGAGAAATACTTGATGGTTAAGGTTGCAACTATTTTCGGATTATCTGGAGCCTGTCGGCGTGAACAATCGTGTAATTTATCAGTGGAAGACATCGAAATAACAAATGAATCATTGGTTATACAACTTCCAAATACAAAAACGAAAGTCAGTCGTTCTTTCAGTATCATTGGGAAGTATGTAGACTATTTTCATGAGTACTTTGCTCTGCGCCCTTCTGTCATCAAACATCGTCGTTTTTTCCTGAAATACATGAATAATAAATGCACTGCCAATCCAGTTGGTATTGATACATTTGGGAAAATTCCATCTATTGTCGCCGAATTCCTCAAACTTCCAGAAGCAAAGCAATATACAGGCCTCTTTTCGAAGATCCTCCGCTTCATTGCTAGCAGAATTCAGAATCAAGAGCAAATATTACGGATATAAAAAAACATGGTGGATGGAAAATTCTACGACGGTAGCCGAGGTCTATGTTGATCATTCCATTGCATATAGAAATGTCATTGCTGAAAAAATTCACCCAACCTCAACAGATTTTGGATCATCATCATCCAATATTGTACTCCCGTTTTCTACAAGTTCTGATGGTGCTGAGGATTCTAATAATGTAATGCGAAGCTCCCTAACGTCACAGGGCCTTAATGTTAGTAATTGTTTTAGTTTTACGATTAATATTAATGTTCATAAGTAATGATTGTTAAATACTGATAATAAAAATTTGTAATAGGTGAATTTCTCTCATCTGATTTCATCATAAGAAAATAGATCGCTAAAAATATTTTGAACACTAATGTTGAAAATATTTTTCTCTATTTCAGTATCGTAATGATTTCATTACAGTACTAAAAGTAGTGCTGTAATGAAACTCATTACAGCATTGTTTTCAGTTATATTTTTCGTTTTATGGTTGTCAGTACTGACCTCCGATCGAATCAAGTTTCGAATCAAATCAATTCAAATTCCGTGATCTGTCAAATTTCGTATGTCACACCAACTGCCAAGACACAATACAGAAGTCACTAATCTGAATTTTCATTTGAATTTTGAGAGTATTTCACAAAATTCACTGAAATAGAGAAAATACCGTCTAATACTCGTTGCAGAAGGCAATTCCAACACTCATGCTATCGAAAACTCGCTCATTCGTCGCTCGTTTTCGAACTTCGCATTCGTGTTGGAATAGGAGCTCATTCTGCAACTTGTTTTAGAATATACTATTAACACGCTTCCACGTGAACAATCAATTTTAACATTGTTTGCTGTCATCAAAAGTGTCACTTTTAATAGCACTTGTACAAAAATTAAATTTTCAGCAATGTCTTGAATTTTCAACACGCGTTTTTCTCAAGAATCAATTATAGACATTGATGTCTTTGGCATTGGACCGACGATATCATTCAAGAATAAAAAAAAATATTTTTTTGTCTTAACTCTCAGTTTCTGAAGCAAACTCAAAAAAATTTTAAAATGGAAGTGCTCCAACGTAAAATCTTTCAACAACTTGTTGGATTAGGTTAAGAGCAAATCAGTTTGAAAAAAACTGTTTTACCTCTTTTCAATTTATAACCAAAACCTGATGCATGAAGTAATACTAAGATCCTCATCACAGAAAATATGAATCATCATTCTACAGTACTAGTTTTTACAATCATTCTCAAGTTGAAGGACAGCATACCACAGTTCCTGGATAATATGTTTCTCAATCATTATACAGGGTCAGTCAAAAATGTGTACCGAGCTTTCTGGGAGTAAAAGTACACTGTGTCCCATTTTGGTTGAGACTGCACTGTATCTCAGCTATTATTAAAGATAGAGACATACGGTTTACACGACCCTGTATGACTTTTCGTAAAACAAACAAGAATTTTCTGACTGCTTCTCTTCCTGAAATACAGGGAGAATACGAAAATGTTCACTTCTGGAAATGGTATTATTCCTCAGGGTGTAGAGATAGAAAAACATGAAAACTGCTCAAAATAATCAGTGGTGTATTTGAAAAATTTTTTTAGAGCACTCTGGGCCCAAATTTGGTATTTTTTAAATGGAACAACCTGTAGTAGGCCATGAATAGAAGTTGATTGAACAACAAAAACATTACCGTTTTTTCTGTATTGTGATAGTCTTCCTATATTTGGAGACATAGATATGATTTCGTGTCTTGAATTCAAGAAGGCTAGTTTTCTAGAAAATGTGCCTCTTCAAATAAGACGAAATATGTTAGTTACTTAAGTCAAAATAAAAGAGTCTATTTGTTCACATGCATTTCTTATCTTTATTTTCAAAGGGTCGAAGTTATTAGAATCAGTTTGATATGCATATTTTTTTGAAACATAGATTAATTCAAAATAGTAATCATCGAAATGAATACCATTTTCAATTCCCAGGCTCAGAGATCTTTTATCATGAGGTTGGAGAAATTATATTAGATTTTGTCACTGAGATGAGAGATATACCGGTTTCGGCCTTGTTGAGCCTCATCAGTATCCCGCACATCTCAGGACAAAATCTACATAAAAAACTTCAGAATTTATAGCAATTGGTTGTGAAGTAATGAGTAAAATATTACAAAGTACTAAGGTGGTGACATCCAATTGCGTCAAAATGAAGTTTCACATCTCCAATCAAATGCAAAAAAAGAAATCTGTACTTCCTCTTTCACTGAATGAGATTTTAGCAGTGGCTCTATTCAGGGCCCGCTTGCTAGTTTCTCAAAGTGATGGAAACGCCCAATTCTTTTGATGTGGGAATTGAAAATGGTATTCATTTCGATGATTACTATTTTGAATTCATCTATGTTTCAAAAGTGTTCTCGATGTGCCTTCGTAAAGGCAAAGAATTTTCTTTTTCTTAAAAACATCAGGCTTTAGTCACAAAAAGAATTGAGCGTTTCCATCACTTTGAGAAACTAGCAAGCGGGCCCTGAATAGAGCCACTGCTAAAATCTCATTCAGTGAGTTGCATTTGATTGGAGATGTAAAACTTCATTTTGACGCAATTGGATGTCACCACCTTAGTACTTTGTAATATTTTACTCATTACTTCACAACCAATTGCTATAAATTCTGAAGTTTTTTATGTAGATTTTGTCCTGAGATGTGCGGGATACTGATGAGGCTCAACAAGGCCGAAACCGGTATATCTCTCATCTCCGTGACAAAATCTAATATAATTTCTCCAACCTCATGATAAAAGATCTCTGAGCCTGGGAATTGAAAATGGTATTCATTTCGATGATTACTATTTTGAATTCATCTATGTTTCAAAAGTGTTCTCGATGTGCCTTCGTAAAGGCAAAGAATTTTCTTTTTCTCAATTACATATTTTTTTTTCCCCTTAGAGAGTAATCCATGGGCGTTAGGTCTGGCTATATCTGATGGTTCAATTTATTTTCGAATTCTTGATCTAAAAATCTCTTCACAATAGCAGCGTTCTGGCATGGAGCCCCGTCTTGATGTTAGTAACATATTTAGTCCTATTTGAAGGAGCATATTTTCTAGAAAAATAGCCTCCTCGAATTCAAGACATAAAGTCATATCTATGTCTAAAAAAATAACTGGAATAGAAGTTACATAAATCGCTGACGGTTAAAAATGAAAAGAAATTATCTTTTGAATGACACATTAAAAAAAGGATGTTCCTTAAAAAATTTTTATGGCATTGCGACGCTTGGCTTTTTTATTTTTAACGTTTAGATTTTTTCATTCACAGAATGAAAATATCCTTGGACCTTTCCGAGAAAACGGGGTTACCCGATAAGTAAATCACCGTGTACCTATGATGATCGTACAGAAGACTCATTTTAACACTCGTTCATTCTCGCCACTTCGTGGCTTGTTTTTGAACTCTTGTAAGAATATCAATGCCTTCTGAACTTGTATGATATATAACTATCAACAAATACTTTATACAGGAAATTTCGATGTGGTGGCACTCACCGTTTATAAGTTAGGCGGAGAAATTTTTTTTATTTTATCAATTTTGGATGTATCTCTCTAAATATGCATGAGTTCATTTGGCAAACTATACTCATTACTGAATGAACTATCACCTCCAGAAAGCTCTGTACACATTTTTGACTCACCCTGTTGACTCGACAGAAAAAAATAAACATCTCGTAAAAAGACAGCCTTCATGCCATCTTATCATACAAAATTTCAGAGTTGAGATAGATTGCGAATATGAATTTCTTGACGTCACACTTTCATTCCATGTGCGCTGTGATTCCGCCTTGTTCTTTTCCTAATTAAAATAAGTGATGCCTTCTCGCTGCAGAGTGGAAACCGTATATGATTATATAAATTGCAACAGCGGCCGCAATATGACTGTCGAGATGGAGCAGTCACAATAAATTGTGGTTAAACTGGCTGATTTTCTTTATTTTCACCTCTACCTTTCTCCTATTTCCGAGGACAATCCGTTCTAGAGAAAGTATCACCAGTGCTCTCTGTCAGAAAAAGGAAATAGAAACTTTCCAACGAGTCTACTGCAATATCCATGGCTTTGGAGCCATATTGAATGGTAATTTGGGAAACGCACGAACAAGAACAGGCATAATTACATAATACAGTGAAAAATCAGTTGAAAAAAGGACATTGATCTATAAAAAGAACAGCATAAATTACATACCATCATAATGGACAAATAACAAAACAGAAAAATTACATTAAATCAGACACAAACGGTACTGAAAATACAACAGAATATATCTTGATATATAAAACTCAGTCGGCCATACTGTTGGTTATACCATTTACAACTCAAGATTGGATGAACTGTTTTTTATGAAAGTTTTTTTGTTGGATTCTTCTACGGCGGGATTAACATAAAATACCATAAAACCCTGAAAAATTTGATAAAATAGAAAAAAATATAGGAAATAATTTTCTTCCTTACGAATAACGCCAATAGATGTCGCTCCGGTTAACAGCGGTAGAGCTCTTTCTTCTGATTTCAAATACACCTTATTGAGAGTATCTCTGGCAGTTTTCTATGAATAAAGATATTGTCTTCTAAATCAAAGGCAGTTGTGGAATGCCACTCGAGAATGATGCGATTTATTCATATCAAAGGAACCGTGGATAATGACACCTGATATTTATATTATTTATTTATTAACTGAAAGTTCAATTAGGGATTCAAATGACCCCTATTTATTTCTAGACAGAGTCGATATCTTTTTTTTTATTTTTATTAACATTTTCCTCAACATTTATGGAATATATTGAGGTTCTCAATTTCTTCTTCTATTCTGAATTCAATTTCTTCAATATTTTGCAGACGGGCATTTTATATTTCAAATATCCCCATAAAAAAGTGTTCAATGATGTTAAGAAGGGACTATCAGGAGACCATAGAATGGAACTCCGAAATAAATTATAAATAAATCACAACATTCTCGAGTGGCATTCTACAGCTGCCTTAGATTTAGACAAAAAAAAACAATAATTTCAGAAACTGTCGAAGAAAACCTCAATTATTATGATTATTATTATTATTCATTAACTTCCATTAGACTTACAAAAAATAAGTATAGGAATATGTCAACAGAACAAAACACAAATATAAAAGAATAATTCAAACACAAATCACAAACCAATAAACTGACTCAAAACTATTTGAACTGGTACAATAAATTCCCATCTATGGAATAAAATGAGCCAGCTATTAAAATTTTTTTAAAGTCACTCTTAAACTTAGGTAAGCCTGTTATTGACTTCAGACAGTGTGGAAGTTTATTAAACAATTTGACTGGCATTACCACAGGACTTCTAGCAGTTAAGGCGAGTCTGTGCTGTGGAATATTCACATTACCAGTACACCTAAGATTGTAAAAGTTATTCACGTCTCGAGTCGTGCCGAGAAGTGTGGAATCACTCTTAACAAAAATCAAGCATTTGAGTATGAACAAAGATGGTAACGTTAGTATCCGCAGTTCCCTGAATATACCCCGGCAGGAAAATGTCCTAGGTTTCTTCAACATAGTGCGAAGTATCTTTTTCTGTTGGATGAAGACCTCACCAGCTCTAGTACAATGTCTCAATAAAGTATGTATAAATATTTGAAATCAAAAGAAAGAGCTCTACCGATTAGGAAAATAAAATACAGGGTGTGCCATTTGAAAAACAAAAATTCACATAGAATTTTTAGGTTAACGGTGCCTTAATGCAATTCTTAGTACTGAATTCTGAATGCCCATAAAATATACTGCAAATTTGCTCATTTGAACTTTTGTGACTACCAATATTAACTGAGATAGCTATTGAGCTATTTCATTGCAATTAAATTTTTTGTATATTTCGTACTTTTGTATTTTTTTGGTATTTCACCTAATATATTTCCTTTGAAAAAAAACAACTTTATTCATCTCTAAGGCGGAACAATGTTTGCCGGGCCAGCTAGCTTATCTAATTGCCAATTGCTACAATTAGTTCCACCACCAGATCCCTTTCGCTCTTTATTTTCTGGGATAGTAAATGATTCTAAACAGTTCTTGGCCAACATTCAAAAGCTGTTTCCAGACGACAACGTTCGGCGCAACACATACTGTACAGGACAATATTATGTCCACTTTCAAGGTATTCTACCATAATAGTTAATTATGATATTAAAGTTGCTTTTTTTGAGGCAGTACGAAGTCTGCTGGGTCAGCTAGTATATAATAAAACGGGGTAACCTTTTTTCAGTTAAATTATGGGTGTTCAAAGTTACCCTCGAAGTTACCCTACCATCGGGGATTCTTCGAACGACTATGAAGAAACCACGCGATTTCGATTCAACCTCCCTGAGGGAGTTTCTCTACACATCTTAATATTAAAAATTACCAAAAATACTTGAAAAAAATTATGTGGAATAGAAATATGTACATAATATACTAAAAATAATTTTTTTTTCGAAATAGTATCAGGCATTCATTATTACAAAAAATGAATCGAAAAACCGAAGTTTTCCTGGAAAATAAGTTGGTATAGACTGAATTGAACTAATATTTTGTGATAATAGGAAAAATTGGTATCAGAAAACAATAAATAGGATTTAACTATCTAGCCCCAACTTCTCAGATATGGGAGAAGATAATTCGCACTAAAGAAGAGTGCTCCTTCCATTTTTGCCTAAGATGGGGTCTTGCCGAGCTGTGAATAATTCGATGATCAGTATAATTCCCACGTCAGGTACTTATTGCCAGGAAATCTCACGCAACGAAATTTTTTCTCAGTTTATTTCACCGGAAGCTTTCCCTGAGATTCCTGGACCTAAACTATAAGTGGAATATTTTCCTGCACCATGTTTTCTTTCGTAAGAGCGGAACATTTACTACAAGAAAAAACTGAGTTAGTTTCAAACCTTGAGCTTCATTGAACACGTTCAAAGGTACCCTTAAAACGATGACTGAGCACATTGTTCTCTAAAACTATAAATGGAACTGAATGTGATGAAGTATTTGAAATTCCTTTGATATACTGTTGCTAGGATAATGTTTTGTTGTAGCAGATATATTTTGCGAGCATGTAGTGCGAATACTTACGATTATAGCAACAAAAGTTTGCAGACCATATCGAAACTGGATATTTTAAGTTCGAAGTAACATGTCAGGATTGCTAACTCTCTGAACTTATTTTCTTGTGAATGCTGTCGTGCCATTCTGGAATGTGTAACGAATTGAGTAGTGAAAACCAAATGTCGCTAAATCTAATCGTTTCTTCACCATAAGTGGATATAACAAAATTGATTTTTTGTTCAAAGTTTCCCCGCGGTGCAAAGTTACCCCATTTCACCGGTACTCTTTATTCCATGAAAACATCATCACTTATGAATTCAATCGATACTGCAATAAAAGCAGTTACCTTCTTATTACAAAAATAGCAACGCGTACTACTACCAAATTTCATCTTCTACCATTCTCGAAGCCTATTAAGCATCATAATAGATAATAATAATCGTAAAGTAGACAGCGCTGGATGGAAAAAATTCATTGAATAATTCCATCCGATGTGGATTATAATTGGACTTCCCCGACGATCTACATAGAACAGCGCATTAAAATTCCTTTTGCCCCTTTGATAAAAAACATCAGAAAATTCCAGTTTTCGCCAACTGAGCAATAATGAACGTGGAAACCGGGCAGATTAGATTTTCCGATGAAAATTTTATTGCGGAAAATATGCTTCGATTGATCGTAGATCGTGAAGCAAGAAAAGCTTTCATCTTCATGGGGAAATTTGGGAAAGCGCAAGTTTCGGAACGTAACTGAACAGTTGAAAATTAGATTTGAGACTAATATGAATTATCATCTGAAAAAGTTTTTTACTCGAGATGGATCTAACCGAATCACAGCTTTCCACCAAGAAAGGGGTAATAAAAGATTCGAAAGGTTTTACTTATCGACTGAGAAATGTTCTCCTCAATATAAATTGGCTTCTGAATCTTTTGATTCAAACATTTTCATGTAAAAAAAAATAAAAAAAAACTTCAAAAAATTTCAAAACAAACAAAAATGCACTTGAAAAGAGAAATAAGTGCATTTTAACCCCATTTTGTGAAGCTAGTTGAAATTTTCCAAGATAAGACCATATGCCTAAAACAATTCGAAAAAAAGGGAAGAAGAAAAAAAAGGATAGACAAAAAATTGAAAGAAAGGAATGAAAATGAAAGAATGTCAGATAATATTCATGAAAAGAGAAGGGAAAAGAGAAAAGAAACTACTATAGCTAACTCATGACCAAGACTAATTCATCCCGCAGACAGACCAAGAGACCAATAGAAGAAAAACATAGTTCCTATTTTCAGTTATTTTCTCTTACTAATTTTCAAACGCCCATTACGAAGAAGGAGCCAACTTGTTCAACCTAACGGTGCTCTCTCTCTGAAAACTAAAAGAAGAAAGAAATTAGTTTGAGACCTAACAGAACATAGAAACATGCACGGTTGTGATGTTATTGAACATCAGCATGAACAATATATTCATTTAATAGAAGCTACTATTTTTTTTCTGTTAAGGAAGGGAAAAAAATCTATGAAAAGAAAATCGGTGATAAATTTTGAATAAAAATGGACATTCTTCCGTTGCTAAATGATCGACAATACTATCAAGCTATTTTTAATATCAATATTAAATTGATACATATTTATATGTTTAATATATTGTTTAAAATTGCCAATTCCCTGAATTTATTTGAAATTCTACATGTAGATTTGATCACTGCTGAACATAAGTTCAATTTTGAAACCATCGAGAGAATCACTTAAACTCACAAGGTCCCTAGTTTTATTGCATATTATCATATGGCTTGCATTCAGCACATTCAACTAGGCTCCCTGAATTGTTGGGACTTTTATAATTATTTATTTCGATAATAATGAAAATTATTGTACAAGTACGATGTGAACAAAACTTTAAAATGACTTGACTTGAACTGCTTTTTTTGGTAGGTTTAGTGAAGGTACAGCTTTCTTCTCCAGTAACAGAAATGTTTTCATAGTGAGAGTTCCTAAAATAATTCAGAACATATGAAGCATTGTTCTCAATTTACATCAGTTTCCACTCTTGCCTGTTTTCATTCTACAATCTTCTGGTCGGAAATGCTGTAAGCATACTCTAATATGTTTAGATACAGGTTTTTCCATCATCAAAACATGCTCCGAGGATTTACGTCTATTCATTTTTTTATGGTTTCTAGTTTGTTGGTTTTGATTTTTACCACGAAAATGGGCTGCAGGATTCCTAGATTTCTTAGAATTACATCCATAAACACAACAACTAGTGTTTTTTCTTAGGAATATCTTTTTATCGCAATAAAAACGTAAAAATAAACAATAAACCCAGCTTTCACATACTAACTGTCAAAACGATACTAGTTTCTGGCTTAGATCAGCTAACGCCGGCGGTGTCGCATAGAGTTGTGTTTTGCTCTATAGCTTACTAATGACTATTTCATCCTACAGACAGACTTAGAGACGAACAGAAGAATAAATTTCCGAAGCAATTTTCAGTGACTTTCCCTACCTCGTTTTCAAACGCTCATTTCGAAAAAAGAGACAACTTGTTGAACTCAACAGTTCTGTCCTTCTGATAAATGGTACATTTCCGTCTTGTCAATTTTTTCATCCGCCTCATTCCGATGCAGGTGCTCAAAACACTTTTCACCACCCAAATGTGAGAAGTGACATCGAAAAAGTGGACTTTCACCGAAACGAAACACGGTGAAATGGGTAAAACATACCATTATTTGCGGCAGCGAGAATGACTGCAGCAGATAAAAGTTAGAAAGGAAAAAAAAAAAAAGAAAGTAGGCTAGATTGCTTTTCTCAGTAGCTTGTCTTTGGCCGCAAAGACGTTGAGCTCCATAGATCAGAAATTTGACCTCAATATTTTATATTCCACAGTATTCGGATCGTCGAAGAGTACTCTGTTATACAGGGTGACCATTTGAAAACGAAACAGACGAGATTACAGACGAAATAAATTTTTTCGATAGAAATTCTCGGACAGGTCGATTTCTGTTTCGAGGGGGACAACTTAAGATGTAGGTTACGGACGCATAGCGCTTCAACCCTTTGTAGTAACTTGGTCATTGGTAAGGGTTTCCAATAAGAATCCCTTCCTCTTAACTATTTATCAGTCTACTTCTACTAACTACTAACTATGTCAATTCACAATTGAGTACTTTGTACTTCTGTATCTGTGTCACCGCAATATTAGTAATCGTCTATTTTATATTTCAACATTAGATGCACTACACCTTGCTACTACAACCCTCACCCCCAATTTTTGAATAGGGAAGATGGGGTGAGTGATACCTCATTTGAAAGGTATTTTTATACTGATTTCAGCACAGTAACTGTTTTTTCATTTTATGCATTAGTTCTTGAAATATTCTTGACTGAGCATTTAAAAATGAAGTGGTGTTTTCATGGCACTTGTAATGTTTTTTTGCGAAAAACCTTTCAAATGAGGTATCACTCACCCCATCTTCCCTATTCAAAAATTGGGGGTGAGGGTTGTAGTAGCAAGGGTTGAAGCGCTATGCGTCCGTAACCTACATCTTAAGTAATCCCCCTCGAAACAGAAATCGTCTTGTCCGAGCATTTCTATCGAAAAAATTTATTTCGTCTGTAATCTCGTCTGTTTCGTTTTCAAATGGCCACCCTGTATTTCGAGAATTAATGCATAAAATGAAAAAACAATTACTGTGCTGATATCAGTATAAAAATACCTTTCAAATGAGGTATCACTCACCCCATCTTCTCTATTCAAAAATTGGGGGTGAGGGTTGTAGTAGCAAGGGTTGAAACGCTATGCGTCCGTAATTTACATCTCAAGTTGTCCCCCTCGAAACAGAAATCGACCTGTCCGAGCATTTCTATCGAAAAAATTTATTTCGTCTGTAATCTCGTCTGTTTCGTTTTCAAATGGCCACCCTGTATAACGACAAATGGCCGATATCATTCAGTGTTTCTCAGAATCATGCGTTTTTATAACTGGCATATAAGCAACATAGACGTCTTCAACGTCAGCATGGATTGTTTCAAAAAATCGGTGATAAGATACTTGAAATCATTATATTGTTGAGAGTTATGATGTGATGTATAAATAATGGTCCCTTTCACTCATTGGCGATGGAGAGAGTTTGTCAACTTTGTAAATATTAATTTTGTTAGATGTTAAGAAACCACATATATTTTGTTATTTTAATTTAATTCGAAACTTGTGAACCTCTATTATTGGGTTTCCTGTTGAGGTTCCTGTTCAAATAAATAAATAAATAAATAGCTTACTGATGACTATTTCATCTTGCAGACAGATTTAGAGACGAACAGAAGAATAAATTTCCGAAGCACTGGGTGCCATTTTTCAGTGACTTTCCCTACCTCATTTTTAAACGCTCATTACGAAAAAAGAGACAACTTATTCAACTCGAAAGTACTGTCCTTCTGATAAATGGTACATTTCCGTCTTGTCAATTTTTTCATCTGCCTCATTCCGGCGCATCTATTCAAAACACTTTTTACCACCTAAATGTGAGAAGTGACGTCAAAACAGTAAACATACCAATTTTTGAATTTTCTCTCTAGAATAACTGCAGCAGATTATAGTTATGAAAAGAAAAAAAAGCAAAAATGAAAACAGGCTAGATTGTTTTTCTCAGAAGCTTGTCTTTGGCCTACATAGATTAGATATTTGGCTTCATTTTCTCATATAGCTTACTGATGACTAATTCATTCTGCAGACAGACTTAGAGACGAACAGAAGAATAAATTTCCCAAGCACTGGATGCCAATTTTCTGTGACTTTCCCAACCTCGTTTTCAAATACTCATTATGAAAAAAGAGACAACTTGTTCAACTCAACAGTGCTGTCCTTCTGATAAACGGTACATTTCCGTCTTTTAATTTTTTTCATCTACCTCATTCCGGCGCATCTATTCAAAACACTTTTTACCACCTAAATGTGAGAAGTGAAGTCGAAACATCAAACATACCAATATTTGAATTTTTTTCCTAGAATAACTGCAGCAGATTATAGTTATTAAAAGAAACAAAAAAGCAAGAATGAAAACCGGCTAGATTGTTTTCTCAGAAGCTTGTCTTTGCTTACATAGATTAGATATTTGGCTTCATTTTTCATATAGCTTGCTGATGACTAATTCATTCTGCAGACACACTTAGAAACGAACAGGAGAATAACTTTCCCAAGCACTGGATGCCAATTTTCTATGACTTTCCCCACGTCATTTTCAAACGATCATTACGAAAAAAATACAACAATTTCAACTCATTAGTGCTGTCCCTCTCATAAATGGTACATTTCCGTCTTGTCAATTGTTTCATCCACCTCATTCCGGCGCTGGTATTCAAAACACTTTTTTCCACCTAAATGAAAGAAATGCTGTCGAAACAGTGAACTTTCACCAAAATGAAACACGGTGAAATGGGTAAAACATACCACTATTTGCGGCAGCGAGAATGACTGCAGCAGATAATAGTTATGAAAGGGAAAACAAAACACAAAAAAGAAAGTAGGCAAGATTGTTTTTTCTCAGTAGCTTGTCTTTGGCGGCAAAAACGTTAAGCTCCATAGATTAGAAATTTGGCTTCATTTTTTCATATAGCTTACTAATGACTATTTCATCCTACAGACAGACTTAGAGACGAACAGAAGAATAAATTTCCCAAGCACTGGAGCCAATTTTCTGTGACTTTCCCTACCTGGTTTTCAAATACTCATTACGAAAAAAGAGACAACTTGTTCAACTCAACAGTGCTGTCCTTCTGATAAATGGTACATTTCCGTCTTGTCAATTTTTTCATCCTCATTCCGGCGCAGGTGTTCAAAACACTTTTCACCACCTTGATGTGAGAAGTGACGTCAAAACAGTAAACATACCAATATTTGAATATTCTCTCTAGAATAACTGCAGCAGATTATAGTTATGAAAAGAAAAAAAAGCGAAAATGAAAACAGGCTAGATTGTTTTTCTCAGAAGCTTGTCTTTGGCCTACATAGATTAGATATTTGGCTTCATTTTCTCATATAGCTTACTGATGACTAATTCATTCTGCAGACATACTTAGAGCCGAACAGAAGAATAAACTGGCACTGGATGCCAATTTTCTGTGGCTTTCCCTACCTCGTTTTCAAATACTCATTACGAAAAAAGAGAAAACTTGTTCAACTCAACAGTGCTGTCCTTCTGATAAATGGTACATTTCCGTCTTGTCAATTTTTTCATCTGCCTCATTCCGGCGCATCTATTCAAAACACTTTTTACCACCTAAATGTGAGAAGTGACGTCGAAACATTAAACATACCAATATTTGAATTTTCTTTCTAGAATAACTGCAGCATATTATAGTTATTAAAAGAAAAAAAAGCAAAAATGAAAACAGGCTAGATTGTTTTTCTCAGAAGCTTGTCTTTGGCCTACATAGATTAGATATTTGGCTTCATTTTCTCATATAGCTTACTGATGACTAATTCATTCTGCAGACAGACTTAGAGACGAACAGAAGAATAACTTTCCCAAGCACTGGATGCCAATTTTCTATGACTTTCCCTACCTCGTTTTCAAATACTCAGTACGAAAAAAGAGACAACTTGTTCAACTCAACAGTGCTGTCCTTATAATAAATGGTACATTTCCGTCTTGTCTATTTTTTCATCTGTCTCATTCCGGCGCATCTATTCAAAACACTTTTTACCATCTAAACGTGAGAAGTGACGTCGAAGCATTAAACATAGCAAAATTTGAATTTTCTCTCTAGAATAACTGCAGCAGATCATAGTTATTAAAAGAAAAAAAAAGCAAAAATGAAAAAAGGCTGGATTGTTTTTCTCAGAAGCTTGTCTTTGGCCCACATAGATTAGATATTTGGCTTCATTTTCTCATATAGCTTACTGATGACTAATTCATTCTGCAGACACACTTAGAGCCCAACAGAAGAATAAACTGGCACTGGATGCCAATTTTCTGTGGCTTTCCCTACCTCGTTTTCAAATACTCATTACGAAAAAAGAGAAAACTTGTTCAACTCAACAGTGTTGTCCTTCTGATAAATGGTACATTTCCGTCTTGTCAATTTTTTCATCCTCATTCTGGCGCAGGTGTTCAAAACACTTTTCACCACCTAAATGTGAGAAGTGACGCCGAAACAGTGGACTTTCACCGAAACGAAACACGGTGAAATGGGTAAAACATACCATTATTTGCGGCAGCGAGAATGACTGCAGCAGACGTTTTCAATATATCATTGTGAAGGGCGAACGTTACGTAGTTGTTTGCAAGGTATTTTGATTAATTGTTCCCGAGCTCATAGCGAAAGGAAATAGCATTAGTTATCTGCAAGGTATGAGGAGAATGAGCGCCATTCTCTCTGGGCTATTGTTGTGTAGAAATGCATTTTGAACGTTGGCTATCAACGCCAGTTAATAAAAGCGCATTACCTTTATTAGATACTCCAGCCATAAAGGGCCGTAATTAATTTGTTCGGCGCTTGAACAGCATCATAATAAGCCTTATATGACATTTAATACAGACAATGGCGCTTTTGAGGAGCGCAAACAAGGAGGCTATTTCTTGAAAATGAACAATCTCGAAGTGCATTATTATCATCTTCGAGGATCCTCGAGTACATCATTCTTCTCATTTGGGGTCAACAACACCGAAAACTGAACTTCTGAGGAGATAATCGGGATTTTCGGCGAGAAAGAAATTCTGATGTCTTCAGATTCTCTTCTTTTTTCTATTTGATCATATTATTGTTCATATTAATAAGGCGCGTAGCATTTAGTTTCTTTCTCAGTATGGAAAACAAGGGATAAATTATCACAGAAAGGCGGTCTGCGTGTATCTCACTTTTTTCAAATACCTTCAGTAACATGATTTGGTGACTGTATTCATTTAATAGTGAAAAATTCTTAATGAATTCCACTTGAATAGCGCTGTCTTATATGAACAGTTTAAGTATTTGAAAAAAATTTTCAAAAAACCGACTTGAAAAAATTCCAAAAATAATTATTCATACCATATAAGGGAAGTAAGTAACATCTACTAGTCAAGGACTAGTTTATGCGCGAGCGATAGCGAGGACTGGCAAACAAGTTCGAGACAGGTCAATGTACTTACATCCCAAATACAGGGTGTCTCACGAGGAACTTAACATACTCTTACCATATATAGGGTCAACCGTCAGCATCACAAAATGGCCACTTATAAATCTTTCCGGTTAATATAAAGTTTAATGCCCCGTTACCGATTTTGAAAATATTTTGCACAGTGAATCTGATTCTTGATACTATAGTCCCAATTACAGCTCTGGGGAGGCAGTAATTTTCGAGAAAAAAAAATATGAAACTCATAAATATACTCCATTTACCTCGGATACGGCTCTGATATAGTCTTATATATAGTCTATAGTTTTGTTTAACAAGGTTAGGTTATATTAGGTTAGGTTAGGTTCATTTTCCCTACCAAAAGTTGAAAAAAAAATTTCATAAAAAAATAAAACATCGATCCGCATTCAGGTTAGGTTAAGTTAGGTTCGTTTTCCCTATCTCAAGATCACAAAAAAAATACAAAAAAAATCCAAGAAAAATACAAGTGGGCAGTAAACTTTACAATTACCATCTCTCCTATCTTTCGTTGACACTATACGGGATGTTTTATGCGTTCTGACCGAAATTTCAATCGACTATATTTCTGGTACCGTAAAACAGAATTTAATGATTTTTTCAGTATTTGGAACTCCAATTAGCATCTATTCTATTAAATATTCAGAATATCATATTTCCAGTGCCGTACTCAGAAAAATCAATTTTGACTGCTGATGTGAGAATGACCACCCTATAGACCTATTTCTGAATTTTTTTTTACCTAATTCGAAATGCATAAACATATGCATAAACAAATCTGAAAAAGTTGTGAATTTCTCGAAAATGTTAACTTGCATCCTTATTCTGGAGATCATGTTCATTGAATGTACTCATAAAATTACAAAATTTTGAATTTGTGATAGTGAGAAAATCAGTTTGAAGCATCTTGAATGAATTTATTGAAATGGTCTCTTGTTAATACTTCAGATTTCTTCCCCGGTATCCGACACATTTGTTGCTAATGAGCGGGATCTAATTTAAAAACTTGATCATATCAATATTTTCCCTAACATTCAATGCATTGACATTCCGTAACGTGGAAGGTTTCATGATTTTGAATTTTCTCTCAGAATATGATATAAGCACATGTTCAAAAACATTTTTCACATTTTCCTTATCGTACTATTCACGAAATTGATCATATATTTTCTCATATAAAGTAACGTGGATTTGACTGGTGACATTTCAGATACTATTGCATTTCCTCTCAGATATATCTGATGACGTATCACTACCACTATCATAATGAACATCCATCTTCTTGAAAATAATTCAAAACTGAGACAACTACGAGAAAACAAAGTCAATCAATCGAACGAGTGCCTGTCGGAATACCATTTCTATACACAGAAAGTCTTGATAACATTAAGGATAACATGTATTAACAGTCGTTAAAAAGCTTCAATTATCGGGACAAAAAAAAGTCTGAATGTATCCCAAGTATTTAATTTTGATATATTTCAGATAATTTAAATTCACATTCACAGTTGCTGTATTTCGTGTATAAAATTCGTATTTTTATGGCACACTATAGTCCAAGATCCCAGAACTGCCTGACGTAACTTATTTTCACATGGCTGATTTTTATAAATGTTTTGTAGAATATTATTTCTAAAATCGAATCATGAGTGTCAGACACTTTCCATGGGCCAAAACTTTTGTCAGATACTTCAAATCTAAAAAAAAAGAATGAACTTATCCTCGCATTTCTGATATTTAAATATGTTATTGAGATAACAATCAAATTATATTGCAAATTGTAGTGACAAAAGATCCCCTGAACACAAATATTATTCAGCTGAATACTTTTTGTGTTTAGGGGATGTTTAGTCACTACGATTTGTCCAACTAATGAAAAATAATTCAATAGTTACCTCAATAAACACATTTGAAAATCAGAAATGTGAAAATAAGTTAATTCTTTTTTTTTTGAGCTTCAAAGTGACTGACAAAAGTTTTGGTCCATGGAAAGGGTCTGACACTCATACTTTTTCAGAAATAATATCTAATAAAATGAATTTAGATACTCAACACAAGAATAACTCCAGTTTCTGAAATGAGTTCATATTGGTCGTACCTGTTTATGATTTTTTATAAGATTAGTTCATTCCGTAAATATCACATACCTACGACTTAATGACCTCCTGAAAATGAACAAATTCAAATTCAGATGCGAGTTTTTCAACCCCCTTTGTAGCAGATTTTAAATTGGTTATATAAATCCTAATCCAGGAATAATTCTTGGTTTGCCGCTCGAAATGTGCACGAAGCAGACAACGTTAATCTACAGGTGTAATTATGTTCAATCTACATTTTCTCATTATGAGCACTCGTGGAGATTTACACTCTACGAGTATCCAGATGGATCTCCAGTCTGGGATTATAAAATAACTTTACGGTTACTATCATTTTCTTCATATTCTTAATAGAACGAAAAATATGCATGATATTCAGAATTCTAAATCCAGAAGATTCGAAAAAATCAAATAGAAGTTAAAGTAGTTCTTTATTTCTAGGAATGATTGGATGGAGAGGAGATTTGAAATACTCATTGGAACGGGTTGGTCCCATGTTTGTCAGTCCCCTATACACGATGCCCAAGAAAGAAAAGCAAAACTTCATCATATTAGGATAGAATCGACTGAGGATTGATTTAGTGTTACCTACCAATAAAATGTCATATCGAAAATTGAACAGATCATTCAATTTACATTTCTGTTTTATTAAGTACAACCTTTCTTCCAATTATTGAAATAGGCCACAATCTTATTCAACTCTTTTTCTGTTTTTTCACCTCAGTTCAAGGTATATTGAACTACGGTAATTGAAACATTTTCTGTAACAATCATATACTTCAATCAGATAACAAATATTACGTCCTCCATCATTTAAATTAATCCAAGTTTTAAAAAAAATAGGACTGTTGAAAAAACCGAAAGAAATTACTAAAACAAAACATTAGATACAGGGTCCGAGAAATAACTGTACATACTCTTACCAGAGATAGAGGTGGACTAGGTGATTATTCATTGACTATAAAAAATTATTTCTGGATTTCCCTAGATTTTATAACTTCATGGAAATACTAAGACCATCATAAAATCCGAACTTATTGACAGATATTATTGAAACTTGGGAGGTTATTGGCACATGCTAAGGTCGAGTCAGAAAGATATCAATTATTTCATTATTCCAGGGCCGGACTCATTAATCTTCATTCAAAGTGTTCAGTGTAGAAAAAACACTTAGTATTTCGAATTACAAATAATTGATTCGCTTTTTAGAAGGAAGCTAAATTATGCTTCAATTTGTGATATCGGTTAAAGTTGTCACATCAACAATTATTTTTTTTAAGAATTTTTGAATTTGAATAAAGTTCGGAAAATTAAATTTTTCACCGTGAAGAGAACTGAAAATCTCATTTTCAAAAAAGTTCAGAGCTTCAATAAGCACATTCCATAACGAAACAATAAAAAATTGAAGAAACCTAAAATACAGTGTACCTATTAAAAATGAAAATAGGAACGAATGAATTGCTAAGTCTGAGTTATTTCAGAAGTGGTTCGAAATGAAAAACATTAGCTTGTATACCTCTTGCCGAATTTTCTAACTGGATTCAGCCTTGCGAATCATATCGCCATTATTTCTTGAAATATTGCAACAGTTGATAATTCTGTTCATCAGCTATTCTCTTGAGTGGATTTCTTCAGAATATACCATATCCTTCAATTTTCCAACTTTTTTCCATTGGCCACCCACTATGTCAACAAATTATTAAAGTTCTCCTTTCTTTTTCGAACTTTGTTCAAATTCGAAAATTCATAAAAAAATAATTGTTGACAACTTTGAGCGATGTCACAAATCGAAGCATAATTTAGCTTCCTTCTAAAAAGCGGATCAATCATTTGTAATTCGAAAAACTAAGTGTTTTTTTCACCCTGAATACTCATTCCCCGGACACCCTGTATAATATTGAAATTTTGACAGCATGGAGTAATGAATATCTGAAAAAAAGTTCAAAAGTTTTATCCAATTAAAAAAACAGCAAACGAAGCAATGAATGAAGAATTGCGAAAAACCTAGAGTAACAAAAATGACAAAAGAATCAAGACAACAAACAATAAAACAGTTATCCTTATCACCGACCGAACCCAATAACAGACTAACAATATAGAAAATTTCTTAGGAACACAACAAATGGACAAATATGACGTCTGATACATTCTTTTGTTGATTCACCAGGATATTTACAAAAGTTTTTGGTGATCTTCTTTCTCGTTAATGAAAAAGCTTGTCCCACATTGGGCGCCATTTTGCAAGAGTTGTTAAAGGAGGCAATTCTGGAGTATATCATGAACACGATTGTTGTGAATCCCTAATATCTCTTTTTCAACAGTACTGTTTCTTAAAAAAAATGGATACGGATACATTTTGATTCAAAAAATATATATCATCATTATTTCGAGAATACTTTTTCAAAACAAGCTCTACAATAATTTCAAAATGTCGCCTCGGACATATTCATATATGGATCCAATTTTTCACTTTTTTAAAATAACTTTTCCATAAGAAGCTAACAAGCTTAGGTGACATTTTATTCGGATTCATCCAAATGTCGTCATCATAGTGAAATGAATATATTAGAACAGCTTCATTTGAAAGCTTCCTGCACTGTTGAATCGTCTCCCTTTTTTTTATTTTGATTGTGTCAGTCTCATCCCTTGCATCGACGTCTAAAGCCCCTTTAACGAGGTGAACAAACAGGATAAATTCGGGCATTATTTGGCCAGGATGATACATAGATCAAAACAACGACATATAGCTGGACAACACGGTCGGTTGCGCGATTTAGGATGATGCGAAAAAAGTTGCCTCAAAGGAAAAACAAACATTTTGATGCATACAGTGGATTTGTCGAATACGTTTTATCCCAGCTGTTTGCATAATCCGGTCTGAATAATCGTCCACGCGAAAACAAGTGGATCTTGTCAGACAAGGATGAACTGCAAGGGAAAAGCCGGTGGATTGAAGAGTAAAATTAACAGCTGCGGCCTGCGGAAGTTTCCAAGCAATACCTCCAGTTTGAAAGATGAAATTGAGTGTCATGACATAGCTTTAAAGAGTGCTACATCTATGAGAAATAATTTCATAGTTATTTGTGAACCAGACAGAAAAAGGTCATATACACTGCGCAAAAAAATTAACGCACATTCTGAAAATCTCAATTTTATTCAAAATTAACTCTACATTGACTTTATAACTTATTTTTCATGTTCTCTCGGAAGGTTTTGAACGAAACAAGACACATTAAATGGAAGAAAAATTCAGGATTTCACCGAATCTAACGTGAAAGAAGAGAAATGAACTATTTTCAAAATACTAAAATACTGATAAGTGATTTAATACTTGGTATTTCCATCCCTTGCGTTAATTACAGCTCGGCAACGACGGTTCTTACTCAAAATGAGTGATCTAACCCTTCCCAGATTTCTCCGAGTTGGATTAATAAGTCATTTAGAGTAGCTGGATGTTTTTCTGAACTTCTCAGCCTTCTATTAATGTTGTCCCAAACCTGCTCGATCGGATTGAGATCTGGCCTTCTTGCTGGCCATTCCATTCGAGAGACTTCAACCTCTTCAAGGTACTCCTGAACGATGCGCGCACGATGGGGTCTGGCATTATCGTCCATAAAAATGAAATTTTCACCAATGTATGTGGCAAATGGCACAACATGCTCTTCAAGAATGTTCCTTATTACTTATGAGCATTCATAGCTCTATTATCAACGACCTCTAGGTCTGTTCGAGCAGTCAAAGATATTCCACCCCATACCATAATCGATCCTCCCCAGAAACCAGTAGTATTCAGAAAATTGCACTTAACATATCTTTCATGTGGACGTCTGTATACAAGGGAACGTCGATCACAATGTTAGAGGCAGAATCTAGACTCATCTGTGAAGAGAACTCTTTCCCAATCGGCCTCTTCCCAATGGATATGCTCTCTCGCAAAATCCAAACGCGCCCTTCGATGGGTTGGCGGGGTAAGAGCTGGACCTTTAATCATATGATCTGAGGTGATTTCTTATTGTCTGAGTGCTAATTTGCACCCCATGAGTTTGCTCAAGCTGATTTTGAAGGAGGCGAGCGGTTGCAAACCGTTGTCTCAACGAAGAAACTCTCAAGTAACGTTCTTGAATGGCAGTTGTTACCCGTGGTCTACCCTTTCCTGGTCTTCGGACATCTGTCTCCCTGAATTGCTACAACATTCTGGACACACTTGTATGGGAAACTCCAAACCTTTCTGTAATTCTTGTGTAAGCCCACCCTTCTTCTCGCAAAACTACCGCTTGGGCACATTCCTCTTGGGTCAAATTGCGTGTTTTAAGTTGTATAGCGATCGAGTGTAGAAAACCAAACGAAAGAAAAACACATTCGAAATCTGATAATATATTTTTCATTCCTGCTGGGAAAAAACATCTGTATTGAAGAAAAACGTTGAAAGTGGATAACATATGCATGCACAATTTTGATAAAAATAATTATCATTGAGAACACCTTCAGTTGTAGAATATATTTGAGATTTCCATAATGTGCATTAATTTTTTTGCGCAGTGTAGTAACATCTTGAGGTGATCAACTACTTGAAAGATATTGGTATCTGAAAAAAATCAGCTGTAGGCACCATGTATTTCATACATAGTTGGGTGCCTAGATCAAATCATCCCAAAAAAAGTCAAGAAATGTAATTCTGATATGTATTCGAAATATATCACATAAAGGTAAAAAATGATCAAATATTCACTTCACAAGGATTTATAGAATATATGATTTCCAATGGTTCTGAGCTCCCTGCAATTCTTTGTCCATGATGGAAATTTCTTCATTTTTTTACTGTGGAATTGGTCAGCTCCCCCTGTCGGATCTTCACTGGCTGGAGCATCGTATATCCTGAAAAAAGAAAACTCATTAAGACGAAAAACATTCACTTGCGGCGAGTATATGAAACTTCTTCACAATTTTGTGACAATGGAACAATGAATGGTCAAATAGGGATTTAGATTAATTTTGAAATGATTCTGATCTCCTTAAAACTTTCAGTTTTTTATTCCGGTCTCAAAATTTAAATAATGACAATGCTCCTACATGAATTATTGCACTAATTTGTTAGGGGAATATGAGTGAGAAAAATTGTTGCCCAACAATGAACGTTGAACGAGCAAAATTTTGAAAAGATCTCTCATTTCTATCTTACCATGTTGCCAGATCATGAGAAAAATCATCACATCTCTACCTAGTCTTTGCTTTGAATGAATTTATCTATCTGAGTTGTTTTCTTTCAAATATTCCATGAATATATTGCTCATGATTACCGATGGAAGATTATATTATATCATCTAAATGTTCCCCAACTTATTTGACGGCAACAAATTAGTGCATATCCATTACTCATTTTCCAATTGATTTTGTTTGAGAGACAAGAAGAAAAAACCCAAGAAAATGAATGGTCCAAACATGAATTATTACTTTATATTTAGTTATGAAGATCTTCAGAAAAAAGTCACAAAATTAATTTTCCCAGCTACTCTACTATACTTATGTACTGTTGGATTCCCCTAGTGTTTGAAAGGAAAAGCTTATTTTCTAGATAATCATGAACTGGTGCTAACTTTCCATATTTCTTTCTGAATTAGCATTAACACTCTCTAAAATCAATTGATGGTATTATTCTGCTTGAGAATTTACATTTTTGTAGGGACTTTTGATTCGCTTAAAGAATGGAGGTACTTACGAATTGGTAAGCTGGAGTATTTTCTGATATTTAGCTGGTTCGTTGATGACGATATCAGTCTTTCCATTCCAGGACGAGAACTGCAAACGCTTGCGACATACATCGCCTATCTTGCTTCCTCCCCAATAGGATTTATTGGCTCTAGCTCTATTCTTTATCACCCAAGCAACCCATATTTGTCCTTCTTCTGGTTCGCCTCTAGCCTCTCCATAAACAGTTTTCGCAAAGATTTCCCTGTCAGTCAAAGCCTCTGTAACTAAACATAAGGTATTTAAAGGGAATCCTATTTGAATTTGACATATTTTTATTGAAATTTCCAATCGAATGTCATTATGGGCAATTTCAGGACCTCATATGAGTAGGAAATTTTTTTAATTGAAACTAAATCTGATGTTGAAATACAAACTTGTGTTTTTTAATGTAAACCATGAAAATTGGTATACCGAATAAAATTGTTTTTTTTAATAACATTATATGAAATGTGAATCGGCGAGGGCACTTTAGTCGTGATTGATATTGTAAATTTACATTGTTCTATTGTGATCATAAGTGATTGATAAATAAACTATAGGGTGAAAAACTATTGTTTCATTTAGTGGAGTACCACAATTTTGAAATCGTTTTTTCGTCTCCAGTCGCATTATATTTCATTTTATGTAAATATAGTTAAAAAAAAGTTTGCCGTCTCATATCGTGAATCATTTCTAAGAAGTTTCACTTCTTGTGTCAAAATTTGCAAAATCGAATTTCATTACCAAGAGTTCAGTCAATATTGAGTAATAATCACCCTTACCAACAGAAATGTATTTATATTTATTTTAATTTTTATTTTCTCCGCATAGAATTATTTGTTATTGTACAATATGTTTATACATAACTTAAGCGAGAAGCCTTGTCTACAAGTCAAGCGTTCCCTTATTGTGTTTTGTTAGTTTATAAGATAACAAGATAACTGCAATCATTTGATATTGCACAAATAATGCATATATTATTGAATGAAATAAATGATGATGATTTTATCCTCGAATTGGGATAATATACTGAAACCATTTTTTTTTTAATGAAATAGTTCTTTATTCAGCACGTGGCTACTTACATCCAAATGACAAGAAAAAATATCAACTTTCATTACGTAAATAAGCAAACAGTCTTTTACCAAACATGACTTCATTTGGCGCATGTTTTACCACATCAGGCAACCTATTGAAATGGCAAAGACCCTCGTAAAACAAAGTTTTCTGTAATGCTGATGTAGTAACCTGCTCGATTTCAAAATCATGTTTAGATCGGATATTATAATTATGAAACTGCATTCTTCTTTTTAGATAAACATTGAGATATTCTGGCATTAAATTGTTTTCAATTTTATATAACATTGAGAGATTTGCCTTTTTTATGTGTTGCTCAACATTTAACCAATTTAAAGAATTCAACATCTCTTTAATCGGCATGTATTTATTACAACGCAGCAACACACGCATTGTTTTATTTTGCTGTATTTGCAGCCTGTGCACCTCGTCTCTGTTGCAAGATATCAATAACGAAGTACAATATGTGAAATGAGGCAAAATTATAGTTTTATAAATCAACATTTTTGACCACTCAGAAACATACTGTGATATTCTACTGAAAAACCCTACTTTTTTTCCTATTTTTTTACACAAATAGTTTACATGTTTTGAAAAGTTTAACTGTGCATCCAATATCACACCCAAATACTTAATTTCACTGACATACTCTATAGGTGAACCATTAATGAATAAAGACAATCCCAAGTCTGAAAAATATTTACAATTTCTCGCTGAACCTACAACCATACATTTAGTCTTCAAAGAATGCAGTTTTAATCTATTTTGACACAACCAAACATACAACAAATCAAGCTCACTATTTAGCAATTTTACAGTTTCTTGACAATCTTATCCAGATACGGATATAAGGGTATCGTCTGCAAACAAGTGTATGAAAGAGTTTTTTAATATCCGATTAAGGTCGTTTATATAAACAATAAATAATAGGGGTCCCAAGACACTTCCTTGGGGTACACCCAGTAAACTTTGTTTTTTTTTTGGACAATCTATGTCCTATTTTTGTCCTTTGAAACCTGTCTATCAGATAGTTATCGATCCAAGTCAACGCCTTATCCGTAATTTGATATTTGTGATATTTGAAGGGAATGCCACCGCCTATATCGTTGATCTATCATTTCCAAATATTTCAACTCAAAAGGAATGAAGTTTTAAGATAGAGTTTTGTATCTGTATCTTAAAATATTCGGGATATTCTACATATTACGGCAAATAAGGACAAATTATTGATATGAAACTGTTCAGGGTTTTATCGGATTGTTATTAAATGAGAACAGTCGAAGAAGCTGATAAATAAATCAAAATCTTTACCAGTAAGAGACATCGCACTAACCAAGATAGCTGATATAAGCAACGAGCGCATTTTCGTCCACTGAGAGAATTTGATGACTTATGAAGCGCACTACGTGAAATTAAAACGGTCAAGTTCATCAAACGGAATTGTTGATAACTTTATATACCGCTCGTACGTGGTCGGATTCTGGGGAACTACCGGTCCCCAGGTCTTGTCCTACGACTTCAGGAATGATATGTGATTTTAAAATTTGCATTGGTGTGCGGAGATTAGCTCGATAAGAATGAAAGCTTCCCACACTCATAGTGTGATTGTGATTTATATGTCCTTTATCTGCAGATGAAAGGTAATAATAAACCCTAAATCCACAGTAGATTTAGATGATATAATACTGGGTAATTCCTTTTTTTTTCAGAATGACCATAATCGATAACATTCTCAATTTAGGGGATAAACACTTCGAAGCAGACTACAATGTTCTCAAATTTTCCAAACATTTTTTTCATAATATTTTAGGATTTTTAAGAGTCGATTACTTTCCCAAAAATCAAAACGGTTCACTTTATTATTCACGTTTTTTTTTGCCGAGTTCAGATTGAGAGCTAGGTATATCTTAATAACTTAATTATTTTATATTCAATTTTGCATTCAATGAATGTTTATCGATGCACCAAGAATTTTAATCATCTACCGAAAAGTACTCTCGAAGAATTCAAAAACGTAAATAATAAGGTTTGTCGGTAATATTATAACGATTTATTTGAATTTTCGTTCCAAAAATTATCCAAAATATTGCTGTTTTTTTGGGTTAGGGAACGTAGGAGAATAAAGAAACCACTTCAAGTGATGCAAAAATAAATTTGCGAAACGTTGGCCTTCACATAGAGTGGTTTCTTAATTCTCCTTAATTCCCTAACCCAAAAAAAAACAGCAATATATTGGGTAATATTATATTGTTTTCCTTTTGATGAATGATCAATAAATTGTCATCATTATCCATTATCGTAATCTTTTATCGAATTCCCCTTGTGGATGATAGTGATTGAATGATTGCGACTCATTGAATCCTTCCATGAAGAATAGTCACTGGTGTACGAAAAAATTTCTAGGTTAAAACTTGAGAAAAATATGATCCTTTGTACTTTTCTGACATCTCTGAAACAAAGTCAATTATGAAAACTTTTAAATCAAGGAAACCGCTACATACATTTTTGTACTAATTTGTGGAGCGCAAATGAGTTGAAAAAATTGTTCCTTACAATTGACGAAAAACAAAACTTCGAATTATCTAAACAAGGTAGGTGGGTCAAGAGGAATAATTTAAAGTAAAAAAATATTTTCTGAAATTCTCTTACATCGATTGGGTATCCCAAATTGCTTAATTTTGGCTGTTTCTGGTATTTCTGGACTAGATAGGTAAAAATTTTGAAAGGTGGCATGGGCTCCATTTTCGTGAAAACACTATTTCTGAAAACCGTTTCACGCTATTTATTATTTTTTTATATATTATCGATTTCTAAAATGTGCCATAACTTTTATTTCTACAAGAATATCTTAAAATGATAAAATGTTTCTAGATGCTCTTATTCATTGGAAATAACACACTATATTCAATTTTTTTTTATCTCCTACACTAAGAGTGGAAAAAAACACTTTTTTATTCCAAATACAAACGCATTATTTTTCATCTTATATCATACAAAAAAAAATAAAATAACAAAAATTGAAAATAGTGTCTTAGTCCAGTAAAAAAGTGCTTGTAAAAAGTTTTAATCTTTTTCAGATATTTTCGAGAATTAAGAAGTTATGGCACAGCGTCGATTGTGATTGTTTCGTGGACCTTCTGATGAAAAAATGAAGAGTTTCGAAAGCTCAAGTAAGTAGCCAGTAGCCACAAGAAATTGCAGAGTTTAAAACTGGCAAAAAATGTTAAGCTCACATGTGAAGTGACGATAGGAGTTCTGTATATTTTCTGTTTCTTTTTTGATTAACTCGTTATGATTTGGAAACGAATTACATATTGGAATATTTTTATTTATGGGTTATTTTTTTTATTATAGATAGTGTCAGAATATTAAACACTAGTTGGATGGCACACTGGGCTTTGTAAGAATACTGACAATAATTTATTCTGCGGCTGCAAATCTGAAACAGGACTTTGTGGAACTTTTTTCTGTGCTCTTCCTTACAGCCTTAAATGGAAACTGTGGTGATCGCACAGTTATTTTTCCCCGAAAGATTCACCGACATTTTTTATAATAAACAAAAGTATTTCCCAACAGAATAGCGCGTCCTTGAGTAGACACAAAGATAATTAATTAACTGCTCACTGATAAACGTTGCGCATTTTCAATGTTATCATTGTGAAAAGGTCGAGAGGAGTCTCGTGCAATTATTTCGAGGAGGGGGCAGACGTTATGTGACAGTGTGAAACCGAATTCACCCATTTACTTTTCATTCGATCCCAGTCTGAGCTGTATTCATCTCAGAATGAGAAAAAAGTATTGGGGAATAACGAAGTTTTCTTGCAGCGCGCCACACATTTATATCAATAAAAGGGCTTTATTGCTCTTTGGGGAACAGATCTTTTCCTCTTGAAAGAGATTAGCTTCCCATTGAAGCATTGGTCTCTTCTTTAATGAACAATGGGACAGTAAAGTGGATGTTTTATCAGTATTGACTTCTCAGATGGCTGCAACTCCTTCTCAACCCTCGAACTTATTATTAGTATTGATATTGTCGAAGAATTGTGTTTAATTTCCGTTTTGTCGTTATTGCTCTGATATTCACGAAACAATTTAGACGGCAAAAGAGACTGCATCAATATCTTCTCGAATTATTATTTTCGATATCAGAGTCTGAAAATAAATCAAATTTAAACATCCTTTCAAACTTGATTGAATAAAATGAGAAGATAGATATTATTCTCAACCTTCTCTAACGGCCAGTTTCTGAAAGGCCGTTCAAACCGTATGTCAACTGACACAACGTTCAACTTGACATCGATGTCAAATCAATTTGGGTTGCTGAAAGGATGTTTAGAGCAAAATTAACTAATCTCTGATCATTATGATTTGACATGAGGTTACCCTGTTTCGAGGCTATCGAACCACAGAATCTGCTAAAATAAACAATATTATCTGATCGAACAGGTAAGAATTTTGAATTTCTCATTTTCATATTTTGAATTTAGTATTCAGTTTGGGATTATTTCGGGTTTGTTTTATTCAAAATGAGTTCAAGTGGCCGAAATTTCATTGAAGGAGAAAGGTGCAGTCACTCTGATCTAGTTCAGACGTAAGTATTTGTAAAATTGTTAATAATTTCTCCATACATATTTCAAGGCAAACATTTCGATAAACAATAGTATAATATGACATGTTCGCGAGCATGTTCGTATACATTTAATAGAGTACATATTTTTTTTCAGTTAGAAAACAAGTCGACGAACGCAGTATATCAATTGCAGAACAAAATGAAAAATGGGTAATCCTTATTACAAGAGAAATCAACAATGCCGCTGAAGTGCCAAGAACTCAAAAGAAACTTCACACTGCCCAGCTAAATTCAAAAAGGGCAAATATTGCAAATGAAAAGGAGTACGTAAACAAGTTGAATGGTTGAAATCCTATGATGATTTTGTTCGAAGCGTTTTCTTGGAAGGTATCTACCTATTTATGCATGGCACTAAAATGTTTCTTCTTTCTCAGTTTTCTGTAGCTTTATTAAAATCGTCAGTGACACATTTGGACTACCACAAATCTATTCAAGAGAAAGTAAAGTGAGATCTCGTAAAAAGAAGTGAAAAATGTGCCTGTGCCTTTGGTATAAGGTACGAGTAACATCTATATTTTTAAAATCATGAAAAACTACGATTCCAATAATTGAAATACGACTTTTATTTTCAAAATATCGTCATAAAAGTACAACAATGAGATGAGAACATGGCAAGCCAAAATTTAACAATAACACCCAAAATATATTTGAAATATGGCCATTTCTCTGAATTCTCCACAAGCCCATAATTTAATTGAAAGAATATTATTCGTATTCTGATATATTCCTTACATTTGTACACCAAGTTCATAATACTTTTTCCGAGTAATTCTCAATTCTTTCATCGAAATTTCATGATAAAACAGTTACAGTTCATGACCCTTTATATCTCGCACAGTCTGAATTTTTGTCAAATACTTTTTCGCAAGGAATGATAACCATCTCCTCAGCTTTCAAAAAAATATTCATTGAATATTTAGAGTCAAGTAGTTTTTACAAAATTAATTATTTTCGATGACGAAGCATAAAATTGCAAAAAATTTGATAAATTGTCATATCTTCGTAACCCTATATTTTCTGACCATGCTTCACTCGACGACTATATTATTGAACAGGAGCGAAATTTCTCGTTTCAAGACCAAGCTATAGCGTAGCGAATACATTAATGAATTCACGAGCATGGCGAAACACTTTCTTTATGTATTGAACAATCAATAGGTACAACGAATAAATGCTCCCAAAAATGCATTCCATTAGTAATACTACATCATAAACACGAACATATGAATCATGGCAAATAATAAAAATGCTGACATTGAGACGGATTATATTTCTTTAATCTTCATAGATCGATGAGAAAAATATTAACTGTGAATTAATTCGAAGAAGAATCAGTAAAATATAAAACAACTACAGAAGTATTTTATGATTGAGCGAATAAAGAAAATACGGATTATTTTGTTTGGATTAGAATTAATACTAGCAATTAGGCTTCATCTTCTTCATAATCTGATACCATGTTTTCGTTTCATAAATTCACTCTATATTCTCGAGTCTTCTTCTGCCATTTAGAGTAAGTAATGAAAATTGTATCGTCTGACGAAATATCTACAATGAACTGGAAGTCTTTTTAGTTGGGAATTAGAATTTTGCATCCATCTACGGAAAATTATTCCTCCAATTTATGGAAGCCTCGAAAATTTTGGTTGGCAAATCAGTCCCGTTGAATAATTCATGGGGAAAGTTAAAAACACGACACCTCTGTGAGATTTCAGAGTCCCTCTCGGACAAAATGTGCAAATGAGAGAGAAATTGGTTGAGGAAAAACCACCCTCAAGTGCTTGTGTATGTAACGCATAAATAATACAGTCGCCTGATGGAAATGTTGAGTTATATACGAAAAGGAAAGGACGGTAACATCATTTCCGTTCGTTCACTTACCCAAAATAGGCTTCGAATAAAACTCCTGAGTTCGGAATGGAAAACTCCATAGCTTGCAAGTACTACAAGGCGTTTCCAGAAAGTAAGTAACAGGGGCGGACTTAGCCATTGCGAGGCCCCGGGCGGGAAGTCTTCGCGAGGCCCTTTTTCCTTCGTGAAAAGTGAAATTTGAGTTTTAATTAAAACATAATATAACATATAAATATAATATAACTTTGGAAGATTTGCAAAATTAACAAATTCAGAAATGATAAATTTAAAATTCAGCTTTTCCTAGCTCTGAAATCTTCGAATCGATCGAATTAGCTACGTCATTTTCTATTGATAGAATAGCAAGGGCTGAAAGCCGATCTTGTGTCATCGAATTTCTTGAATATGTTTTTATGATTTTAAGTCTAGAAAAACTTTGTGAATAAATCATCCAGCACCTGTCAAGCTTTCTTGTGATTGCTCGTTTCCTTTTTGAACTACTCGACTCGAATTTTCTACCGGCATCTCGATCACGCGAACTCATTTCGGAAATCTTGTTAAATTTCGCTCAGAGTGTCAGAAATAATTTTTGAGTAACACACAGTTTTTTCACACTTTTTCGGTTCTTTACTATGAAAATGACACGTTTGTTCATTCCGTTCTAATGAACCAACCCAATTGAACTACAAGTCTTAGACTTTGGATCTACAGCGGGGTTGAAAAAGAGACGGGTAGTGGAATTCCCACAGATGGTGATAATAAATGATGGAAGTACTATTAGGTATTTTGAAAAGAAATTCTCGGTTTCAAAGAGAAGACGATAAAAATGAAACTGTTTATTTTTATGATCCAGATGAACAGAATAAAAAGTTTCTCGAGAAATGGCGGCGCCATCTTGTATGCATATTTCTATTGGAAACAGTGGTTCTTTACGATATTTTTATCGAAAATTTTTCTGCAAACTCCACCATGTATGACTTTTCATGGGATTGTCCGAGCGATAGAGGAGCCACTATCATGAGTTTGATTGAGGGCGTGAACGTGAAGTCCCAGTTGTATCAAGTCCTAAAGCTCAGAGCAGTTCGTGGTAGTGTTGTGCAACTTGGATACTTTTGAGTTTTCGATATACTGAATGAAGTATTATGTATTGGATAAATTCATTGGATAGTTGGTATTCAAATTTATACTTACAAGAGCCACACTGAAAAGAACGGCTTGAGAAACTAACGAATTGAATTAATTTCTCAATTCAATGACAAAAAAAATTCAAGTTATTCGAAAAATGTGAATATGACCTAAAACAATGGAGGTTTTCCATCACAAAAAATAGAATATAACAAAACTGAACCCAATATCTTATCTCTAATCGGTAGGTTTGAAAAAAAAACAGATTTCGCTCTCCCCCTTTCGTAATTCTTTACAATGGAATGAATTCATTCATCAGAAGATAATTCAACGAATATTTCAAAGGGACCGCCAAAGAACGATCAACAAGGCTATAAATATTTTATGAGGTTCCAACATCTGGGATATGTAAACATTGTACCTAAAAACTTAGATAATTTTCACCCTAATTTGTGTTGTGTGCATTGTTTTCTACCTACTCATTTGGTGGATCGGACATCTGGTGCCTCAATTACCCATTCGGATGTTCCAACAAAGCTCAATATTCAAAAAACTACAAAATGGTTTCTTTAATTTTGTTCTGATTGAATGCATTGATTAAATAACTTTTTTCGAGTTGGGGCGCGAGGCCCCACCAAGAGCGAGGCCCCGGCGATAGCCCCGTTCGCCACCCCCTAAAGCCGCCACTGGTGAGTAAGGTCGTTGTTACTCAATTTGTATAGGCTTCAAAAACATTGAACATTTTTTTTCACCCATGTGCTTCTCCGGGAAAAAGACTAAATGGTAATCTGAGTGCGCCAGTTCGAAGGAATATGGGGAATGATTCAAAATATCACATACAAATGAGTTTAACAATTGCTTCCTGACATTGGCCTTTTGGGGTCTGGTTTTCATGCATCAGGAAGACTCCGCTTGTTACCAGACCCCTCCTTTCATTTTTAATACCTCTCCTCAATTTTTTAGGATCTTCAATACCTTGTTGCGTAGATGATTTCCACCTTAGTTTAAAATTCAATGAATTTGATATCTTTGTAGTCCTGAAACACTTTTGCTATGATTTTTCGACTGAAATAATGGTATTGAACTTTTTTGTTGAGGATGAGCTGGTTGAAACCTTCGGACTATCTCTTGGTTTCAGACTCATAATGAGCAATCCAAGTGTTGAGTAACGGGCCGAAGCCAAATTTTTGGGGGGGTCAACCATAGAAAATTTTCCAACTGGACATTCAATTAACAGGAAACCGTTATACATTTTATGGTAAAATATTTGTTTCGGTAAAAAAAATTCAAAATGATGAATTTCAACAGAGTGAGGAGCAATTCACTCTTTTCATCTGCCGAACATTCAATTAAGTAGATTTTATGGAGTTTGTTTTTTTGAATACAGATTTTGTCACGATGAAAGAAGATTAGAAGAGTTTAGGCTTTTTTTGGCCCAGGGACGGGCCGAAGCTGAAAAAAGTTTGAATTAACAGAAAACCGTTATACTTTTATATATAGTATTATATGATATTTGTTTCTGTAAAAAAATTCAAATTGATGAATTCCAACAGAGTGAGATGTAATTAACTCTTTCATTCAATTAAGTAGATTTTATGGAGTTTGTTTTTTTCCTGAAAAGTATCTTGATGTTGCTTGAAACTTCGAGAAACACTACTTGTTTTGTTTCTTCACTTTTGTAGCTTTTCTTTATTTCATGGAATCTGGGAGCGAAGGCACGGCTCATTTTCATCAGAGAAAATATTTTTTCTGAAAAATCCATTCCTTTTATTATGCGAAAGGGGTAAATATTGGGAATCAAAGTGATGAGAAATTAACGTTGATTTTCCAACTACCCATTATTCAGAAATGTTAGTCTCTTTATTTTATGGAAGTACCTTGAAGTATGTTTGAAACTTTGAGACACACTTTTTGTTTCATTCTTTAATTTAGTTCAGTTTCATTCTTTGGTCTGTCTCAAAATTTCAAGCATCATCAAACAAGATACTTTTCACAAAAGAACAAATTCCGTAAACTAAAGAAATATACATAAATTGAATGTTGGGTAGATGAAAAATCAAAGTCAATTACCTTAACACTTTGATGAGATTCATAATATTGAAACTACTCATCCCTAACATAGGTCCATTTCACAGAATAATAGAACAAAAGTTCGAGAAAATATATTTCGTTTGACAAAAAATGAGCCTTACTTTTGCTTACAGATTCCATGAAATGAAGAAAAGCAACATAACTAGGAAATAAAACAGAAAATGTGTGTCAAAGTGTGTCATGAATCAAGGTAGTTCTTTAAAAAAAAAAACAGATTCCCAATTCCAAATTTTGTAGGGAAAAGCTTTTGACCTAAATCATATTAAAAAAACAATTTCGAACAAAATTTCCTAATTTGAGTTGGCGATTTCGAACTCTGTGCGGCGTATATTGGCAATTATTGTTTCGAATTGAGGATATATGTAGTGTTTTGAACGATTTTTCTTGTAACTTCCGATATTCTGTGGTCACTACCCATAATTTTCTCTCACACTTGTTTTCCTTCGAGCATTTCCTGTTCATATTTTTTTTTTTATTTTTTATAAGACACCACATAACTCAAACTTCACTTTGTAGATTCTTTTTTGGTTCATAATTTTAATTTATTTACACATATTGTTTATTCGGAAAACTATAACACAATGTACGAAGAGCGTACCTAAAGATGATTCTGCATATCTGAAAGTAGCAGCTCAAATTTATGATACCAGATGTTTTTTTTATGACACAGTCGTAACTGAAAAATTTACAACTAGGGATCTACTTCTTGATGCCGCATCTCTTTCAACACTTGAGGGTAAAAATATTGGGTTAAATACCATTTATTGACAGCTATACATATATCGTCAAATACTGGTTGCAAACTTGTTTTTTCTAATTCAGATAATATTCTAATTCAGAAATATTGGGTTAAATACCATTTATTGACAGCTATACATATATCGTCAAATACTGGTTGCAAACTTGTTTTTTCTAATTCAGATTCCTTCGTACTTCATAACTCTCTCGGAATTATGCATTTCAACTGCTTTGAAATTTTTCCATCTGCTTTGGAATTTTTTCGAACTGCTTTGACATTTTTCCAACCGCTTTGAAATTTTTCCGACTGCTTTGAAATTTTTCCAAAGCCTTTGAAAATCTTCTAACTGCTTTGAAAATTTGCCAACTTCGTTCAACATTGTGGGGGATCATCCCCAGACAACCCGGAATCTCAATTATCCTGTAAGCTACAAATTGCATTACAGATGAAAGGAAAATACCTACCACCATATAATTTTCGGAATCTTATATTTTCTCAACCTCACAATTGTGATTATGATTATTGAAGTTCTTCAAGTTTAGTCTGATTCAGACTTTGCAACGTTACCTGATCAGAATTTTCATTTTCAGGATTTAGTGCAACGAATGTGTAATTACTTTGAATTCTTGTTTTTTGCCTACGTCACTTTCAGGAGTGAGAAAGTTGCTCAGGGTCTTCAGATGCAATCCTTGCCGATACACTTCGCATCAGTTCAAAATGCTAGTTTCTGATGTTGTTTCCCAGAGAAATCCCATTATATTTGTTCACAGTTCGTAACTTCTGCACTCTGTTGACAAGCACCACGATGTGACTGAAGGGTAATTAAAGTTTGGACCCTCTACGGACGGAATTATTTAAGCGGATTGCAACTTCTCAACTGATCGTGTGGTCATTATAGTATATAAACATCATCAATAAGAAGTTCGTTACCTGCTATAGAGACCTTCAAGACCATAAAGCATTTGTTAATAATGTCACTGACCGCAAGCTATGGTCCTCTAGTTAGCTTACCCTATGTCAATGTTGTTCTTTCAGAAACGCTATTGAAAATGAATCGACCAAAGTTGTTCATAAAAATACACCTACTTGCCATGAATGTCACCACCAACCTCTGAATTATGTGAGAAACGAAGTATCTTCAGTTCTAATAATAAATTAGCATGCATTCCCAAAAAAAATTGAAAGATCCAAACTTTGAATTGAATTAACTGAATAATTCTTAGTATTTTTTCCTATCTTATAAGCATCCTAGAAAAAATGAGAAGTAAATGAAGCCAAAAAGTGGTTTCACCGAGTTTAATTCAAGGATTCTTTGAAATGAACAAGGATAGTGGAGTCAACAATTCGTTACCTGCTATAGAGACCTTCAAGACCATAAAGCATTCGTTAATAATGTCACTGACCGCAAGCTATGGTCCTCTAGGTAGCCTACCCTATGTCAATGTTGTTCTTTCAGAAACGCTATTGAAAAATGAATCCACCAAAGTTGTTCATAAAAATACACCTACTTGCCATGAATATCACCACCAATCTCTGTATTATGTGAGAAACGGAGTATATTCAGTTCCAATAATAAATTAGCATGCAATCCCAAAAAAAATTGAAAGATCCAAACTTTGAATTGAATTAACTGAATAATTCTTAGAATTTTTTCCTACTATATGAGAGTCCTAGAAACAATCAGAAGTAAATGAAGCCAAAAAGTGGTTTCACCTAGTTTAATTCAAGGATTCTTTGAAATGAACAAGGATAATAGAGTCAACAAATTTATTAAAAATTTACATACAACGAATACAGATTCTTATTTTCTTCCGAATTTGTTCATAGCCAGTACGGGAGGCAATTGCTCCTGGATCGAACTAGGTTCTACCTCGACAGCCACCATCTCATCATCAGAGAGCATGCCAGCGAAGACCAGATGCTGCAACAAAACATTACTAGTTAAGTAACATACATATTTAGTTGATGATACAGGGTTGAGAATAAGTCTGTGATAAAATTTGTATTTCTCCAACCAACAACTCAGAATAATTGAAAAATTGATTTTCGATTTTGCTGAACGTTCTCTTAGCTGCATTCTAGCCAATTTCAATTGGTCAAATGTGAACAAATGTCATGTGAGAACTCGTTGGAAAGGTAATGAAAATAGAATCTCTTTGGCAGTTAGAAGTGACGAAACATTTTCTGAAGCATTTTCGAAATCTTCGTCCAAAAACAATAGGAACATACGTCCAAGACTTTTACCCCAAAATGAATATTTTTCGAGATATTCAGGAAAAACAATTTTGTCTCCAATTTTCAATCTTATTCCGAATGTGTTTTTTTCTACTGGAAAATAATTAGCGGTCAAGTGAAATTTTTGGTAATCTCTGTTATCGAGAAAAAATTTTCTTATAGTTCGGACGAGTTCAATTTTTATTTTTTAAAGCTTAGGATAATTTCCGCAAATTCTTAATTCTGGAGAATTTCTTTCTTGTCATGGTAGGGAATATTGAATTTTCAGCAATAAAATTGTTACATGTTCTGTTAATTATTTTTTCGAAAGCATTGAAAATTATTACAAATTATTTTTTTCTGCATTCCTGAGAATTTTTTAAGTTGACTTTACTAATACTCACATTGAGAACTTAAACCAATTGTTGCTTTCGCATTACAGATGATAATTCAAGAACTTAACTCGTCTGAACTATAGAAAATATTTTCTCGATAACAGAAATTTTTAAAAATTTCACTTGACTGCAAATCATTTTCCAGTAAAAAAACACATTCGGAAGGAGATTGAAAACCAAAGACAAAATCGTTTTTCCTGAATACCTCGAAAAATATTCATTTTAGGATAAAAGTCTTGGACGTATGCTGCTATTATTTTTTGATGAAGATTTCAAAAATGCTTCGAAAAAATGAGGTTCCAAATTGAAAAAACGATTTTTTTGATGTTTCGTCACTTCTAACTAAATTGACAAAGAATTTGTGACCTCCTGTATCATATTCTGAAATCACGCTATCTCGGAGATTCTCAAAAATGGGAATTTTTAATGAAAAAACCTCGAAGTTGTCTGTATTTCCACAGAGTTCAATTTTGAGATTTTTTTTTCGTATTTCTTCATTTAAAGAAAATTTTCTCGGGAAAATTCAAACTCAAACAAAAAAATTCAGAATTCAATGGATTTTCCTTATATATTATGTGTATTTGAAGAATACAACTATTTTTCAACGATCTCCCCATTTTCTAGCAAATTTTTCTCATTAAAAGATGAAATTCCCGACTTAATCTCACAGATGAGTTGCGCCCGAAACCGTTAGGATTAGGGTTGCGCCTGACCGAAGGTTAATGCATAAATTTGAATCTCCAAGATATAATATGGGCCTCTCGGTTATTTCTCAAGAATGAATAACAATTAACAATATGGAAAGTTTTTTGTATCTTGCGCTGCTCTCGGAAATAACAGTGTGTTTGAATATAAAAACCATTTCTGAAATATCACCGAAGCCGCCTCGAAACCAAACAACGATGGTGTTACGCTTATTTTGTAAAGAAGTTGTTATAATTACTCACAGAAGAGAGTGCACCGAGCGACTGTTGCACGGGTATACAGTGTGTCACAACCAAACTTAAATAAATTTAAAATGGTGTTTCTGATAAACGAATATAACGGATGCAATTTACAATAAATAATTTTTTATCGAAAAGAATAATGGTTTTTTTGTCACCGTATAAGAATGTTCCTACGTGTTAGTAGTGGTGAAAAAACATTGCTGTGATATGATATAATATTTTTACTGTCTCAATCAAAAGAATATATATTACTGTCAAAATGTTTTCATTCAATCTGGTTACTTCAAAATTTTTATCTCTATTTCCAATGTGTTACTCAAGTAAAGAAAAAGGTACTACCTAATGTCTGAAATTCACAGAATACTCATATTTGCAGCAAGGTTTTCAGATTTTCTCTTATGTTAAAGGAACGCGAAATTGTCATTTTGTTTTTAATGAAAACAAATTGAGTTGAAATAATAGTATATTCTAAAACAAGTTGCAGAATGAGCTCCTATTCCAACACGAATGCGTAATTCGAAAGCATGAGTGTTGGAATTGCCTTCTGCAACGAGTGTTAGACAATATTTTCTCTATTTCAGTCAAGTTTCGTGAAATACTCTCGAAATTCAAATGAAAATTCAGATTAGTGACTTTTGTATTGTAGCTTGGCAGTTGGTGTGACTTACGAAATTTGACAGATCACGGAATTAGAATTGATTTGATTCGAAAATTGATTGGATCGGAGGTCAGTACTGACAACCACAAAACGAAAAATATAACTGTAAACAATGCTGTAATGAGTTTCATTACAGCACTACTTTTAGTACTGTAATTAACTCATTACGATACTGAAATAGAGAAAATACATTTTAGAACACCTCAAAATTTCTCCAAAAATCACTGTTGAAGACATTTCTTAGAAAATATATTAGATAGCTTTGATATTTTGATAGATTGATTGAATTGAATTAATTGTAATTGTCAAGTATAAACTGATAGAAAACTAATTCATTGATATTTTGCTTTAAAAACTGTTGAACTGGTACAGTTTTTACATTGGTCCTTCGAGCCGTTGCAGTTAATTCGTGAAATTTCATTGGTTCGCCCTATGGAACCGAGAAGAAGTTCAAGATCGACGAAGGGGATTCCACCGTTGAGATTTGGTGTAGTTTCTGTCGACAAAAGCAAAGTGGTCTCTAGGAACAGGAGTGATACCATGTTATCTAGGAATGGCCGAAGTTTTGATGTTGAGAAATCTACGAATTTGAAGGAGGTGGTAGATCCGTTATTTCAAAATTCTTCTATGGTTCAAGAGAAAAATCAAGAAAAACATAGTGATGAGAAGAATTTGAGCGAAGAGCGCTCAAACCATATTCCGCATGGTGATGAAAAGAATATGGGAGAAGAGCCTCCAAATTATGTTTCCGGAAGTATTCGTTCAAATTCAAGCAACAAATCGAGAATCAATTTGGGAAATGGAAGCTCTGAAACTAGAAGAAAGGTTCGTACATGAAGAAAGCATGGAAAGGTTGCGACTGCTTCGCAGTAAAAAAGACCTGGCTCTTAAAGAACTAAAATTGAAGATGAGTATGCTCAAAGAGGAAGATGGAAGTGATGATGGTTCCAACGGTTCCCAAGAAGACATGCCTTCACAAAATATCTACGAAAATCCTGAGGAGGAGAAAGATTGGATGCATGGATGTGTTCCTTCTTCTAAATTGAAAAGTTATCCAGAATCGCCTTTTAGGGAAAGACAACTTGAAGACAGGTCTGACACTTTATTGTAAATAGTTGAACAATGCTTCAAAAATACAGAAAATGTCACTGAAATTTTGAGACGTCAAAAATTGAGAGAGTTGCCTTTCTTTTCGGGAGATCTTACAGAGTGGCCGCTTTTTATAAGTGAATTCAAAAGATCCTCTGAATTGTATAAACTAAATGATTATGACAACCTATTGAGATTAGATAAGAGTTTGAAAGGTAAGGCACGTGAAACTGTCAAACCTCTTTTGAGTTCACCGAATAATGTATCAAAGATAATGAAAATGTTAGAAATGAACTTTGGAAGACATGAGTGGATCATTTTGAGTTTAATGGAAAAGGTAAAAAGATTTGGGTTTGTTAGCGAAGAAAAATTAGATATTTGTATTTCATTCTCTAATGCTATCAATAACCTGGTCACCACAATGAAAAATATTGATTGCACTCTTTATCTATTCAATCCAGAACTTCTGTCAACAATTGTGGAGAAGCTTTCGCCAATCCAGAAATACAATTGGGGTAAGTACAAGTTTCGAAGAGATAAGGAGTCATTACCAACTTCTCTAGAAGACTTCGCAACCTGGTATGAGGATGAAATAGGTGCAGTAGCATCTATTTCGATTCCGTCAATTTTGAAGTCAAAGGGTTATTCCAGAAAAGAAAAAATTTTCTCTTTGAATAATAATTCTGAAAGAATTCATACAAAAAAGCCATGTCCTCTCTGTAAAGAAGGTGGCCACTTTATAGCTAAATGTCGAGTATTTCTTGAAAAAACAATACCAGAACGACGAAAAATAACTTCTGATTTGAAATTATGCTTTTCTTGTTTGAATTTGGGGCATAGTTTGAAACGATGTTATAGGAAGAGAAATTGTGTTGTGGATGGATGTGCTGGACAACATCATCCTTTGGTTCACATGGTTGTCGATACCAGTCAAGAAACATCCATCCAGCAAAATTTAAACTTCTGTGGCCAACTCTCAACAGAGCGACAGTCTGTTTTACTGAGAATAGCGACAGTTATTCTTCGAGGACCGGACAAGGAAGTTACCACTTTCGCCTTTTTTGATGAAGGCTCCACATGTTCATTGATAGAAGAAAAACTGGCCAACGAGTTGAAGTTGGCAGGTCCTGTCGTACCAGTATGCTTTCAATGGACAAATCAGGTAACTCATTATGAGGATAATTCGAGGAATGTTTCTGCTGAAATAGCTGGAGGAATTGAGGTGAAAAGAAATTTTCATGAAATTAAAAATTTAAGAACTGTAAGAAACCTGCAATTGCCTCAGCAGAATATCGACATAAGTGAATTGCTCAAAAAGTATCCGTACTTAGATCATGAGATTTTGAATACTTTGAACAATGCCAAACCGCAAATCTTATTAGGACAAGACAATTGTGGGTTGATTATTCCTCGACAAATAATACAACCCTCTTTAAATATGCCAATATTATCGAAATCGAAGTTAGGATGGACAATTCATGGAAAAATTAGTGATGAAGAAGGTGGCGATAAAGAGGGTAAAGAAAATGCTAATGTCAAGCCTTCTCGATCTAGAAGCAGATCTAGAAGCAATTCAGAAATTAAGTCTAAGTCCAGATTCAAAGCAAGTAGTAAATCAAGATCTTCTAGAAGAGGAAAAAGGATGAAATCTGCAAGATCGAGCAGTTCAGATTCTGGAACAAAATTTGAGATCCACCTAAAGAAAGACAGTGTACAGAAAACAAGATATTACTGGTCTGATAAGAAAAGTAGGGATAGCGAGTCAGAAGATAAAAGAAAGCGTCGAAAATTTTCTCTAAGATTTCCAAGACGACGTAGAAATAGTATCAAAAGGAGTCCCAGAAGGAAGAGGAACGTACCTACAGAAAGTTCCCTGAGCAAGAGGCGATGTATTGGCAGTGAAAGAAGCAACTCTAGAAGACGTAGTATTTCACGATCTAAGAGAAGCCGGAGCAAAAGACGTAGGAGTACCCCAAGATGTCCGAGTCTGCGCAGAGGTGGACGCAGTCAGAGAGGCCATAGATGTAATCCTAGTAATAAAAGCCGTCATGAGGAGAAAGGTTCGGACTTAAGAAGAAGCCCTAGACCAAGAAGAAGGAGCACATCTCCACCATGGCAAAAAGGAGTGACAGTCTATCTAGGTGGCAAGACAGATGCGGTAGTTCCAGGGAAAGTAACGACTTCCCAAAACTAGCCTATCCTCGACCAGTGAGCAAGCTTTGTATTTTAACTACGAAACAAATTTCAAAGGGACACCCTGGAGAAAATGTTGAAGACATTTCTTAGAAAATATATTAGATAGCTTTGATATTTTGATAGATTGATTGAATTGAATTAATTGTGATTGTCAAGTAAAAACTGATAGAAAACTAATTCATTGATATTTTGCTTTAAAAACTGTTAAACTGGTACAGTTTTTACAATCACTGAATTCCAAAATTTGTCCCAAACTACCTAGTAGTGCCCCCAACAACAAAAAATTATTTCCGCGTATGAAGATCGTCATGTGACCTATCGTTAGAATGAGACGCTCTCAAACATTAGTGGGACCAGCCCACAGTCCATATCGCATGAACATTTGAATCTTTCTTCGCGTCAATCGTTCGAATCTCAATCGTTCTAAAAAAGGCTCGTGGCGATTGGTCGAAAGAAAGGATTTAGTAGCTGAGTTCATCGGGAATTTCTAAATTCATTAGTTTCGTGAAAACTCTAATACGGGTGTGCATTTAATGCGAGACCCCCATTGAAGAAGAAGCTTTTCACTGCTGAATAAATGTCAAGAATCGATTCTATTTCAATGGAAGGAACTAAAGAAAGGAATCGAAACAATTTAAGACTATATGGGCATAAAAGAACGTAGTATCTCCCTCAGATGTTCTACGATCTGCCAGTTCGAAATAAGTCGAAATTTAAATGCATGAAACAGCTGGCACTTATGACGGATGAGGTCTTGGGTATTTTCATCTCCGTGAAATACTTCAGAATGGTATCGCAATTTATGACGTCAAAATGAAGTGCATCATGGATTAAATTTGTGCTTACATACTACTGGAATAAATTAAGGGATCAAGAAAAATTAAAATTTTTTGGAAAATATTCAATAGGTCGAACTTGGAGGAATGGTCGTATAAGAAAAAACAAAAAAGGAAATTGGATTAGAACAAAATTTTGTAGTTTTACAGTGGAATCTGAAAGAAGAAGCAAAAAAAATTTTTCAATGTTCGTTTTTTGGTTCACACGAGTGGAAATTTGTTTTTGCTTAACCGCTACAATTATCAGATACGTCGTTCATTTGGATTCATTTTTTTTTACACTTTGCTACGTGCACTTCTCATGGAGTTATCGGCCTTATGGATCCTTTTGTCTTTGATTATCGATATCTCAGCAACCAATAATCGCACAGAAAGTTAAAGGTGGGTTTCGAGAAGCTGAATGAATTCCCTTACACGGCTATTAATTGCCTTTTTCGGAAAAATTTTTTTTCCTTTGTCAAATGAATTTGGTAAATTTTTGGAAAATCAAGCACTTGATGCAATAAACTTGTGGAAAAGCTCTGAATTTTTTTTTTTAATTTTCATTATGGTCATGATCCTTCAGTTTTTTCAAAAATTCGATCGAGTGAAACAAAAAACGGCTGGCTGGATTCATTAGGCTGTTTCTAGGGTTTTTGTAAACATATTGGAATGAATTGATACGAATAAATTTCCCACTGACATAAATTGTGTTGGGGGATCTTCTCACAAGTGCGAAACATACAAATAATTTCTCGCTCATCATCTAGAATGAGTAGACCCGTAAGATTAAAGTATTTTCCCATTTCCTTCTAGATATTGTGCTCGTCATAATGTGGCTGAAGACTCTACTCGAGAATATGACATTCCATTACAGCCCTTGTCCTAAAATGATGGATGATCATCGCGAGGCAGGGTTCGAAAATATCATGATATTTATATAAATATCAAAATATCGGATATATATCGATATATATCCGATATATATCAACTTTCTGATATTTATTTTTACGAGCAATTTTTCAAATTTTTCTTCAAAGAAGTCAATAAATCAAACGTATTTAGAAGTTCATTTACCAAATTTATTAAAAAAACTAAACAAGATTCTAAAAAACATAAAACAACAAAAAAAAAGTAAGTTGATAAATTTATAAAAAGTTCGTTATCCGGATTATTAAAAATTTCCTGTGTAGTTGCAGTGGCCTCATCCCATATCAATCTCAAATTACTATTACATACTGCAAACTTCAGCTGTATACGGCACCGTGCTTTCTGTTCAAAAATTAAAAAAAAAAAAAACAAGAGCACAATGAATAGTGCAATGACGATTTTACGGAGCAGTTATAACATCACCATCTGGATTTCCCGAAAATACGTTGCTTCTTCGAGCGTACAAACGGTATACATTGGTGACATTGGTGTGCTCTTGAATCGCGATTGATTATAAAATTTTTACACACAGTCGCAAATTTTGGTAAATTAATAAATATCCTTGATATATATCAATCCTTATAAATATCGATATATATCATGATATATATCAGGATAAATATCGGCGATATATATCGGTCGAACCCTGTCGCGAGGTCATCTGAATGTCTCTGGAGAAAGTTTGCGGCATTCTTTCAGGAGTTTTTCACTGCCAGTCATGAATTCCACAGATTATCTAAACGTCTGTGTGTTTCAGTAACTACATCATGAACTTGTTCAGATGTATTTCATTTTTTTTATTGTTCAGTTATCCCAGTTTTGAGCCTTTTCAGAAATTCATTAAAACCCATCAGATACTAGTTTTTCGGTGCTTTTGCAATGGAGCTATCATACCTTTGTTCTTCAAGCATCAATCTGATGGGGTCAGAGAGTTTGGAGCTCTCTGAGTAACTACATCTCATCTGCGAACCTTCCTAGGTACTGAGAAAAACTTCAGTACGATGCTATGCAGAAAAGAGGAATGGGAGCGGGAAAACACCGACCAAAATTTCAAAGAAAATACTTTTAAATGGTATACAGGTGGTTCTAAAACCAACACGGGAGCTGTCGCTGGGGTTCACGGAGCCAAAGCCAAGTGTGCACTATTGTTAGGCTCCTGTGTGAGTGTTCTGCAAGCAGAAATATTAGAAATCGAAAGATGTCTAGACATTAATCTAGAGAGAAACTATCAGAAATACCACATAGCTATTCACTCAGATAGTCAAGTTGCTATTAAAGCACTGAATTCCTATGTCATCGACTCAAAGTCGACATGGGAATGCCGGATCAAACTCAATGAGGTAGGCAAGAAAAATAAGGTCTCTTTGATCTGGGTTCCTGGTCATTCGGAAGTCACAGGTAACGAAGAGGCCAATAAACTTGCCAGAGAGGGTGCTCGGAAACCACTCACTGGCCTAGAACCTTTCGGTGGTATAGCAAAATGTACATATAAGAAAGAGTTTCTGGAGAAGGAGAAAACTGAAAGAGAAACACTCTGGCAGAATCTCCCAGGGTTGGATGACTCCAAAAAGTTCCTTCGGAATTTTGAAACTGCAAGATCCAAAAAATATTTGGATCTCAGAAAGAAACAAATACACCTCCTCACTGGCTTTCTTACAGGGCATTGTCGCCTCAGAAAGCATTTGAAGAGAATGGGCGTATCGGACACTGACGAGTGAAGATTCTGTGGCGAAGATGAAGAAACTCCTATTCACTTAATCACAGAATGCTTTGGCATTGTAAGCCAAAGGAAACAATACTTTGGACCAGAGACCTGTAGGACTGAGGAATTAGCCTCACTGAAGCCTTCCAAGATATTGGATTTCATAAGATCTCTGGGACTGGAAGGCGAGCTCTAAAGCTTTGTCATTGGGCACAATAGACCATCAGGTCGCAGTGGACTGTAACCCCTTTTTAACTATTAACTATTATCAATCTGATAAGTTAATGAATAATGACGAGTGCTATGAATTCATATTCCATTGTCACAAACAGCCTTAAGTGTGTAAGATTCAAAAGTGTAATAAATTGATTCTCCAATTTGAATTTTATATGAAAGCAATGATTAAATGGGTACTATTTAGAAAGCTTCCTATTCAAAACCTATCTATTCACTATTCAGCCGAAAAATCGAAAATTGCAGAACTTCTCACCTTATAGTTTTTCACCTTCTTCAGATGATAGGTAGGTTCCAGACCACCATTCAGCTTTTTCCTTTTTGCCTCTTTCTTCGATACCTGAAAGAAAAATATTGATGATTTCAAAAGAGATCCAAATTGTTCCAAATAAAATGGATATTCAAAGATTATTTCCAAAATTTATAAGATAAAAGAAAAATTGCGAGTGAAGATTCATTGTCAAACATTTATGTAAAAGTAATAGGGCAATAAGTCTTAGGCTTTCACCTCGTGGTCACATGTTATGTAATTGGTTTTTTGTTACATAATCTAGTACATATGTATTTGTAATATGGGTTATATTGGAGATAATATTGAAGCATTCAATAACTGAGAAATATCTGATCTTCTACTAGCTAGCTCCTGAGGATATCTACCATAATATGCTTCAGCAGATGGTCAATAATGTTGACGAATAACAAAGGTCCCCACACGGACCCCTGCGGAACTATCTGACGTGTGATTGACTTAATTCATGAAAAGACTCGATGCTTATATAAATTGAAAGATATGATTTACTGGATGGATAGACGTTATATGTTTCCTAGTATGAAGGTTGTAAAGAAAAATAGATGAAAAAAGGGATATAACGTTTTTGTTCAGAAAATTAAGTTCGTCCACAACGCGTGAAATCGCTGTTGGTCTGCGAGCGAACCGTAAAAACGTCGGCGGAAATTGGCTCGTTTAATTGGTTAATTTACAATTCTTTCCTTTGTGAAATTAGACAGAGGTGGCTGAATTTTAATCCCCAGGTTAGCCCTCCAATTTCATTCGGAATAGAATGGGCCAGCGATCGACGTTTGAATCGCTTGCTTTTTTGGTCCGCGGGTGCGTATTGAATCTCTTATTAAGGCGATCGATTGACGGCTGGCTAAAAGAAAGGAATCGATATTGATAAGTTTGATTAAAATTGCGGTAGAGATTGTTAGCGTGCAGTTCCTCTTTCTGTTATCCGAGATAACGGCTAACATGCTTACAATCTCAGAATCAAATATATTTACTGAATTTCCATAGAGATCACTGTAATCAATTAAGAGCGCAAATTTCGAATACAAAATCATATGTATTGAAGGAGCAAGTTTTCTGAAGCATGAGTATTGGAATTGCCTTCTGCAACGAGTATTACACGATATTATTTTCCCTATTTCAGTCAAGTTTTGTGAAATACGAAATTCAAATAAAAATTCAGGTTAGGGACTTTTATATTTCATCTTGGCAGTTGGTGTGACTTACGAAATTTGTCAGATTACGGAATTTGAATTGACTTGATTCGAAACTTGATTTGATCGGAGGTTAGTACTGACAACTACAAAACGAAAAATATAACTGAAACAATGCTGTAATGAGTTTCATTACAGCACTAATTTTAGTACTGTAATGAACTCATTACGATACTGAAATAGAGAAAAAAAATTCCTACTCATATTCATATTCATGAGGTTCGTGACATTGTCCTGAATAACATTCGATTGGAAATTTCACTAAAAATATGTCAAATTCAAATATGATTACAACTTAATTTCCTTATGTTTAGTTATAGAGGCTCTGACTGACAGGGAAATCTTTGCGAAAACTGTTTACGACAAGGCTAGAGGCGAACCAGAAGAAGGACAAATATGGGTTGCTTGGGTGATGAAAAATAGAGCTAGAGCTAATAAATCTTATTGGGGAGGAAGCAAGATAGGCGACGTATGTCGGAAGCGTCATCCACGAACCAGCTAAATATTAGAAGATACTCCAGCTTACCAATTCGTAAGTACCTTAATTCTTAACGAGAATCAAAAGTCCTTACAACAATTTAAATTCTCAAGCAGAATAATACCATCAATTGATTGTCCAGAGTGTAAATGCCAATCAGAAAGAAATCCAACAGTACATAAGTATAGTAGAGTAGCTGAGAAAATTAATTTTATGACTTTTTTCTGTAGATCTCTTTGTTATCAGAAAGATATCGTTCTGTCTTTAATTTAATATGAAGTAATAATTTATGTTTGGAGCATGAGTGTTGGAATTGCCTTCTGCAACGAGTATTAGACGATATTTTCTCTATTTTAGTCAAGTTCTGTGAACTACGAAATTCAAATAAAAATTCAGGTTAGTGACTTTTATATTTCATCTTGGAAGTTGGTGTGACTTACGAAATTTGTCAGATTACGGAATTTGAATTGATTTGATTCGAAGCTTGATTCGATCGGAGGTCAGTACTGACAACTACAAAACGAAAAATATAACTGAAACAATGCTGTAATGAGTTTCATTACAGCACTACTTTTAGTAGACATTACAATACTGAAATAGAGAAAATATGATTTTGGACGAAAAACAATAGCTTTCGTTATGCTCAAGATGTTATTTTTAATCGAATATCATTTCAAATCAATGAATATTAAATGAATATGCCTAAGATCTTCTATTTTCTGGTCCTCTGAATGACTACACTTCATCTGCGAAACTGCCTAGTGATGTAGTGAACGCTTGACAACATCCAATAACAGTTAATGGTTTTCGGTTCATACGGTTAGCATTTAGACATTCCGTACCTGCATTTGGCACCTTACACGAATGGACGCTTTGCTATTGGTCAGACGAGCTCGAATTAAGAAACCAATCACATTTCGAGTGCAAAATGTATAATAATACGCAGGAATTTCGCTCAATTTGTCATTTTATTCAGGCTAATTGAAAGTGGGATTTTTTTCCAATTGATGAATATGCATCCTTACTAGTTGCTTTATTCAGCCATTACAAATTGTGAATGTTTTGAGCCAAGTAGTTGTTTTGAGTAGATATAATTGCCAGACAGATTTTTTTTTCTTACCTTTACCATAATATAGGTAATTTAAATTCTGCAGCATCCAAATGAAATATTTTTGAGATTGAAACGTGGTGCCAAGTTCTAGAAAAGGACTATTTAATTTTGACTCAATGAACTGAACATGCCTAGTTTGCTACCTGAACTAAGAGTCATGTCGTACGTTTTCTGAACATGAAAATTTGATTAATTCACTTTGCAGAAAAATTCAGGATACAAGCTTGATAAGTTTGGTGGGTTGGGATTGTTGGGTTTCGGATCAGACTGAAAACATCTCTACCTAATCGAAAGAAGGAATGAATATGAGAATAATCGAACTAAAGTAATTTAATCAACTAGTCTATTAACGTGTGAAATTCTGACATAAGAAGTATTTCATTCTTCAAAACATGATTTATGAATTTGGTATAACCAAATTGAATGGAACGATGTACGAATCTCACCTAAATATTATAACTCAGTTCAGAAATGCATTCACTCGTAGGATTTCTGAATTTTCTATATTCTGTCAGACAATAACGTATTAAAATGTGAAATCAAGCAATAAAAGGGGTCATTAATGGAAGATTTCCTGTGCGTTAAACTTGACTATTGAAGAAAATTGAAAGTGTGGGAAAAGTTTCAGTTGTATCCATTTCAAATCGCAAGTCTAATGAAGTCTTTAGAATTTCACAAACATTCGAAAAGAAACATAAATAATAGTGAAGAAAACAAAATCTTCCACAGATCCTTTTCCAATATAATTTTATTGGAATTTTTCAATTTTTTCAGGAGATTTCTCTGATTTTGATATTACATAACTTCGAATGCGAACATTTTTTCTATTTTTTCTTTGTTGAAACTATTTGTAGGTTCAAATGTGTGTTATCAAAAAGGTGAAGTTTCAAATAATGAGTTCAGTTAACAAAGGCAAAAACCACGCTTGGGGAATAAACACGTACAAGGTTTAGTTTAGATACGTTCACTCGCGCTGGAATATAGAAAGTTTCGAGTTAACCAATGGCGTAACGCTATTCGCTCAAGGTGCCAAATGCGGCTATGGAATGTCTAGATGCGTACGGTTAGCGATTCCCGAAATGACAACAACGTCTCCCGTAGACCAATAATTCAACCTCTTTCAAATTCACAAAGCTGGCGATAAATTCCAATAATTAAAAAAATCTGCGAAAAAAGGACTTCAACATTCAATTTAAAATAATGTTTCCATGAGAAAACCTTCACATATCTATGTTTCACCAAAAAAATTTAAATTTTAAAAGCTCCTTCTGGGTGTTGTAGGTTCTGTGTCAGTTAGTATATAAGCCGCGGCATCCACTCTTCTACTTCGCTGACTAGTAAAACAAATAACTATTGTGGAAGAGAGAGTCATCAAGATGAATAAGACTTTTCTTTCGATCACGGAACTGAACCTCCATCATTTTAAAGACCCGACACTTAAAAATACATAGATCCTCGGGAAACAGATTGGGGAACTGCTGAGAAATGGCGAGTTCCCATCCGAAGGACCAACTTTTTCCCCATCATCATTCTTTAAAACTTCCGCGCCTTGCCCTCGGATAGCGCCATCCCTGGAAACAAATTACGTCACGTTTTTCCCCGTTCGGGAAAAGATAAATGCGTTCGCAGAAAGTGGATTCCGAGGAGGAAATGCATTCGTTATGAATGGCAATCTTGAAGGTCGGATTTTTCGGTTTCCTCATTACGCTTCTCTGCGCGCCGATATACCTCGCGCCCCTTTGAGCAACGGTAACGAAGATATACCGCATCAGTTTCGCGAGAACAGAAAAATATGTCATTGTTAGGATTGCTACTCCGACTAAATAATAATAAATCACCATTATCCTTTCCTTTCCGCCGGAAGGATGGATTCGATTATGTGGCACAGAAGTAGGAATGCAGAACGCAGTGGCGGTTCGTTGCCTCTGGACCTTCAAATTCATCCTTTCTTTACAATCTAAGGATGTCCGAATACATTGTGTATGCACCCGTCATTTTTTGAATGAAATGACATTAGACCAGTTTGAAAATATGAGGATTACCAGGAACTTTCCAGGGTGAAACCAGTATGAGAGGGAGACAACCAGTTTCATATGTATTACAATTGACCGTTGAACCATATCAAAGGAGTTCACATGGTCTTATGCAGGATATCAACTAGATCCAGGGTTCAGCCTGAAGGTTTGAGGATTCATTAATCCGCAACTCGAGAGCCGTAATCAGCAATAGGTGATAAGGTGTAACGTTTCAATTTGCCGGGTTCAAATCCCGGGAGTTTCTGGATCGTCTCGGATCGAGAACGATAAGCCGGGTGGTACGCGGTCGCGGTTAGTCGTGCTTGTACCACCTCAGACGCGAGACTCTGGTAGTTTGACTTAGGCAATAGTTAAGATTGGTTAGTACACAGTTGATCAGACAACCATAAATCTATTTTTGTTGACGATTTATATGTTTCATATGAGGTGTGAGACGCTTAGGTTCCGCCATTTTGAGGATCGTACGACTTTCCATCTGATTTCCTCAACTATCTGATGAATCAACCTTTCTTCTAGATTGGTTTATCTATGTTATAGTTAAATAATTGAATTTAAACATTGCGCGGTTCCGTGACTCTCTGATTTTCAATTTCTCGATTTATCTGTGCCAGTGTTTCAGTGAACACGTGGACATTTTTTCCTTTTCTGAATTATCTTCATGTAAACTAAGATTATCAGAGATCTCGGGGAATTGTGGAAGTTTGACGGTACAGAGAACTGATTCAAGTAGTTTTTTTTTATAGCCTTTTTTGGAGGGAGCTGAGTCTCCGGCATCTTTTTGTGGAGGGAGCTAAGTCTCCGGTATCTTTTGAAGAGAGCTTTAGTCTCCGGTATCTTTTGGAGAGAGCTAAGCCTCCGACACCTCTTTGGAGGGATCTAGACATCTGAAACCTCTCTGGAGGGGATTAAGTCTTCAAATCCTTCAGTACCTGAACCTTAGAGGAAGTTGAAGCCTCGACGCTTCCATTTGGAAGAATACAACCTTAACCTCTTACTACAACGTCTTCCAGGAGATCCAGGAGTTCGAACGTTGGGAGAAAATCGAGAGATAGTCACTTCCCTTGCCCAGCACAGTTGTAGCCAGATAAGTTAACAATGAACGAAAACGCTTGTGAATTGTGCTTCTGACGAATTGTTCATGATTGTACATATTCTTGTCCTCGTACAAATTTGTTTTAATCTGTGATATTAGACATTGTAAATAGCTATTGTCATCAGAGAGGAATAAATCTCGACTGTTCAAGTTTTGATTATCATTAGCCTGAGTAGAAGCATATTATCTTCTTTTATCTCATATAAATGTAAGGTGGTCTCGTGCCCTTACTAGCTGGAGCATCCTTCGTTGAAATATTACATAACGTAAATTATCTATCTCTTTAACCTTACACAATTGGCACCCCTAGAGTGGGGCTGTTAATCTCTATCTTAACCTCACAAAGGGGTGAACAGTAGATAACTGCAATGAACTGATTAAAATGATGAGATAAGCATGAGAAAATAATAAATCTGTATTCATTACCAAAGAGAATCGAACTAACCTCTAAATTGAGTAGAACTAATGAGGATGACCAATATTTTTGTATATTCTTTATGATCTCTTTTTTGATTGAATTTGTCGATAATGTGTGCGTAGGTCAAAGGGGTCGTAGTTTACAGAATGAACTCTTATTATTATCGTTATTATATTTACATTCATGATAGAAAGTCATAATTCTTACGTCAAAATGAGAGCATCATTCATTATAGAGCCTAGTGGCGTCGAAACAAATATTATGTTGATATGAAGATTTGAATCATCTGGAGGTTCCTATTTATGGTCGATGAGTATATCGGAGATCAAGTTTGTCAGATGCCACCCGACGAGCCGCCCATGACAAACCTTAGTTAAGAAATATCGCGACTGTCTGAAAAATAAAGCATGACACACACACACGTATTACATGTGCATTATAAGATTGATGCAAGGCTGCGGTTCAATCCAATTTCGTTCCACAGATGGATATCGGAAAGAAGATAGAAATCTTGGAAAAGCAGGTGGTTGCGTTCCGTGGTAAATGGGAGGAAGGAGGAGACGGATGCTTCTTTCCAGAGAACGCTACTTTGTCCGGAATCGATCAAGGTAATGTCTGCGCAATCGGTTATTCGGGTAAAGTATTGTTCTTTGCATTCATTCGAGGAAAACATTCGGAAGGAACGATTTGGAATCACAACCGTCGTATTGAATGATGAAAGGGGGCTCGTCTGGATTGGGTCAACGAATACAAGGTGTTCCCAAGGCATTCGTTTCTCGAAGATGTGATATATACTATTAGAAACTTGAGAATTTGAGAATAGCCGCTGCCGGTAATGAAACAGTTTTTCCACCTTGCTGAATAGTAACCGATGCTTGGTATTCAGGGCAACGGATGACAGACAACCAAGAAAGAAATGTTTGTGGAATGTGCTCTGGTGGAAGCTGTGTCCATCATGCTGCTCAGATCATTCGTTTTGGATTTTTGTAATAAGCGAAGTTCATTAGAAATTACAATTCTGCAAACGTTTTTGTATAATTTCTGACATCAGAAGTGGGATACAGCCCTTGTCAACAAGAGAACTGATGAAGTGCTGCAGTTACGTAACGATTTCAGAAATTTTTGAACTTGACGGTGTGACTTTTTATAACTTTTGTGAGAATCGACTTTGAAATATTGGAAACCTCGAGTAATGAATCAGTGATTGTGTCTTCGATACTGGTAGAATTGGTTAAGGCATTTCAGGCACAAAAGTCAACTGATCAGATAGACTTACTTTGTTTTCGGACAGAAGTGAATGAATGAATGAATCAAAGAAATGGGTAAGCGAAATAGAAACTATTAAACATGAATTGGGGTGGTCCGATGTGCAAATTTGGCTAGGATTGGACGATATATGCTGAGGGATGCAGATTGAAGAGATTGGGCATCATTTCGCAAGGAATTTACAGAAGCCTTCCTTGGTTGATTACTCGAAGAGGCTACAAAATTCAAAAGCTCTTAAGTAAACACATAAGAAAAATAGGTTCATGAAAAGTTAGCATTACAAAAAAAATCTCCGAACGAATTGGACTGAAAATGATTCAGTAGAATTGATTGTTTATGGAATTTCTGAAATAGAAATTCGCAAAATTTCTGAACTGATATTTTTATCTTCATTCACAAAACAACCGCGAAAAATGACTGATACTGGGGGTTCGTTATTTATGAAAAGAAAACAGTTGGTGATGGACAAAAATGTTGAGAGTTGTCTAGTAGAACACATAGAAGATGTTTTCAATGTGAAAAGTTGGGCCATGTGCAAGTTAATTGCAGAGATAAAAAGCCAAAATTATCATCCGATAAAAAAGACGATTTCAGGGGAAAAACTCAGTAGAAAAACGGAAATTAACGCTTTTTGTGCTTAGAAAGGACACAAAATTTCCAATTGTTTCACTTAGACCGCTATTGAAAAACACAAGATGACTGTACTTTGGGTGAAAATTTGGCGAGTTCAACCGAAGTGTATGGTCATCGATTTGGCTTTAGTGTACACAAGTGCAGATATGTCACTATTTTCGGAGATCATGCTGCTCAGATTATTCGTTCTGGATTTTTGTAATCAGCGAAGTTCATTAGAAATTACAATTCTGCGAAAGTTTTTGTATAATTTCTGACATCAGAAGATTGATAATCACTGAAACATGTTTTATGAAAATGAAATGTTTTCATCAAGGGAAATGGACAAATTTTGTCCCCAAATTAAATGTTCATAACATTTTAGTAGTTTCGAAACGATTTGTTTAGTTCTCAGGGCCGAAATATTGAGCATTTACAGAATTTTGAATAACCCATCACAGGGTGTTCCAAATGTTGGTTCAAAAATTGGGATCAAGATTGGCTCATAACTTTCGTTTTTCAAATTAGAATTCTATTCTTTTATGATTGCGTTGAATTCTGCGAAGAAAAATGATGATAAAAATGATGCTCCCAAAATTAATAATTCTTGAGTCATTTAGGATTTTCTGATTTTATGTCGTACGTAGCGTCAAATTCATGAAATCTGTTCCATATCAACAATGATAAATGAATTCAGAAAAGAGGTAGTCACTAGTGAGTTATTAGAACAATTTATCTTCTATGACCAAGGTCATTGTTGATATGAAACAGATTTTATGAATTTGACGGTACGTACGACATGAAATCAGGAAATCCTGAATAACTCAAGAATTATTAATTTCAGGAGTATTATCATGTTGGAACATGATCATCATTTTTCTTCGCACAATCCAACGCAATCATAAAGAAATTGCGTTCTAATTCGAAAAAACGGAAGTTATGGGCCAATCTCCATCTAAAATTTTTGAACCAACATTTGGAACACCCTGTAACGGGTTTTTCAAAATTCTGAAAATGTACAATATTTCCACAGCCTTCGCCTTCAGAAATGTGAAAACGGTTTGTACTTACGATATCTAGGTTAGGAATAACAAACATAATACCGAATACACTTATCTCCCTTTTTTCTTCAGTTATTTCTCGATATATTGGAAAGTATTTCGACGAATGCAACGATTTGAGTACGAATGTATTCAGAATTGCATACTCTATAAAATTCGACAACAAAAAAAAAAAAAAAAAAATTTTTGAATTTTTTTTTCTCTCCCTGTTTAACTGAAAGTGGTCAGGCTCCAAGATTATTTTAGATCGGTAGATAATGTCAAACAATAACAGAATCCCAAGTTGCAGATTTCAAATGGGTCCAGTTCTCCAGAAACGCCTAATAGGCCGAACTTGGTACACCCTGTATATTAGACAGTTGGATATTTTGTATGTGAATACATATAAGCATTAATGTGTGCTGTTTCATTTTTCATTATCTTGATTCATCAATGAATTTTTGTAATAGATTCTTTATCGACTTTATTCAGTAAAATGAATTTTGGTAATATACAATTTCACGAACCTCTGATTTTTCAATAAAATCATTATTGAATTAGTTTATTCTTTTCCCCATACAGTTGAATAAATAATTCATTACTGAAAAAACCGCAATAGCCGCAAATCTTACTCATCTACCTCATAATCAGCGCGTTTTCTGCCTGGAATATCTTCATCTTTCACTCGGACCTCTCTTTCTGATGTTGGCCGCAAGCGGCGTTCACTATTCAGTGAGCACGGGCGGTTCATTGATTGTGAAAAGGTTTTTCATTATTTTTTATAGGTGTAGTTCAAGTTACTCTTCTGTTCCTTATTTTTTACCCTCGGACCGGCATGGTCTGGTAACCCTGGATGCTGCAGACGCCGGCACACGCCGTAAACCATAACGGAGCGGCGTCGGCGAAATATGGCAGATGCAAATGTGCAATGCCTGGACTATCTCCATCTTTCTCTCGGACCTCTCTTTCTGATGTTGGCCGCAAGCGGCGTTCACTATTCAGTGAGGACGGGCGGTTAAATGTGTTAATAGTTCATTACTTGTGAAAAGGTTTTTCTTTCATTCTTATAGGTTTGGTTCAAGTTACTCTTCTGTTCCTTATTTTTGAACCTCGGGTCGGCACGGTCTGGCAACCCTGCATGCTGCAGACGCCGGCACACGCCGTAAACCATAACGGAGCGGCGTCGGCGAAATATGGCAGATGCAAATGTGCAATTCCGATCCACCCATTCGGATACACCTGTGCGATACGGGGCGGCCCGCGCTCGCAATTCGGGATCCGGCCGAACCCTAATTGCCCCGAAAACGGCGGTTCGGAGGGTTTTAATGTTGTTTGCGCTCCGGAGGAACGGCCTGAATGGCTCGGCGAGGTACGTTTCGCCGCCGCTCGGCGGCGTGCACAAAGCGAAAGATAAAAATTGATAGGGCAAAAAAGTCACGGGGGTAATGGAAACGCGCGTTTTTCCTGGCACAAAGGGCTCGCTGAGTCGCGCAAATTCCGTCTTTCCGTCTGGGTGGGTTTTACCGCGGCCGGTTCGTCGCACGGACCTTTTTTTCTGTCTCGGTAAGGAACACGGGAGATGAAACCGGTTAGTCTCTCCGGAGAAGATTCTTGACGGTGTTTGAGCTTCATGAGTTTCCCCAGTCTTCTTTGGGTTTATGAAAGTTTACATTCTTGCCAGAAAGATTTCGCGACCTGTAGTTCACTAACTTTCATAATAGCAGCCGGAAAAGAGCGCTGAAAATTACTTATGCCCAGCTGCACCGTCAAATGTAAGTCTGACTCAAGTCTAACTTAGGCGGGTCCAGACGGCTGCAATGCAACGCGTAAAGCCGGGTCCAGACGGCTGTAATGCAACGCGTAATGTAATGCTAATTCTCCGTGTTGACGGCACCACGAACGTTACTGTAACGTTCGTCAGACCGTTCTTGGCTATCCATCGGGGTGTCGGTTTTTGTCGCGATCTCAAAGGCGCTCGCAGTTCTCGTTTGGACGGCTATTCGCGCGTTTGTTGTGGAGTGACGAACAATATCTCGAATTAGTTGAATTTTACGGGCAGGACTACGTAATTTGAGACCAAAGGAATCCGAATTACCACAAGATGAAATTCAAAATGATGCGTGGACAGAGATTTCTGTTTCATTTTCATTTCAAAATGTATTTTCAAAATCCGTCGGCGACATTTAGGATCGCGGTGATGTTTTCATATTGTCCACTCGTTTCTTCGGATTTCAATTCCAATGAGAAATAATAATGAAGATCTTCTTTCATACAAATTTATTTTCCATCATCGACGTTTTTTCCGGTCTTCACCAATTTTAAAGTAAGTGAAAATAAACGCAACTTTCCTGGGTTCCAGGTTTTTTTTTATTTTTTCGGGTTTTGATGGATTTTTTCGAGAATATTCAGTTTTTCTTCAGATTTCATACAGTTTCAGTAATTATGCAGAACTGAAAGAACTGTGTCGGAGCTGTGAAAAAAATTTCACATTTTTCACAAATTCTGGTTCCAAAATGACGAAAATGAAAACAAGTCGTCAATCCCTCTAGTTGAAAAAAAAGGTGAAGTTTGCTTCTGGAAGTTCGAAGTTCAGCTGGTATTCCTCTGGTTTCTTAATAGATGGTTGTTAGAAATGTTTAATCTTGTTCATTTCAATTTTTCCTGTACAAAAATGCCCGTTTTTTCGTCGAAAACGAAAAATATCAAATTCTATTCATCAATCACAATAGTGAAAGAGAGTCGGAAAGAGTTCATACTCATTTATATAGTATTTATTCAAAATTTTTGAATGAACATTCACATATAAATATATTATGTATGTGACATTGGTTAAACCGAAAATTTGCTATTTTTGAGAAAACCGAAAAAACCCAATAATAGTGGGTTTTGTCAATTTAAAAAAATCCATTGGGTTTTATAAAATGCAGAAATTCTATGCCAACCCTGCAACTTTCCTTATCGGCCTGTTTGTAGAAACCGAGTGGAACAGCCGACGAACAAGGAGTCGCGTTGAAGATTCGCCGTGTGTTCGTGAGCCGTCCAGACGGTGCAATCTGAATTACGCGTTGCATTATACGTTGCATTGCAGCCGTCTGGACCCGGCCTAAGTCTGACTCAAGTCTAACTTAGGTTACGTTATTCAGGAATGTTTATCATTGAAACTATAGGTTTATGGTAACTGAAATAAGAAACATAAGTTTGAGACATAATGTCTTCTAAATATCTGGAAAATACAGCGTCAATAGTGGTCGCATATATTGTTGTGGTTTCTTGTGGATCATTTTTCATTTTTAAATTCAATTTTTCCGAAATAAAAGTAATCAACCGCTGTGATTTTTTATCAGCGTTAATGTTGAAATCGCCATCCAAGATAAGTGGAAATTTATTACTATTTGTACCAAGTATTTTCGACCCTTCTTCAGTGTACTTCAGTAAAGTGCGATGAATAAAATGCTCTACCTCGTACAATTTTGCATTCGGAGAAATGTAAATTGCTACCATGACTATGTGTAGGCCATTTCAAAGTTTGCATAAGCATGCATAAATCTCCAACAAATGAGCGTCTAACATTAACATCGCTAATGTCTTCAATATTTATTTCAATATTCGGGATCATAATATTAGTAACATTATTACTATTTTGGAAAATACCTACCCCACCTTTTGGAACGGTATCTCGTTTGAATTGAACAATACAATTAAAATTAGGTATTTCAATCGGATTAACACGCGACATGCATGTTTCGGTAAGAAGTAACACATTGGTTTGTCTCGTAACTGAATCTTGTAAATCGTATATGTGACTATGTATTTCAATAGAAATCACCCGAGAGAGTGCAACATAGACGAGTTCCTGAGAATGTGATTTACTATACTCATATACTATTTCGTCAAAAGTTCCACCTTGCGACTTATGTATAGTTAGAGCAAGAGCTGAAGTTAATGGAAAATGTTTGCGTTCGGCTATACATTTTCTATCCGATGTTAATGAAATATTTGCCGTTCGTAATTCAATGGGAACAGCGAGATTGCCGACTCCATTCTGCACTGCTAGAGTGGCTGCACGCATCCGTCTGGTCGCGAGTCCGAAGTCTGCCGAACTGAACCGACGATACACGGCTGTGTTAGGTTCCTTCGTTACGGAATTTCTACATTCGGTCGCCGCGCTCAAAGCCTGAGATAAAAGCTATGCAATAGCTTAATAGGCTCGTGTAGTGAATGGCCACATTTCAAAGTGTTTTCGAACACTTATCAAATCAGAGACTGCACATGTGCATATATCACCTCGATAAGACTAGGTACTAGTACCGCAACAGTTGTATCGACTGGAACTTTCTCCTCAGGTCAACCCCTTCTCTCTTCAGTGACCTGAGTCTGGTGCAAGATCCCGGATCCCGCGAATATCTGCTAATTAATCAACGTCGAAATGTACGGCGATGCTGAATGGACCGCTCGGACACTGATGTATCGTCTGCTCGATTCTATCTCCGGTTGCCAGTCGAGAGGGGTCACGCCCCCCTCGGTTTCGGTCTGCCCCCCCGGACTAAATGCAGATCATGATACAGTCCGGCCGCGACAATAGTGAACGTAGCGGCCCGCACAATGGCTTATTACGATTGATTACCGCCTATACGTCTTTGTTCGGCGGATTAATGTTCCTCGTCAGAGCAGGAGACTGTTTTGCTCTCCTTCCGGTTAACATCGGGGCTCGAGGAGGGGGGGGGGGATTGGGGAAGAGGTTTGGGGACGGTTTAAATTAGTGTGGAAATAACCCGAGCAAATTTAGAGTGGGTACAACGCGATTCTCTCTAAGCCATTTCAAACTATTGTTTCCATAAGAAAAAACACAAGTTTATGTTATACCTCAGCAAGGGAACCTCCTGGGAAAAACGAAGTACGCTACTGGATTGCTTTGAAAACAGTGCCTGTATAATGTACAGGGTGATTCACTTATCTTGGAAACCCAAATTTTCTCGAGAACGTCCGAATATTTTTTCATTGTATGAATGGCGTTTTGAACAAGTCAATGTCGACTTGAGATGCGCATAAAAATCTGCGGAATAAATAAAGATGTCAGGCGTCGCGGCGCTATCAAAAATTGTTTCTCCAGGGACATACCTTTTTCATCAGGTCATTCGAAAGATAATTTCATTCTGAACTTTTTCTCGAATACAATTTTCATCCAATTCTAACCGTCAGCGATGTGCAGCGTGTTTTATGTTCATTCTATTCCAATTAATTTTTTTCTGTATTGTGGTATTATGCCTTTATTTGGAGACATTGATATGATTTTCTGCCTTGAATTCAAGAAGGCTAGTTTTCTAAACAATCTGTCTCTTCAAATGAGATTAAATATGTGGATACAGCAAGATGGGGATCCGTGTCACAATGCTGCCATTGTGTAGAGATATTGAGATCAAAAATTCTAAAATGAATGGACCCTTATATTTTGACCAGAGTAATTTATAATGATATAGCGAAATGATATAACTTATGTGTTGATCATAATGGCTAGATGACCTAGGTATGATATTGTTTCGTAAAATGAAGGAGGTTCTGTAACAAACTATTCAATATTATATCTTATAACAAAAAACATTTTTTTCAATATCAAACGAAACATTTCGAATCATATGTTCTATATACCGCTCATTATGATCCATACATAAGTTATATCATTCCCCTATTTTATTATAAGTTACTTTGGTTTGAATATAAGGGTCTACTTGGGCACATGCGTTTCTCATCTTTATTTTTAAATGGTCCAAGTTATTAGAAACAGTTTGGTATACCATATTTTTGAGGGTACCCAGAAAGTAATCCATGAGCTTTAGGTCTGGCGATGGGTCCATTGGTTCCTATCCATTTATTTTCGAATTCTTGATCTAAATATCTCTTCGAAATGGCAGCGTTGTGACATGGAGCCCCATCTTGCTGTAGCCTCATAATTCATCTTATTTGAAGAGGCACATTGACTAGAAAACTAGCCTTCTTGATTTCAAGGCACAAAATCATATCTATGTCTCCCAATAAAGGCATACTACCACAATACAGAAAAAATGAATGGAATAGAAGTAACATAAAACACGCTGCAGATCGCTGACGGTTAGAAATTATCAAAAATTGTATTCGAAAAAGAAGTTCAGAATGAAATTATCTTTCGAATGACATGATAAGAAAGGTATGTCCCTGGAGAAAAAATTTTTGACAGCGCCGCGACGCCTGGCGTCTTTATTTATTCCGCAGATTTTTATTCGCATCTCAAGTCGACTTTGACTTGTTGAAAACGCCATTCACAGGATAAAAAAATATTCGGACGTTTTCGAGAAAATTGGGGTTACCAAGATAAGTGAATCACCCTGTACGCACCTTAAGAGTTCTTGAAATCATTAGAAAACATATTATCTAAGTGAGTGACAACACTGCTCTATGAAAAAAACGAATGGGAAGGAAAAAAGAAAAAGATATCTGCGACATAACAAGTCGAAAGAAATGTGCTTAATTGAGAGTGGAGTGTGTGTGAAAAGTGTTTTTTGTACAACTGCCATTAAAAGTGACACTTTTAATGACAGCAAACAATGTTGAAATTGGATGATGATGATCCAAAATCTGTTGAAGTTGGGAGAATTTTTTCAGCAATGACATTTCTATATGCAATGGATTGATCAACATAGCTCTCGGCCACCGTCGTAGACTTCCATCCACTCTGTTTTTTTATATCCGTAATATTTGCTCCTGATTCTGCTAGCACCGAAGCGGAGGATCTTCGAAAACAGTGTCCTGTATATTTTGCTCCACAAAGTTGATGAACTCCATATTTTTTATTTTTCTTCTAAGTATGCCAATAAAACAGTTTCACTGAAGTTCCCTTTTCAATTTAGACCACGCCAGCAAATTGTTATATGCAATATCGTACTGGTGAACCGATTTTTAAGGTAGGAGGATTTGCTCTTCTTGCAGACTCTTCAATATCCAGAGGAACAACAAGATCGTCACTTTTATTAATAATTGGACTTTCGACAAACATATTAAGCAGTTAAAAACCCAAGACATTGCAAACTCGCCCATTTCATTATCAAAATAGGGCAGTTGTAGAAAATCATTGTATGGTATTTGTGTTAAAAGTGATTTCCTTTTGTTCGTGAAATTGTTCAATTCGCTCTGCTCATTTCACATTTTTCACTCGCAAAATAAAACGTCACCATTAACACTCATATCATAAATAACTATAAAACTTCGCAACTGCTGAATTCTCCTTCGGTTTGTAAATGATGCTGAATTGGTCGAAAAATGTGGACAGACAGACAAAGCTGTTGTAGTAGCATCCATGGTTTCGATAAAAAAACAATATTGCAGATAGAACTGAAGGGCCCTAACTCAACATTTGAAGTGCCCTGGTTTGTCTGCACCACGCACCCGATTCACTCACTCCGACGTCCACCCATCAGAGCGACGACCGTACAAACAGACGTCCTTCTTGCCCGCAAAGCAAACAGCCAACTTCCAGAAGATGTCCCCAAGAATAATAATTGTCTTCCCCCACTCGGGCGATTACGGGCTGGATTTCCAGGACCAAATGCAAATCACGCGGCAAAACTAGTTTCCCGAACTCAATATAAGTTATTTCGGCGCCCCAGGGCCGTATGCCCACATCTGCGCTGTACGCGAGGAGCCCCGGTGAAGGGGGGTTGCAGGGAGACGTGCCCCCGGAGGACAGGTCGGTCTTCTGGAGTACGTGCCGGAGAGGTTCTCAGGGAACTTTGCGCCTCGCTACTTCTCATTGTTCAGGCGATTGTCCTGACGGATAATATTTATACATGATACTACAACAACCCAGATAAGATCATTTGACGAACGAGTTTTGAACCTTTTCGCGCATGACGTTACGATGAGACCTATTTGAGAAATAGCGCTCATTTTCAAACGTTATTTCTTAGATGGACAAATAATTTCTGCCAAATTATCGCGTGATTTTAACGTTTATATTCAGAATAATGCCGAAACTATTATATCCGATCTGAAAGAAATCTAACTTGTACCCAATTGCAAAAGTGACACTCAAATATTCTGGGAGGTCTTATTGCTGATATGATTATTGTTGACTTTATGCCTAATAGGTAGTTTGAAAGTTTGTAAATATATTTGTGTTATATTTTATTGTTGCTAGAGGTACCTGCCACAATACAACAAATCATAATTTGTAATATGGGTTGACTAACCAAAACCAGCACAATTCAAGAAAAAACATTTTAACACACAATCGAAATTCACCAAAAACCTTTTACTTCACAATTAATTGATCTTTTTCAATGAACAAAACCTTCAACGCCCGAAAAATATGAAATGGGTCTCTTCGTGACGTCACAGATCTGAGAGAGATAGAAGATTGATATGCGCGTGGGTTTACCTTGTAGTTTTAGTATCATGATATTTATAATGAGAAATTTTGTTTCGACAATCTTGTATAAACACGTCTAAGAGAACACAATACAAGGTTGGAATCCCAAATTCGCTGTCCCCTCGGAGTACACTCCGCAAAAAAATTAACGCACATTCTGAAAATCTCAATCGTAATGAAAGTTAACTCTACATTGACTTTATAACTCATTTTTTACGTTCTCTTTGGAAGGTTTTGAACGAAACAAGACACATTGAATGGAGGAAAAATTCAGGATTTCACCGAATCTTATATGAAAGAAGAGAAATGAACAATTTTCAAAATACTGAAATGCTGATAAGTGATTTAATACTTGGTATTTCCACCCGTTGCGTTAATTACAGCTCGGCGACGACGGTTCATACTCAAAATGAGTGATCTTAAAATGTTCTGATCTAATCCTTCCCAGATTTCTCCGAGTTGGATTCCTAAGTCTCTCTAAGCTGGATGATTTTCTGAACTTCTCAGCCTTCTATTGAGGTTGTCCCAAACTTGCTCAATCGGATTGAGAGCTGGCCATTCCATTCGAGAGACTTCAACTTCTTCAAGGTACTCCTGAACGATGCGCGCACGATGGGGTCTGGCATTATCGTCCATAAAAATGCAATTTTCACCAATGTATGGGGCAAATGGCACTACATGCTCTTCAAGAAGGTTCCTTATATACTTATCCGCATTCATAGCTCCATTATCAACGACCACTAGGTCTGTGCGAGCAGTCAAAGATCCTCCCCCGAAACCAGTAGTATTCAGGAAATTGCACTGAGCATATCTTTCATGTGGACGTCTGTATACAAGGGAACGTCGAGCACAATGGTAGAGGCAGAATCTAGACTCATGTGCGAAGAGAACTCTTCCCAATCGGCCTCTTCCCAATGGATATGCTCTCTTGCAAAATCCAAACGCGTCCTTCGATAGGCTGGGGTAAGAGCTCGGCCTCTTGCCGCGACAAGAGGCCTTAAGGCCTTAAATCATATTCTCTGAGGCTATTTCTTATTGTCTGAGTGCTAATTTGTACAAGCCTGCTCAAGCTGATTTTGAAGGAGGCGAGCGGTTGCAAACAGAAGTCTCAACGAAGAAACTCTCAAGTAACGTTCTTGAATAACAGTTGTTACCCGTGGTCTACCCTGTCCTGGTCTTCGGACATTCATACCTGCCTCCCTGAATCGCTGCAACATTCTGAACACACTTGTATGGGAAACTCCAAACCTTTCTGCAATTCTTGTGTATGTCCACCCTTCTTGTCGCAAAACTATCGCTTGGGCACATTCCTCTTGGGTCAAATTGCGTGTTTCGCGTTGCATAGCGATCGAGTGTAGAAAATCATACGAAAGAAAAACTATTGATCACTAGAATTGATCGAGAACAACGGATTCTAGAATGAAACCAATACATTCAAAATCTGATAATATCATCTTTTCTTTATTCCTGCTGGAAAAAAACATCTGTATTGTAGAAAAACGTTGAAAGTGGATAACATATGCATGCATAATTCTGATAAAAATAATTATCATTGAGAACACCTTCAGTTGTAGAAAAAATTTGAGATTTCCATAATGTGCGTTAATTTTTTTGCGCAGTGTATTTATAGATGTTGCATCTGTTTCCGGACTTCCTCCTGGGACAAAAATTCTTCAGGAATCCTAATATCAGTATACTGCCCCAACGTTGACAGATTAAACTGTCCCCAAAATCATTCGGGAGGATCCTGGGACGGTCCTGTGCCAGGGAATCGTGGGAGACCGTCCTTATGATTGATTATAATACGCGAGGCGGCATTGTCACGTCTGACAGTTACTCACTTCTCTATTGAATAAGACAAATGTGCACGGAGATGCGATTAGGAGAATTACAATGTCGTCAGCCACCTGATTTTCATGTTTTCACTCTTGGGCGGATTAGACGCCTAATCAGTCGCTGATGTGTTCTCGTCGACGCCCGTTCACGAGGTGCCACTTTCTATGTAATCGTTACAATTTCCATTTGATATTTTTTTTTCTGTATCCGAAATTATCATTTTCTTCCAAAGTTCTATCCATCAACGAGAATTTGGGAATGAATATACTAATTGACAAAGAAACTAACGGCGAGTTCCGCAATACTATCTACTACAGATCATATACATTTATCCATACTAATATAATAAATGTGAACGAGAAAAACGGCGATTGCTACAAACAGAACAGCGCCGAAAAAACAAAAAATATTACAAAAAATTGATCGATTCGATGAACACTAAAGAGTTTGTAACGGTATGATTTCAAATTTCGGGAGTTTCCGGATCGTCTCGGATCGGGAATCGGCCACGAGCCCGATTTCCGGTAGTACGCGCTGGCGGCGGACAGTGATATGAGTGCCTCGGCGAGTGACGGATGAAAAATTCTCTCTCTGATATCCCGCTATTCTGGCACTGCACCTGAAGAGGCAGTAGTTTATCCTCTTATTCTCGAGTGAACTAGTTTAACCTAAGCAATCGTAAAGATCAGTGAGTACGAAGTTGATCAGACAACCATATACCTATTTTTGCTAATGATTTACATGTTCCATATGAGGTGAGACACGCTTGGGTTCCACCATTTCGAGGATAGTACGACTTTCTATCTGATTTCCTCTGATGAATCAACCTTCCTTCTGGATCAGTTTATCTATGTTATAACTAAAATTAATGCTAAGGTAGAGATCTCCGAGGAGCAGCAAGGTTTCCGTCCAAATAGATCTACTGTGGATGCAATATTCATACTACGTCAACTAATAGAAAAATCCATAGAGTTTAATAAGCCTATGTACACATGTTTTATAGACCTGAAGCAAGCATTTGACAGAGTGGAACTCCGGGATGTTATTGATCGATTGAAACAAAAAGGCGTGAATCAACATCATATTAACCTAGTGAGACAACTCAATACTAACAATAAAACGAAGATAAGAACAGAACATGGCCTCACGAGAGAACTTAAGGTTTTATCTGGGATCAGACAGGGAGATAGTCTTAGTCCGTGCTTCAATACAATAATGGACCAGATAATTGAAAGTGTAAATGAAATTAACGCCGGTTTCAAAATGGGCGATCGTCGTCTGAGGATACTCTGCTATGCGGATGACGCATTTTTGACGGCTGAAAATGAGGACGACTTACACCGCCTCCTACATGGGTTCAACTTGACAGCTCAGAAACTCAATATGGAAATTTCGTGCGAAAAAACGCAATCTATGGTAATATCCAAAGAACCGATACGATGCAAATTAGTAGTAAATGGCAAAATCATAGATCAGGTTATGAATATCAGCTATTTGGGTGTAGTAACATCAAGCAACAGATGCATAGCGAAGGAGGTGGACACTCAGGTGAGGAAGGCCGCAAGAATATCAGGGTGTTTACGAGATGTAATATGGAGAAACAGATATATGACCACTGAAAGTAAGACGCGAATTTATAAAACTTGTATAAGACCCATATTGACTTACGCTGCTGAAACGAGAGCAGAGACATCAGAAACAAAAAGAAAAATGAGAACAACAGAAATGAAAATATTGCGAACAATAAAAGGAATAACACTGAGTGATAGAATACGCAATACAGACACTCTGCTAGTGTTAGGAGTACAGGAAGTTGTTCGATGGGTGAGAACAAGGCGCTGCTATTGGAGGGATCACGTAGATCGGATGGGTCTAGAGCGACTTGCGAAGTGGGCCAAAACGCAAAATCCAGGAACGAAAAGACCAGTTGGTAGGCCCCCAAAACGTTGGAATGACAGCTTGACATTATTAATGTCACAAGAAGGCACATGACAGAAATGACAGGACTCCGTCCTATTTCAAGAAGAAGAAGAAGAAGA